>OZ038488.1:107039234-107056734 GCA_964036315.1 Acanthosepion esculentum
TGAGAGAGCGACTGCAGACGAGATGACAGATCAGGGCCAATCACGTTGCCTATCCGTCTCTGGATCTTATCAAGAACCCCGAGGCAAACAGCAGGGACCCCAGACCATATATGGCAGCAATACTCCATGCAAGGGCGAATGGTCGATTTATAGACTTGAAGGATCGATTCCGGAGAGAAAAAATTCTTCCTGGCTCGGCACAGAGAACCAACTTTCTTTGCGGTGGCTGATGCAACTGACTCGATGTATTTGTTCCATCTCAGATCAGCAGACAGCGTGAGACCGAGCAGCCGCAGGGAGGAGCTCTCGAGAAGTTGGTCGTCAGACATTCTAATGGGATGCAGGGATGGATCCTTGTGGTGGTTGATAGAGAGCAGTTTTGTTTTAGAGGCGTTAAAGTTAACCATCCATTTCTCACCCCAGATCACAACCGATTGGAGGTCCTTTTCAATTTGAGCTGCCAGGTTAGCTTTGTCCGCCTCACTAGATTTGTGTTTGAGGCAGGAGTAAATAGTGGTGTCGTCAGCGTAGATGCCGACTTGGGAGTCTATGGCGTCTGGAAGGTCGTTTATAAATATGAGGAATAGAGTAGGGCCTAGGATGGAGCCTTGAGGAACACCTGCGTTAGCGGGATAGGATCTTGAGATGAATCCACTAAGAACAACCTTCAAATCCCGGTTTGACAGGAATTATTGTATTAGGTCAAACAATCGACCTGTGATACCATAACCCTGGAGCTTGCGGAGAAGGCCGGCATGCCAGACTCTATCGAATGCTTTGGAGATGTCAAGGGCCACGGCACGAGCTTCACCGTTGTTATGGATAGCTTGGCAGACAAATTCAGTGATGGCCGTAAGCACATCGGCAGTAGATCGGGCAAAGCGGAAACCATACAGCTTGTCTGAGAGCAGATCGTGGGATATCAGGTGATTAATCACTTCGGCGTTGATAATGGCCTCGAAGACTTTGCCAAAGAGGGTTAGGAGACTGATAGGATGGTAATTGGAAGGGTCGGAGGGGTCACCAGAGTTCTTAAAGACAGGGACAATGGTTGAGGACTTCCAGCAGTCAGGAAAGCAGGACTCCTTGAGGCAGCGGTTGTACAATTTAGAGAGGGCAGGCGCCAGTTCAGGTGCGCATTTCTTCAGGACAATGGCTGGTATTCCGTCACCAATGGCTGGTATTCCTTGTGGTGATCTAAGTTAGAAATAATGCCCAATACCGACGACGGGGTTATGTGCAATCCGTCCAGGAGGGCCTCAGTTCTGGGAGGGAAATCGGGCAAGGGCACACCGGAAGAGTCTAGCGTAGAATTGGAAGAAAACTTCCGAGCGAAGCATTCGGCCTTGTCAGCACAGGTGGTTAGGACCTCAAACTGATTGAACAGGGGAGGAATGGAGGGTTTGTTATTGTTCAGGACGCTCTTGCAGAGGCGCCAATAATCTTTGGAGCCAAATTTGCGGGATGCAATACGTTCCTTCATCCGAGCAGCAAATAGTGACTTGGCATCGTCGAGGATACGCTTACACTCGTTGCGGGCAGAGGTAAATAGACGTCTATTGGAGTCGGACATATCACTTCGAAAACGGTGGAAGAAGTGGTTTCTATGGGCAATGGCGGCTGAGCAAGCAGCTGTGAACCAGGGGGAGGAGCGCGGTTTGACCTTGAATTTCCTGGAGGGGATGAAAGCTTCGATACCGGCTTTAATCCAGGAAGAGAACTCAGAAGCACAATCATGAGTGGGGAGCTTAAATACAGCATCCCAAGGGACATCGCGGAGGAAGTCACGAAACGCGTCCCAGTCAGCCCGTTGGTAGCAGAATGTGATTCTGGTGGTAGGAGGCTCTTTGCAGGGGGTGGGGCTGAAGGAGATGCTAACAGACACTACAGCATGATCGGAGTTACCGATAGGACAGCTGCGTGGCACTACAAGACTCAGGGATGGAGGTAAAACAGGTCGAGGAGTGAGGCCTTACCGTCACGGTTGTAGGCAAAACACGTGGCGAAATCGATAATCTGAATGAGGGATTGAGAGACTGAAAAGTTGAGAGTATGAATGCCTGCGAGGTCGGTAGTAGCGTTCTTATGCCACTGGTTGTGATGGGCGTTAAAATCGCCAAACACAAATATGTGAGCGTACGGATGGGCAGAGAGGGCCCTATCTATGCTGTCAGAAATGACATCAAGTATCCCACAGTCCTGAGAGGATGGAGAGCGGTAGAGGAAGAATAGATAGCTAACGGCATTGAGAAGAGATAGCCGGAGACACAAGAACGAATGATCCGGCGATTCGAGAGAGTACTCTCTAGCCAGAGGGATATAGTCCTTGACGTAGACCCCCAGGCCATGCATGTGGGTTAGTGAGTCTTTTCTGAGGAGAGGAAGGTATCCAGGGATCGAGAGATCAGAGGAAGGGATAGCGGAGTCAAGATTAGTCTCACATAGGACCAGTATATCCGGGCAATTAGCAATGAGGAAGGACTCAATGCTGCAGAAGTTGGTTCTGATGCCACGGATGTTGAAGAAGGAGATATTTAAAGGTTTGGGTGATTTTTGGAAGGCTGGTTTAGGTTTATATTTCTGGTTTTTGTACTTCATGGTGGGTAATTGGTGTTGGAAAAAGAGAAGGCCTGAGTTACAGGAAGCCGACGGTTAACACCCATGACGCGGGCAGAGAGGGGGTTTGACACAGCCTGAATCATAATGTGGCCTCAGGGTTGCCCACCGGAGATGACTGCAGGGACACCTATCCATGCGCGACATGGCACTACAGACACCCCGATATTATGCAACTGTTGATCAGAGCGGCCGCTCAAGACGCTACGCAAGAGTTAGGGCTCCTAACTACCAGTCGGAAACAGCAACCAGGGAACTCAACCGTGTACTCTCAGAATGAACAGGCAATGCCACAGACTGCACGCATCACAGGTGAAACTCCACAGCACCAGCACAGAGGCCAGAGAGAGAGAGAGAGAGAGAGAAAGAGAGAGATCCGGGAACCCCTTCCTAGACACGAAACAAGGTTTGGGCCTCTAAGCGTGCCCAATAGAGGGGGGAGGAGTGTAGACCGGGCGGTAGGAAAGCCTACCTACTCCTATTACGTATAACATATTCAACGACGACAAGACAGAACAATAGAGGGGGATGTGGTCGCGATCAACAGTAAGTTTTAACTTAGTATAAGTCCCATTGACCTATATTTAAAAAAGAATTACCACTTACGTTAGAATAGTTACTTCTAAAATAAGAGGGGGGGAGGGAAGGGTAACAAAAAGCAAAAACAGACATACAAATTGATAAAACAAACGAAATAAAACAAAAAAACATTAAATAAATAATTAAAATAAAACTTTTTGAAATACATTGAGAAGTCACATGTACCTACACAAGGAACACGGCAACAAATATGGGGTGTGTTTAAAGTTAAGAAGAAGAGAAAAAAAAAATAAATATTAAATAATACGAAATTTTTGAAATACATTAATAAATTACATATGCAAGGAATACATAGAACAAGCTCCTTTCTCGACCATAAGCTATCCAAAAATGACGTCGAAAATTAAAGGCAAACCAGTCATGCTGGGTGATAACTTAAAGTGAACGCAGTGTGTGTGTGGGGGGGGGGATCGGCGAACCTCCCTCACCCCTAACAGTGGGCCTAGCTGCCATGCTACAATGGTGAATATTTGATTCGACACGGTGAGAAAACGGTCCGAATTAGTAATCCAACAGGCAGGCGAAGACCGGCCAATGCAAAGTTGGATTCTACAGACGAGAAAGAGCAAATTCTCAAACTATGTCCTTTCTTTACGCTCAAAACAAAAAAAACATTAAATAAATAATTAAAATAAAACTTTTTGAAATACATTGAGAAGTTACATGTACATACACAAGGAACACGGCAACAAATATGGGGTGCGTTTAAAGTTAAGAAGAGAAAAAAAAAAATATTAAATAATACGAAGTATTCGTGGCTTGACCACCACCTCGATATAGGTGGTGAAAATGACCTTATATCTTTCAGGAAGAAATGTGATGGCATGGGATGGACATCATTGTTCATGGCCATCATAGATAATGTGAACTTGGTGGGCATAATTTTGGATACCTCCTCTGCTAAAATGAAATTTATCATGATATTTGATTTTGTTTATTATAGTCAATGTTTGATACTATTTTTAGATTAAAATCATTTATATCAATAATAAACATATGGATAAACTCATCTGATCCTAATGGATTCAATTCAGTGTCCCATAAGCTAACTAGTAAGAGATAACAATAAAATGAGAATTTTTGGGGGTTCTTAAAAATACAAGACAAATAAAAAATAATAATTGTCATTGTATGCTAGGAACCGTTTTAGAAGATCGTTAGGTAAATAAAAAATATAAATCAGAAAGTTTTGAATATGCAAATTAGTCAACGAACAGGGCCGGCTTCGTTTTTGAAAAGCAAATGCTGCTAAATTTTAACTGTTATTATTCAATCAGAAAAGCGATAATAAATACTTAGTTTTTAACAAAGGTAGTCAGTGTTAAGATATCTAATATATTTTTGTTGTTTTTGCTAATTTGTTTTTGTTGAATCTAATACAGAAGCAAGGTCCGCAAAATTATAATATTTAAACTGAAGTTTAATTTAACACAAACATTTTTCGTTATATTTTTTCTTTTTTCGAGATTTTCCAACAAAATATTTTAATCAATTTTGGGTCTTTTTATAACATAATTTTCCTCTAAAGTATTTATTATCTATTTATCTATCTACAAAAAAAAGTATATAGTAGACTCTACTAAAACCCGTTTATCATTATTATTATTTACTGACACATATACTTTGACTTGAACAGAATCATACAAAATCAAACTTAAATACTTCTACTTGTATTTTGAATCAGTGTTCATGGTAAATCTTCGGTATTATCATTATTCGGCTAACAGACACGTAACCAAATTTTCAATCGGATTCAGGTCAAGAGACGGATTGTGTCACTTTGTTGATTTTCTTATTTTCAAACCACTGTTTGGTTGCATTTGGTGATATATTTAAGATCATTGTCCCGTTGAACAATTAATTGCACTTCATACTTAAGGCTTTATTTGATGCAAGCGGGATTTTATTCAATATATCTTGATATATGAGTCCATTCATTCTGCATTCGATTATGTGATGTCGTCCTGTCCCATGTAACGATAAACAACCTCCATGTTTAACACTTGCGACAGTGAATCTTTTGTTCTTTCAGTTTACGGCCATATCACGTTGACACAATATATTCCATCAGAGTTCGACATTCTTCTTCAATGGCAGCCGCGGCAACGATCCTATCCCATGATCGTATGTGGACGTAAATGCGCCCTTGATTGCACTGTCGGTTGGTTTGACTGCATCAATTGTAGTTGCCTCTTAGTATGATCATCTACGCTTCTATTGTGTGTATGCAGATGATATTTGGAGGCGTTCTGTCGACTTCTCTGATGGGATCCATTTTGGGTACCGGGTGGCGCAGACGGGTATATCAATAAGTTTTGCAGGGAGATGTTTAATGCTGAATTTGTACATTAGTGTGCGTTCCTTGAAATAAAAGAGACTTGGATTTTTTATATTCTGAAGGCCCGGATCTAAGAAAATCCTATGAGTGGTTGATGGTCAATAACCACTAGCAAACCTAGATATCCCAATATAAACATCCAACATGATTCTAGTCAAGGCTTCATCTTCGACCGGTGAATAGCGGGATTCTGTGTCGTTGGTAAAGCGAGATCAGGCCAAAATAATTTTTCAGTGACTATCACTGCAATTTGGGTTCGTTTCGCCATGGCAATTACAGTGATTTTGAAAAAGAAAGTAACAGATTCCCGTTTTGCTGTAATCTTTTGAAAGGAATGTTGATTTATTGATACCTAACGTTTTGGCTTCGTCTTCAATTTTCCGTACGATTACACGCTTCGACCTCTCAAAAAACAGGTCAAGCGTTTTACCCCAATAAAATTTTCCGTTCTTCGAGCGCAGTAATTCCCGGAAAGAAGCCCTTACCTCAGCTTGCGAGAATGCATACGATACCTGATTCACCAGTCCAAACCATGACCTGACGCCCGTGATACTTGTGGGCATAGGAAAGTTCTCGTACGATTACCGAAGTTAAGCAACGTCGAGCCTGGTCAGTACCCAGATGACTAACCGCTTGGGAATATAAGGTACTGTAAGCTCGGATGTGCGAGTAGTATAATGGATAACGGCTTGGAATTGGTAATAAGAGCGCCTTGTTCCAATTCCAGTTGGGTTCGTTTACACGCAAATACCCTTGGGAAAGGTATTAACCCATCTCTTCTCCCACCTATGGGATAATTAGTAGAACGTGTATAAGTAAATCATTATTATCTTCAAAAGATTCTTTCAGTCTAAAAATATTTTCTGTCTTGAGATACTCTGCAAAAGGTTGATAAGACATAAAAAAAACAAGTTAATCAAATCTTTGGTCTTTCTCCTCTATATCAAGACTTCGAATAATGACAGGATTCCATGAAATTTAATTTTATGTGACACGAGGTTTGCTCAGATATCCAACTGCTTTGCTAGAGACTTCTTCAGATTTTAATCAAACACAAAATAGGTGGAGATGTCTTTTGTCCAGGAGGTCGCCAGACCATTGTCAGGAATAATGAGCCCATACTCAGCATATACCGTTACAAATATACAACAAAGTACGGACAAATTTGATGTTGAATAATGTACAGTTAATAAACTGCATCAGACTTGAACACTGAAAAATTGTACCCAAGGCCAATGCTTTTACTTTTATCTAAAGTGGGCTCACACTGTTGAAGTAATAGGCTGATATTAGGAACAATCAATAATATATTTAATTTTCATTGGGATTGAAGAATTGGCCATATTTTAATGAATGTCTCGTCTTGTCTTAAATAACATACAAAATATTTTACTCAGTTGATTAGTTAAATGGATCATTTTGACGAGTCATTTTAATATAATTTAACAATTTTTTTGTTCGCTTTTGTCATTGCAACAAAAAGAATGAGATTAACAGTTTGATTTTCTTTAAAAATTTCCTTCAGTTTTAAGATGAATACAGTTAAAATACCTGATGCTAATTTATTATGGTTTCTTGCGAAATAACGCAAACTGTTTTCTGCTATTTTGTTGAGACATGTTTGTAAAATTGATTATATTGATTGTCTGAGGTACCGATCTCATTCTTTTTTGTTGCCATCGCGACATTTGGGACGATTAATTTTGTAGCTATCCCCAAGTGTATTATGCATAGGGAAAATATAGTAGTCTCTTTCTTCCAAGTGATGTCAACAAAAGAAAATGGTTGTTTACCTGAGTAGAATACTTTCTTCTTTTTATATGAATTATACACTTACAAAAAGCTGTAAAATGGATCAGCCAAAACATGTTAACAATAAATGCAACCAAAATCATGAGATTTATATTCTGAGCTATTCTTGGTATGATAATGAATCATTTCACAATTAAAGATTATTGTAATTAAGTTCCATGCTTCAGGTTGTTTGTGGTTGTCATTAACTAGAAGAGGTGTGGGATGATTGCCAAGAGAGTTACTAGTGAAGTGAAGTATAATTTTATCCAAGATGGCTACCAAAAAAAGGAAAAAATATTGGTTAACAGGTTAACGTTGTATTTAAGTTTAACATTCTAGATTATCACGGAGGTGGTGGTGGTTGTTGTTGCAAAGAAGAATTATTATTATCAACAACAACTTTTACACAGTAAAACATGTTAATTTTATCTTTTCATACAATTTCAAAAATAAATTTTATAAAGAACAAAAGGTGTACTGCGTACTGTCTGGCAAACTAAATACCTCTCTAGTTAAAACAGGTCATAAACTGTTAAAATCCCTCCTTTACAGACAATTTAACTCTTTGTTTTGTTAGATTAATGTTTGCTTAATACTTAAAATTTATTTTATTACAACTGCTCTTTATAAAGCATTATAATTTGGGATGCTATAAAACTACAAGATTGCCACTTCGTGCTTAGTAGTAGAGAACAATACAAAATATAGGGAATACTTAGTAGGAAGATTGTATTGTACCAATAATCATTCACTTAGGGCTTGCAAGATTTGAAAGTTAGCATTCGAAGTCTTAATCTTTACGAAGGCTTGAACACTGACCTTTTTAAAACTGGTTGTACAGGTAAATAAATACATTTAATAAAAGAGAGTTTGATAAATTGAGAATTTAATATCCGCACTGGGATACATAATGAGGAAAGAGGGCTTGGAAAATTTAACACTCACAAGATATATTAAAGGCAGCATCAGCACTCTTGCATTTTCATATGTACTTTGAACAAAGTATATATGAATTTAATGTTGAATTATATACAATTAAATCTAATAAACTAACTCATCAAACTTCAAGTGTGAAAACTTGCTTAGTGTCAGTAATGTCATTTTTAACCGGTGTGTACTCGCCTTTGTACACTAGGGTGCTGGCCTTGGAAACAATTGAGAAGTTTAAATTTTATCAAGTGTTGAAGAAAAGTTCATTTTTTTAAACAAATGCCTTGTCTTTGTCACAACTATAATGAAAACACTTTCCCCAAGTGATTTATTAAAAGAATAATTTAATTTTGATAAGTCATTTCACAATTTAACAAATATATTTTCTTATGTCATTGTAGCCAAATGAATGAGATTTATAGTTTGATTTGAAATTGGAGGCAACTAAGATTCCTAGATGCTTACAAGTAAAAAAATCCTTCAGTTTTAAGATGAGTAAAGTTAAAAAGTGTTAAGTATATAGTTGTAATCTCTCTAACTAGTTGTTTGGGCAATCAGATACAGTTAACAGAAGAAAGTCTGACAATCAGAGGATCTGACAGCATCCCTACCCTTTTTGTTTTAGACTATTTGGAAATACCAGATGCCATAAGTTTGGATGTGCGAGTGGTGTAACAACAGCTCGAACTTGGAAATTGGAGAGCCAAGTTTCAATTCCACTCGGGTTCGTTATATATGCTTACAGGTAAATACCCTTGGAAAAGGTATGAATCCACCTCTTCGCCCCACTCCAGCTATAGTTTAATTACTTAGTGGGACTTTTATCAGTAAATCATTATTATCTCAAAAAAATTCTTGAAATCAAAAATGTTTTCTGGTTTTAAATGACCTGCATTACGGTCGATAAGCTAAGACTAGTCAATAAAAAAAAACAAATTTCAACCGTGAAAACACTTGTCCAAGGTCAATACTGTTAGTTATTAACTAAAGTGCATTCGCACGAATACAGTGGCGTGCCGATCCTATGCGTTCTTGTGAATCAGTTAAATTTACATCAAGTGTTGAAGAAATATACATTTTTTGATAAACGTCTTGTCTCGGCTCAAATACATTCACTTTACTCAAGAAGTAATTAATTAAATGCATTATCTAATTTATATGGGCCATCCTACTATAAGACAATAAAAGTCTTTTCGCAATCTAAAAGAATGAGATTAACAGATTTATTTGAAAGTAGAAGTAAATGAGATTCATGTTTATTTCATATTAAAAGACTAAACATCTTTCTTTGTGTTGTCATCATTGTGAAATAACTACTACGGCAATGTTAGTAGTAAGTCTGAATTACTTTATTCTTGTACCAACGAGATACTAAACATATACTTGGCTCCTGGCCACTCAGATGTTTATCTAATACCGGAGCAGGTAACTTTATGTCCTCCAGTGGAAGTACCCCATTATCTAATGAGACCTTACATTTCTACTCTACATGCCCCCTCCCTCCTCTGACCACAGGACGAATTGGCGTGGTCAATTGAAGGTTTTCCCCAGAATATGTGTGCGATTGTCCTGGCATTTGTGGGGATAGAGTTCGGGGTGCACGCGTGTTTTGACGTGGCCGTTGACTTGATATTGGTGTTCTCCAATATTATTTTGTATTGGGCTTACTGAATCCATTAATCAGGGTATTTGGTTTATGTTGTGTGTTGGGGGATAAGGGTTTTTAATCCGTGTCCATCACCATAGAGAATTCACCGGGTCGCTGCGGCCGGACCCCAGGACATGCAGAGGTATCATACGATTCTGGCCTACTTTTGGTTAATCTATTTTCCGTGTTGCTATCTTGAACCGACTGTAAATCGGGGTAACATCAGGTTGAGGGGTCCGCTCTCTAGGTAGACTGATGTAGGACGTCAATAACTGGGTAGATCTTACGGAGGAAGCGACGTTTGCGTAGTTCCCCGATTGCTTCCATCCACCCGCACGCGGTACTGCCGCTTACCGAGTATCTCCGCAATTCTCCCTGTTTTCGTCCACCGGCGAAAGTAGGGGCCATCTTTAGTTTAGATTTGAACAGAATTGCTAATTTCAAATTCCCGAAGTGGGCTACAATATTCATTGTAGAAGTGTTCGTTCCATATGTGCCTTTTAGACATTGCTGCCTCTCTCATTTCACCAATTTCTCTCCGCTATTTACGTATCTGGTATTTTCCCCGCAGGACAAGGAGAGGGTTGATAAAACGACCGTATAACATAATAGCAGGAGACATACCAAGATCCTAGACGGGAGTGTTGCATTTGGTCAGCAAAGCACGGTCTGCACGATCATCACACAGCCGTCCACAGCTGTCCGTGTTGTCAGCGAGTGTACGATTAACCGTTTTGCCGGCCAAAGTCGACGAAATACGTTTCCGTATTCCACAATTTTTAAGGAACGGGTCGTATTTTTGAGAATCAAAAGATGGTCTTCCCGTCGGATGAAAGTCCTTCATGTGCACTATGTGTACAAAATCAAGTCATCATAATGCCCTGGCCTTCCCAGATGACATTAGAGCCACTTCCACTCAACCAGTGTACCGATCTCCGTATATAACATAATTTCTATCGTGTAAGTCTAAAAGTCAGGTACGGTTTGTTGGAATGGGAATTCAGGGTTAGACGGTGGCATCAATGATGGGGCGAGAGTTACATATCTAGCATTGGGCATCGGTCTGTCAGGCACAGGCATCCAAACCAGGCCAAAATAGGCGTTATCGCTCATTTGCTAACATGCCATTTACAACCTAGTGTGCAGAATGTGGGGATTCAAGTACTTCCGCACGAAGCTGTCGAGGTATAAAGATTTTATTCTCCTTTATCGGCACTCCTTCGACGCAGAGTCCGACATTCTTCCTCAATGGCAGCCGCGGCAACGATCCTATCCCATGATCGTTTGTGGACGTGAATGCGCCCTTGCTTGCACTGTCGGTTGGTTTGACTGCATCAGTTCTGGTCGTCTCGTAGTATGACCGTCTATGCTTCTATGTTGTATATATGCAGATGATATTTGGGGACGTTCTCTCAATTTCTCTGATGGGATCCATACTGAGTAGCGGGAGGCGCAGTCGTTTGCAGCATTAAGTTTTGCAGGGAGAGGTTTAATGCTGAATTTGTACATTAGTGTGCGTTCCTTGAAATTAAAGAGACGTGGATTTTTTTATGATCTGAAGGCCCATTTCTAAGAAAATCTTATAAGTGGTTGATGGTCTATAATCACTAGAAAACTTAGATATCCCAATATAAACATCCAACATGATTCTAGTCCATAGAGAAGAGTCAGGTGAATAACGGGATTTTGTGTCGTTGGTAAAGCGAGATCCGGCCAAAATAATTTTTCTGGAACCATCACCGGTAATTTGGGTTCGTTTCACCATGGCAATTACAGTGTTTTGGAAAAAGAAAGTAACAGCTTCCCGTTTTGCTGTAAACTTTTGAAAGGTATCTTGTTTTATTGATACCTAAAGTCTTGACTTCGTCTTCAATTTTCCGTACGATTACTCGCCTCGAAACCTCAGAAAGCTGGTCAAGCGTTTTACCTCAATAAAATTTTCAGTATCGGATCGCAGTAATACCCGAGAATGCATACGATACCTGATTCATCAGTCCAAACCATGACCTGACGTCCGTGATACTTGTGGACGTAGGAAAGTGAATGATGGCCTCAGTCATTTTCTTCGTGAGTTTCACACAATCGGACGTTATTAAGAACCCGGCAAACTCTATTTTCTCTGCAAAATGGAATTTCTCAGTGTTCCCATTCTTCCTACAATGGGTTATATATTCCATTGTGTACCAGAACGAGGATCCTATAGAATCGTCCCAAAGTAGGCCATATCCACTGTAATTTTGTCGAACTCACAAGTAGATCAGTCTCCAGATGCATGAAATCCCTGGGGACCACGAAGATATCTGTACCAGCCCTATTCAGTAATAAAAGTAGTGGCATCTTGTGCGGTTGGGGAAAGCGGTAGGATGTGGTACCCGTTCCATGTGTCCAGACCTGTTTTTCTTGCCCTGAGCCGGTACGATGGAAACCTGATTAAATGGGGACGGGGTGTGATGGGTTTCCCTCATAGATGAAGCGTTCAATTTCTGTAAGGATACCATGCCTCTGGAAGAGCCGTCTTTTTAGGGCGCGACCACAATCCAAGTTATACGAGTGCCCACTGGCACCGGTTCAATTATACTCAGTGCGAGGTCTCGATCGAGGTCTTGTTTCACCCTTCTTCCACTGGTGAAGGACAGGGATCCGTGTGGGGACCACTGATGGCGTCGCATCAGGGGCGAAGGTAATCTCCAATGGCTTTCCTGTCATGGTTTGTAAAGGTTGGCGTGGGCATGTAAAAAATGCGCTGGTCTCGCATTCATTGTCCCAGTTGGTTTCAGTCGGAAGGAACATGATGGTACTAGGCATCGCTGGAATGGGTTTTCTGCGTGGGCATGTGCACGGGGCATTTTCTTTTGCGCCCTTCAACGAGTTGAGCCATGATTTCCGAACTGGGAAATCAGGTGGCAACAGATGTAGGTCCTTCCGGGTAGATTCTGATAAGTAAAAAACAGACGTGTTGTTTAACACACACACCACCTATCATGTATCCCTCGACTCAACTCTTATAAGCATGAACTTTATATGAAGTTAGTTGTTTGTGATGCTGTGTATTCGATGAAGAGTTGGCATGAGGTACTCGTTCGAGTACCCGAGTAGTTTTAATATCTCTGGTCCACTCGAACAAATTTGAGCCCCTGTATCGGTGAACACGAGGATGTGATGGTTACTGTGGCTAATTGGACCAGTTTAGGTGCGTCCAAATGAAGCGTGGGTTTGATGCATTATGGTCCCTTCTATTGTCAGTGATGGAGGTGAATCTCGGACATCTCATTCAAATCGCTTCCCATTCCACACACTGTGAGGCACGGTACCAAGCAGTGTCAAAATGGATTTACGGTTCAGTATTGATCTGCCATTATAGCGGATGGCGCGGAACTTTCAGACTAGTGTTTGAGAAAGTGAATGAATCACACCCCGTCTCGCATCTTGTTGATCTGTTCGTAGTTCCAAGTTCAGTTTTAGTAGATTTCTGGCATACCCTTTTTGCGTGACTCCTAATCTCACAATTATAACACCATTTTATCTGCTGGGCTATCTCTCCGACTAATTGATCTACTTGGGTGGAATGTCTTTCCACAACCCACACAAGGATTGTTATTCGACGAAGAAGCGATTACATTCTTTGTGGTTATTGAACCACACGGCGCTTGTGGCCAGATATCTATAGGTTGGACTAAGTTGACGGGCTAATATCATTTAGTAACCGGGCAGCTAACTTGTCCGTCGTTTCCAAGCTGATGAGTCGTTAGAACTTTTGCTCGAGTGTGGTGAGGTTAGAAGCCTCGACCAAAACTTGATTCTGTTCCTCCTTGTTGGCGAGTCCCGCAATCATCTGCCCAGCTATCATGTCACACGAATAGTAAACTCGCTGATCGCAGCCTTCCACGTTGGTACAATCTAGCTCGTAAGCCTAGCTAAAAAATGAGTGATTGACTTACCTTCCACCTGACGTGTGGAATGAAAGGTCAGCTGGTGAACTTACTTGTGCAAGCCCTTTAGCGCAACAAATCGGATCTACGACAAAAGTATTTCCTTCATAGCTGAATTTAAGGTTTCAGTTCCTATAATGTCAAAAAGAAGACTGTTGACTTCAGTTGATGTCCGTTGTATTGGGTTCAATGAAAGGACTGTCTGTTTTTTTTTTGTGTTGGACGTTTGCGTCGCGTTAGGGGTTCCGTCCCTCCGAAGCGTGATAGTTTCCCTTTATAGCTCTGTCATTTGTTGCATGAGTTGAGCAATAAAATCCGCCTCATGCAAGTACCATGTCTTATTTTGTTATGATAGTTCCACGTATTCACCAGATCCTATTCACAGCTCCATGTAAAATAACAACAATGGTCGAAGTAATTCTTAATTACTTTATTCTCGTACCATCGAGATACAAATACAAAAATACATTTGGCTCCTAGCCACTCAGCTGATTATATAACACCGGGGGCAGTAACTTATGTCCTCCAGTGACTGCCTGTGCTAATCCCCAATTATCTACTTTACAATCATAAAATTTTGAGTATTTATCCTGTAGCTATTCTCAAGAGTAAACTTGTAAGAATCTGATTGGCAGAAAATTAAGTTAACCGGGTGAAAGTGTGGGAAGAATTAGAACAGAAAATACTGGAAGAAATAAAAAAGAATATATATATATATATATATATATATATATATATATATATATATATATATATACTGGAGAATCAGTCGACGTTTATGCTAAAAATATTAGGAGATTGGCAAAATTAGCAGAACCCGTGGGGATGGGTGTTGAACGGATTATTAAACTAGCATTTGTTACTGGATTTCCAAGTGACATGTCAACAGCCCTGCAGCAACTGCCTGGTATTGAGAATATAGAAATGAGTTATTTATTAGTAAGCGCAAGGGTCTTGCCTGTTAATAGAACACGCAACTTGGATGCACAGTGGCGACGGCAAAAGAAGGTTCCATACACCCTGAGAAATTCATCGGACAGTGTTTCCGGTGTAAGGGGGGCCCATGTGATCAAAGATTGTAAAGATAAAGCACCACCTTGACAAGATCCCTTCCCTTACAGATGTGATGATTCAAGCCATATTGATCGTTATTACCGCCAAAGATACGACAAAATGGGGTCACCTGCGCCGGAAGCTACTCTCTCGAGCCAGCAGTGGCGTACTACATACGACTGCCGACTATAGACGTAATGTTTGGAGACAAGAAGGCAATAGGCTTTGTGGACACGAGATGCACGACCATACTAATAACACCAAATTTAGCAACCACTTGGAGTGGAAGAAAAAATTTAATAGCCATTGATGAAATAGAGGTCGGAAGCAAAGGGATCAGCACAATCGAACTAACAGTGTTGGAGTATGCTTAAAGGTAGAAACTCTAGTTATTGATAACATGATCAAAAACATCGATGCTGTCATTGTAATTCATTTGGTGCAGTAAAGTTTGGTCGGATGCAATGTGTACGAAAATGTGCAATGGGAGTAGTACCCGAATGGATAGACACAGAGAGCATAGAGGTCAATAATAAAGATTTCTTCGCAAAATTTGATGGTGACAAATAGGTAGTGGAATGGTTTTGGAAGGAAGAGTCTCCAATATTAAATAAACAATATCGGATGCTACAATAATTTTTCTCAGCCAGAAGTTCGAGAGAATTTCGAGAAGAATGTGGAACGGTGGACAGACGAGGGTATACTTGTACCATGGAATGAGGAAGTGAGAGAAGGGGTGTTACCGCTGATGGCAGTAGTTCAGCCCACGAAAAATAAATTCAGAATGCTACTGGACTTTAGAGAACTAAATGCTCATGTGACATATCACATCGGTGGTGATACCATAGACATCTGCTCGGAAACTATGTTAGAATGGCGGCAAATGACTGGCACCAAAAACCTTATTGATTTGAAAAGTGCCTCCTTCCAATTACATGTAGTAAAAAAACGATGGCCGTATCAATTGGTAAAATACGTATTGTTTGACCTGAGTAGAGTTTGAATTTTGTTTTGCACCTAAGATAATGGTCAGAGACTGTGACTGGTGCCAGTTCAGTGATCCTGCACCAAGCAGACATGCAATTGGAGAAGTCCTGGTGAAAACAAATTGGATAAAGTTAGCACTAGATGTGACCCACTACAAAGGAAGATTATACGTCTAAATGATTGACTGTGGACTAGGTTAGATAGCTGTTTGGAAGGAAATTCAGTCAGAAGCGGTAACCGTAATTACAGAGAAGTTGAATGAGGCTTTTTGGAAAGGGGACCAGTGGAAGAATTCATCATGAATAATAGCACAGCGTTTCGCCCAGGAAGTATTTAAGAGATGCGGAGAAAATTAAGACATCGTGGAAATGGTAATATAGAACGACATTACCTCACAATAAAAGCCATAGCCGAATGAAGAGAGAGTTCACCTATTGATACTATTTTTGGTACATGTAATCGCAATCTGGCCAAGCAAAAGTGACAGTTCCACAGAGGCCCGTCTTTAGCTGTGAGTGGAGGTATCCAAAGGTTATACTGAATTTGAGTTAAGCCACCTAATGGCCGATGCCCAACTCAGTGGAGAAGAGGTGCAATGACTGGTGTCCAGTCAGCAAATAATGTGTCATTTGACAGTATGCCCCGACACATTCTGAACATAAGAACAGTAAGACATCCTTCGATTGACGAGGCGCACACTGCAGAATCGCAGGAAGAAACTGATGATGAACAGGTATGGAGACCCCAACGGGAGAGACGTCTACCCTACTGGTATGATTACTGATTGTGGAATGTAAATAGACATATTCTGATAAGATCAGATGAGAGGTATGTGGTTGGAAAACTGAAGGAAAAAGCAAATAAAGAAAAAAATGACTTACCGCCAACAAAGACTTCGCACGTATATTGAATGAAAATTTATTACTGATTTTACAGTAATTGTGGCACAAGGCCGTGGTGGAAGTGGGGTAAGGCTGGTTAACACTAACTATCCTAGACCTAGCTTATCAGATTCACGACTTATTCATTCATTACAATTTACTCATTCACCACAAAAACTCATCTATCACCATCCAATCCTACACGAATCACATATTCACAGGGAACCTACAAAACAACCCCATGATGTAAAAATTTCTTTATGTACAAATTTTCAATGCTTCTATTTTTTTTTCATTTTTCTTTTTTCTTATAAAAAATATATAAAAATTTCATGAATCATGAAATGAGTGGGAAGGGGATGAACCTAAAAACAGAAATAAAATAAAACAAAACATTCAAACTAAAATATAACTTATGTTAGTAGGACACGTTCACTCCTCAAGAATAATGAGTGGCCGCTGTATTTTGCCTAAAGACATAATCAAGAATCACACTCATTAATGGAGTGGGAAGGTAGAATAAAAGAAAATAAAAGACTGGCCCAGCCGAGATAAAAAAAAAATGGGGACAAAAAAATCTGAGGTTGGGAATCTCTAGATGAATCATAACAAAAGAGAAGGCAGGGAACGACACATTAACTAGATAAAAAATAGTATCTAGCTTGACCAGGGGAGTGTTCACTGCTTCGTTGCGACAAAGGGGACTTTTATAAAGAAAATCAAA
>OZ038488.1:107061734-107191734 GCA_964036315.1 Acanthosepion esculentum
ATGCAAGGAGCAGATCTTTGCAGTAGTCATGATTTAACTGACTACCATATTACCATTGGAAAAGTGGACAGACGATCAAGCAGATATATGCGACTGTTATTCTATCATCGTCATAGTTGTAAGTGCATAACTCAGACTTAAGGCTACAGAGTATCATTTTGAAGAATTAGGTATGGAGCAATGAGGTCGAAATATAGAAACAGCCGTATAAGAAATTGCTAAAATAAACTGTTTTACTAAACTCTTTTAAAGGTATTCCGGCATTATTCGTCGTTATATAAAAACTTCAAGTAATCACGGGATTCAATCAAATTTAATTTTATGTAACGGGTGGGTTTCTCAAATGTCCAACGTTTCAACCCTGTTCTTGAGATTTTTTCAGATTTTTATCAAACACAGAATGGGTGAGGAAGCCTCCTGTAATGAGGCTGTCAGATCATTTACCGGGATAACAAGCCTGTGTCCAACATACAGTGTTATAAATGTTTAATGAAGTATGTAAAAATTTGATGTTGAATAGTGTACAATTAAATAATAAATTGTATCAAACTAGAACAGTGCAAAAACTTGCTCAGAATCAATACTTTTAATTTTTAACTAATGTTCACTCACATGACTTCAATGTGCCGTTCTTGTTATCTCTTGTGAATGTCTTGTGTTTGTCTGAAATGTTATACATCGACTT
This sequence comes from Acanthosepion esculentum, assembly GCA_964036315.1. Taxonomy (NCBI): domain Eukaryota; kingdom Metazoa; phylum Mollusca; class Cephalopoda; order Sepiida; family Sepiidae; genus Acanthosepion; species Acanthosepion esculentum. Next base: position 107,062,420 of record OZ038488.1, read on the forward strand.
AACTCATGATTAATTGAATGAATAATGTAATTTAAATGTGTCGTCTTACAAGAATTCAACAAATGTATTTTCTGCTGTGTCATTGCAGCCAAACAAATTAGTCTGCTTTGAAATTCGAGGTAAATAAGATAGTTATTTAAAAGTTATTGCTAGTGTTTGTTTAGCAGCATGATGATATAAATGGATGCAGGAAATATAGATAGAAATAGTAAGCCTAGTCATAAAAAAGCAGATAGGCAAGTTTCTTGGAAAAGAGACAACCAATATCACTACTATTAGACTCTGCTATTAGGTAGGGAGGTTTGTAGTGAGAGACAAAACATTATCTACCCTTGACCAAAACAAAAAATACAATAAAAATTAATCATAAATATTTGCGAGGATAGAAACAGTCACGTGACCTGACAAGACTCACACGAGACATCGCTAGATAGGAAAGTCAATCTTCCCCTTTTCGCTCCTTGAAGTTATAGTAACAAGACACAATTTCAGGCTCACAACAACCAGATAGATAAGTAGAAAATTTATATTGTTTTTGGTATCCTGTCATTTGCAGTAGATTGCAAACCATGTATTAAGAATTTTGAATATTAAATATATATATATATATATATATATATATATATATATATATATAGAGAGAGAGAGAGAGAGAGAGAGAGAGAGACAGACAGACAGACAGACAGACAGACAGAGACATGTGTTTTTAAACAAAGACTGTTGTGTTTTGTTTGAACTTTTCATATATTTATGTTGTTGCATGTTTCATACACCTTAAACTAAGTCTGTTATATATTTCCGCACAAAAAATTAAAATTGTTAAGCACATTTTTACCGTTTTAAAAATATCTTAAATCTGTATTGAAATACAGAAAATTATGTTTTAATAAAGAAACTTATAGATACGCTCTTTCAAGTAAAAACACGTTTTACTAAAAAGGATATTTAAATTATTTTATACATGTTTTGAAGAGTTTTAGTCCTTTTGACAGTATTTAATTCTCACCAAATGTGGAAGAAATGTGCATTTGTTCAACTAATGACTCATCTTGTTTTACACCTAATACACCTACTTAAGTAATTAATTAAATTTGGAATAATCAACTTAATTTATGAAATTACTTTTCTGTTTGTTATTCTGCTGCTGCAATAAAAAATAAAATGAGTTTGTTTGAAAGCAGAGGTAAATAAGATGTATATGTGTTTAAAAGCCAAAACATTTTTAGAATTGCTTCGGTTTTAACTTTTATGGCAAAAAGTTAAATAATCTATTACCAATATAAAAATGTATTTTACTGGTGCAACGAACACTATGCAAACCCTAATACATTTCCAAGGTGAATAAACAAAATATCTAATGAAATAATATATTGTACTTTTCCTTATAAAGAAAGGCAAACTATTTTCTTCTATTATATTGAGGCATATTTTTGTAAAATTGATTTAAGTGGTTTGGGTTATTGAACCAATTCTTTTAGCTGCATAATGGAACGACAGAAAGTGCAACCTCCAGGTGTACAACCAATAAAAGAAATTAGATTAGTCTTTTCCTTTCAAGGGTATCAACTTTTCATATAGATTATACACTTGGAAAAGTTGTAAAATGAATGAATCATAAACAACAAATGCAGCCAAAATCATCAGTCTTTCTTGGTATGATAATGAAAATTATTTAAAAATTACAGATGCTTGTAATTAAGTTCCATGCTTCATGCTGTGTTCAGTTGTCAGCAAACAGAAACCTAGTGGAGTTGTGGGATAATTGACAAAACAGTTACCGATGAATAAAAAGTTCTCAGCACATACTGAAATATTCTGGTACTTCAATCTGTAGTGAGTCGCAATAAAAATAATATAAAAATAAAATATGTAAACAAAATTAATTCAAATTGAAATGACATTTGCACTATCCTTTAAAATCCCTCTCTCTTTCTTTCTCTATCTCTCTCTTTCTCATGCTCTCTAAACTTCTCTTTCTATACTTCTCTATGAGAAAGCAACCCTTAAATAAAAAGAGGAAGAAGAAAACACTGAACCCGGCCCCAAAAAAGAGAAGTTTGCAGGAGCAGAGCTTACTTATTTGTGACTGAAAAATACCAAAAATTAGGGAGGCTTCACGCATAATTTCCATTATAAAAAATAAATGAAAAAGAAAGGAACGCCAGAAAATAAAATAATTTGGCTAATCAAAACAATTGACATAAAGATTTTAATGTTAGCTGAAACCAAAGTTCCTGCCACAAACTCTGAGCCTATTAAAAAGGGTATAAACCGACACCTCTGGCATAATAGCAGAGGGACAGCAGGAGAAGACAAAACAAAAAACACTACCGCATAGAAACCAGCCATGCACAACGCATGAAGAAGCAGTTAAGAGGCTATCTTCTATTGAAATTTCTGCTCTGTTAAGGACTGAGAAAAACACAGTAGATTGACATTGACCAAATTTATGCGATTAGAACTATCCCTACTATGGTCTTACTTCAAAACACTGAGACGAACACTTCTCCTGGCTACTACTAATATCCGCCTTATTAACGAATTTTTTACTACGCTGAATACCAAACAACTTAATCATCACTCTAAAGAAAATAAATAAAAATATATTATTTATTATTTATTTTAAACCCTTAAGTCACTTTGTTTCATTCACAGTTTGTGATAAAATAATTACCCTACCACCTATCCACACTTGTGACCTTCTGGTGTGATCACAATTGCCGCACATCTTTTTGTAAGATTTGATAGCTGAATAAAAAGAACATGAATATTATCAGCAGCATTTTTCCCAGTGTTGTCAACTGTAACAGTCACGATGAAAGGAAGTATAGTAAAGTAACGTAAGTGTACAAAGTATCTATTTTCATTGGTTTAAAGAACACTTTTATGAAAAATGTGAAAAATGAGGGTTAGTATTTATTGGTCTTCAATATCCCATCATTAACTTAGCTGGTCACATTTACTGGTTCAAGTAATTCATTCTTCCTTTGGCCATAACCATATTCTGAAATCCTTCATTCCAAAATCAACAAAATGTCACGTTCACTCAATGAAAATTTTACCAACACCATTTTTACAACTTCATGTAGTGCAGGGGTAAAAAATAAGTGTTTTCTAATAATGCAATTAAAAAATATATTCCCTGATGATTGAAACAGAACAAAATATATTTATTAATATGTATTCGTATGTTCCCGCTCCCCTCAATCTAAGTTGACTCACAATAAATTAACCAGTTGAAAATTGATGTGTGAACATTCAAAAGGAAATTGTAGCAGCTGTATATTCTTTTGATGAGAAGTTATAAGCTCTTGGTACATATGACCCATTAATAATTTTGCTGGACTCATATAAATCGAAAGGAATAATAAGACATAGAATTTGAACAAAGAAATAATAACAAATATATTGTCAGGACATTTTACAAAAGAAAAGATGATAAATTAAATAAAATGTGAAAAGTTTAAAGCAACTTTAAATGTCTGTAGTTTATTACTCTCATTTTGAAGCAGTGAAAAGAATACGTCTTTTCGACATGAAAAGTCACCAAGAAAGAGATCGAGTGTTTCAAATCTCACGCTGTCTGTAAATCATTAGGGGGTGATAATTCCAAAATCTTGCCTCAGTGAGATTTTATTAATCAGGGGACAGTTATCCAACAAAATATACAAAAAAAGGAAAAGAAAAATGATGTGAAATATTCCCACATCCCCGGAGAACTCTCTACCATCTAAAGAAGATGGGAGGAGGCAAGTATGAAATGAGAAGTTAGGGAGCTGAAAAAATTAAACATGCATTCCTTAGAATTAAAACTTAGTCCTTAAACTAGATTTACATAAGAAAAACAATACTATTCTACATTATCTTGAGCTGGACTGACAAATCATTCTCAGAACCAAAGCATTCTTTTCTTTATTGGTTACCTGAAGATACACTCTCGCACAACACCATTGTGCAGTATTTACCTACCTTCCTTAAAAGTTCACTGAAGACACGCTAACTCTCTCTCTAGTGTGAAGTTGTTATTTCAGCCAAGTTTGCAGAATCTTTAGCAGTAGATAACAATATGTTCTATATTGGAAAGGCTGTGTCTTTTACAGCCTGTAAGACCATAACCCTCAAATCCACATGATTTAATCAGTTTTTTTATTGTTTTTGTTTTTGCGAACTTAGGAATCATTTTTTTTTCTATCAACCAGACAGATACATTATTTCAGGGGTCCTCATTTTAGACAGATCAACAAGCAAATTTCTTTTGTTTAGCAGGCATGTATGTTGCTTAACCTCCTGCAAAAATACTGTCTCTGGTGTCATGGTGAAGCGTCCCTTTGCATTTCAGATTTCATACCCACATGGAAGACTGCTGAATTGACCTACTGGGTATGCATCTAATAACACTTGCTCTGTATATGGCTTAAACCAGTGTCACTTTTCTGTTCTCGCGGACAATTCTAACCAGTCGCCTATGGTCATGATCATGAAGGATGTGGCCAGGCACTGTGCTGTTCACAGTTGTCTGTTATGCCTTCCATCAGGTATTTCTAGTTCACACCTGGAATCATAGATTGGGGGATGTCAATTCCAATTCACATAGCCTTGTCATGAGGTACTCAGCTGGTGTTCATATTAATTCATTAAATGTCAGAGCACAACTGATATAAGTCTATGCCATGATGTGAAGGTACTGTAGCATCATCAACAATTACCTTTACTTGCTATCCCATAACTTTTGACACATCAGTATGTAAAAATTTATGAGAGAGAACCTTTGTAGAAGGAAGGATACTTGTCACTGCAAGTCTCAGATACATGACTGTCTATGATGGAATAGCTGTCAGCAAGCTTGACTCCCAAGTTTTTTTGAGTTTATTACTCGCTTGGTTCCATATTATTGTGGCCTTGTATTAGGCTAGCCTTAGTAACCTAGCTCTCATCATCCATTCTTGAGTATCTCTCCATAGGGCAGTGATTAATAATGTATTCAGGAAACAAATACTACTATAGTGAGTTTAATTCTTGCTGCTTGTTCACAATTGCAGTCTTGTATCAGACTAGGTTTTGCAGAGTAAATACCCAATGAAAGAGGCAACATGTCAATTTCCTAATCACTTAGCTTAGTCTGGCACAAGGCCAGCTGAGTGAATCACAAAATGAGTAATGAACTCACTTATTTGAGATTTAGAAGGGTGGTATTTGATAATTATAAAGAAAATTCTATTTAGGAGTTTACCTTGGTAAATATAGGTGTGGATTGGTATTCACTAAAGCTTCATTGGTGGTAATGATTATTATCCCAGCAGGTTCAGCAATGTGTAAGAATTATAGAAAAAAATAATGTTTCTGTTTGCTCAAGATGTTTTTTAAATGTATTTTGTCTGAACAATAAAGCTATTGAGAAGTTGGATATGATAAAGGAGGGTGTAGGAAATTCAGTCATCCAAGTTTTTATATTAAAAATCTAAACACCCAAATTCTAAACAATAATAAAATATAAATAAAGATAACATTAGTATGCCTGTAAATAAGTCATTTGTATCTACAAACATATTTACATGAATTCAAAAGAGTTAAAAAGGATTAAAAATAGCCTTTAGTTAAAGTTTCTGCATAGTTGGTTCACTGAAAATGCTGTGCTTTGGACAAAACTCTAAAACAGTTGTGTTTTTTTTAATAAAGAAGCAACAATTGAGAAAGGACTTTTATCCTTAGCAAAGATTCACTGCTGTTTGAAGTCATTGACTAGCCAGCAGTAAAGTTTCACTGACCATCACTGCGGTTTGGAGATGATTAGTATAAAGTCATCGACTCGCTGGTAATGAGGATTCTCTGACCATCACTGCTGTTTGAAGATGATTAGTTTAAAGTCACCGACTGTCCAGCAGAGAAAATTCACTGACTATACAAGCTGCTGTTGTTGTAGCTGATTTGTCTGAAGCTGCAACACATTTGTCTCAGTACGTAAGAAATAAAGTTTGGGCATGTTTTAATATGGTATGTAATTTTTTTGGAAACAGGGTTTATTTCTTATAAGCATATGTAAATATAAAATCGAATACTAAAGCCATCACTAAGTGGCAACAATCTGTTTCATATTTTCCTGTTCAACATGGAAATGTTGACATAACATTACTTGACAGAGGAAAGGCACTAAGCATTGTTATAAAAAGGGTTTGAGAGGAAGTAAAAGAAGGCTGAGTCCATATAGCTTGAGTGAAGCTTTATTCCACTAGAAATCTACTCCGGTAGCGAACCGTAAGAAGAAAATGGCCGACTACCTCATGAAGAGAGAAAGACGAAAACAAAGGGAAATCAATCAGTCCTGGAAAGTCAGGGAAAGAATAAAGAGTTCCTTTATTTTCATCACATTCTCCACCACTTAAGAAAAAGTTCAGGTTCGTACGTTCTTCTGGAAAAGGGTGGTTTCTATGGGTGTCTCTGCTCAAACTGAAAATAGAGAAAGGAGAAAAACAGATGTTCAAAGCTAATAATTTTCAGCTAAATACGGAGGTTTTCGACGAATTCTAGAAGAGCGTCGAAGATTCGATACATCAGCGTCTTCTGAAGAGATCCTCTGGAAGCTATCCAAGGGCAGAGGATGGGGAGATGTAGGAGTGGAATTTACATTGGAGTGGTTTTCGGGGGTAGCTGAATCGTCAATAACAGTATTTTCTAGAGCACTGGGCAGAGGAGGAGGAGTAGGAGTGTTAGACTGAATAGGGGCATCCATTGGATCAAGTTCCATGTGAACCGTTTGGTTTGCCATCCAATGGTGCAATATGGCATAGAGACACTGTCGTTTCTCGCCCATTGTTAAGTCGCACGTGAGCGTAGTTCGGATTGACTTCGAGTATGTCAACTGTCTCAACTAAAGGCTTATATTTACTCCCGCGTACATGGCGCCTCGGGAGCGCCGATTTTGATTTTGTTAACCATGTTGGTATGGAATCACCAGAAGCTGATTTCCTTTGGAAATTAAACAAACATTCATGAGGAGTACAGTTCGAGGCAGTGGAAAGCAATGAGCGAATGCAGTGGAGTGCTACATCTAGAACCTTTTTCCCAACTAGCAACCGGGAGATTACTAGACCGTAGAGCCAGGCTCACCGTTTGCCAGATGATACCATTGTACCTCTCTGCTTGTCCATTGCCCTGTGGATTAAAGGTAGTTGTTCGGCTGGTAGAAATGCGTCGAGAAAGTAGAAACGCCTTTAATTCGTCCGACATAAAAGCTGTACCACGATCAGAGTGCACAAAAGAAGAGTTTCCAAAAATGGAAAATAAACTAGTTAGATGTTTCTTGACAGTCGCTGCTGTGACATCAGCACAAGGGTAAGCGAAAGGAAAACGGGAGTATTCGTCAACCACAGTATGAACCGATTGCGAGAATTTGAAGGTAAAGGTCCCTTGAAGTCTGTACTTAATCTTTCAAAGGATTGACTTGCTTTTATGAGTGTTTGAGGAGGCATTTTAATGAATCTAGGCTTTATCTCGGAACACACCTAGCATGACCTGGTTACTGCTCTTACATCTACAGAGTATGGCATATTTTTACTTCTGACGAAATGCAGCATTCTTGTTACCCCAGGGTGACATAAATATTTGTGCAAGATATGTAGTTTGTTAACAGAGATGGTAGAAGAGCAAATTCGTGATAAAGCGTCCACAGCGGCATTTTGTTTTCCCGGACGATATACTATGTCGTAACTGAAACAGGCAAGTTCTAATTTCCATCTTGTGATCTTCTCGTTTTTGATCTTGTTTTTACTTTTAAGATTGAACATGAAGGAGACAGATTTCTGATCTGTGATAAGCTTAAAATGTCTCCCGAGTAATAAGTGTCTCCATTTTCGAATCACTTCTACAATTGCATAGGCCTCCTTTTCAACTGATGAAGTTAAAGTTCTTGAAAAGAAAGCTACAGGCCGACGGTTTTGGGTTAGAGAGGCAGCAATAGCATGTTCTGAAGCATCAGTCTCAATCTCAAAAGGTAGAGTAGAGTCTATAGCCACCAGGCACGATTTTGTGATCTCCTCCTTTAGATGCTTGAAGGCATCCGTTTGTTCTTTAGCGAGAGGAAAATGGACAACTCTGGTTAAGGGATGTAATTTTTCGGAGAAATTTGATATCCACCTAGAATAGTGAGAGAACATCCCCATTGCTCGTCGGAGAGAGGCATGGTCTTGAGGTACTGGCAGATCCACTAATCCTTTGAGTCTGTCAGGGTCAGATTTTACTGTACCCATGCTTATAGTATACCCAAGCAAGTTCACTGAACTAAGTGAATAATGACATTTGCTTTTATTCAGTGTTAGGCCGTACTTTGCCACACTATTCATAAATTTCTTTAGATTGTTGTCATGTTCTGCCTGATTATGACCACAGATAGTAACGTTGTCGATATAGGCGTAGGTTCCTCAGAGGTCTTCTCGCCTGATAATGTCATCAATGACTCTCTGGAAACTTGCTACTCCATTGGTCACTCCAAAAGGGATTCGACAAAATTGGTACAGAGACCCAGCAGCTTCGAAGGCAGTATATTTTCGTTCTTCTGGCTTGATGGCAACCTGGTGATAGGCACTGGTTATATCAAGAGTGCTAAATACCTAATAACAGGCAATCTCATTTACCATGTCCTCTATCCGAGGAAGTGGATATAAGCATCCAGAAGAGTGAACCGATTTATCGTCTGGGAATAATCTACGACGAGTCTCTTGTGATTTTCAGGAGACACTACCAGTGTTTGGGCTCGCCATGGCGATTGAGATAGCTCTATAATTCCTTCCTTCAGTATACGCGATATTTCTGAATGAATGAATTTAGCGTCAGGTAGGCTATGTCTCCTGGATTTTACTGCTATTGGATGACAATCAGAAGTTAGATTCGCAAACAGAGAGGGGTAAGGGACATTATTAATTGCAGTTAGTCCACAAACAGTGAGAGGTGGAAGCAGTCCCCCGAAAGGTATTTTTACCGAAGAATGCTGACGTAGGAAATTATGCCCAAGAATGACATCACAGCATGTTAGCCATAACGGACAATTTGACATTACGGTACTCTCTACCGCTTAGATTGAGGGATACTATACAATGTCCAAGAGTAGAGGATGAATGGGAACTGCTAGCCATAAAAATTCTTTCTGAACTTGGCAAGATTGCCAATCCGAGCCTTTTAACTTCGTTAGAATTAATAAAATTTTCTGAGCTGCCAGTATCAACAAGTATTTTTAGAGACTTGCCTTTGATTTTTCCACGCAATGTCGAGCAAGATAGACTCTCTGAGAAATTATAAGATGGAATGGGAGACGCAATAATAGACTCACCGTGGTTGATAGCCGCTGTAGACGATCTGCAGACATGAGCAAAATGTCCTTTCTTTTTGCAATTTTTGCAAATTGAGTTTCGGGCATGGCATCTAATTCTATCATGTCTCTGATTCCCGCAGAAGAAGCATTTTTGTCCAGAAATGGCGGCCACGGTATGTTCCTCATAGCACCCAGACTGGTCGTCATCGTCAGTTACCTCAGTTTGAACAGTAGAGACAGATGCGTTTAGTGAGTTCTGTTGAGAGTAGGACGTTAATTGTTTTTGTGCCATCTCAAGTGTTAGCGCCTGGTCATAAGCAGTGACTAGATCTAGTGTTTTGTTTTCCAGGAGTCGTTGTCTGATGTGATTAGACGAAATTCCGTTTATAAAAGCGTCTCGTATATATTCGTCTCTCGCCTGTATTGCTGTAACAGCCTGGAACTCGCTATCCTTCGCGAGTTTCTTTAAAGCTTGCAAATACTTGTCTACACCCTTGTCAGTTTGTTGACGACGAGTAGCCAGCAGATGCCTACAGATGGTATTTCTAAGCTGCACAAACACTCCTTCCAGAACGTCCATGGCTGAATCGTAATCGTCCACGTCGGAGATGTGTTTAAAGATAGTGGGAGAGACAAGGTTGATAAGTAGATTCAGTTTCAGTTTGTCTGTCAGTGGAGTCTGTTGTTGTGTTTCGCCGACCGCTTCGAGAAAGATTTGGAAGGATCTTTTCCAGTGTCGCCATGTGTCGGCTGAGTCAGGTTTATTCGTGTCTAGATCTAGGCGTTCTGGCTTAAGGTATTTTTCCATCCTGATAGATTATTTCTAGTGGAATAAATTGTTATAAAAAGGGGTTGAGAGGAAGTAAAAGAAGGCCGAGTCCATATAGCTTGAGTGAAGCTTTATTCCACTAGAAATCTACTCCGGTAGCGAACCGTAAGAAGAAAATGGCCGACTACCTCATTTAGGTTTTAAAAAGACACATTTCCTTCCTTATCTTTTCGTCTCTCTTGCTCCAAGATGTAGTTGTACATGGTAAAAGTATATCTCCACTGAGGCATGTTCATTTCCACACTCCAAATACAACTGTACTCTCTTTCTACTTTCCAATGAATGGTCTTCGCATGTGTCTTTCAAAACCTCCAAGGAAATCAACCTTTTCTTTGTTCATTCCAACTCAGTACAAGGCTAACTTGAGTTCAACCATTATAACCATGCTTATCATACTTTGCTCAAAATTACTTCTGGATCAGAAAAAGAAACTCTCTTCAACTTTTCAACACATAGTGTTTGCATGGTGAAACTCCACCGGTGAAGTAAAACAAGTTTTACTTTGATCATTCCAACCCAGCACAAAGCTGACTTAAGCTCAACCATTATAACTACCAATTAAGTAAGAAAAACCTTTTTTTGGTTGTTCCAACTCAACACAAGGATGAATTGAGCTCAACCATTATAACAATGCTTATCTTTACTTACCCTAACTTTTGGACCAGTAAAAGAAAACAGAAATACTCAAGAGACATTGAGAACTTTGTTTCCCTACAGTTTCCACTACAAAAAAATGAATAAAAGTTCTATAGTATAAACCCAAGATTTTGTAAAATATAAAATATATTTGCATTTCATAGTTAAATAATTTGTATACATATATATGATTTGTGTTATATAATGAAGTTAATTGAAAAATATTTCTTTCAATTTTGGAAATTGAAAGCATTCAGTTTTGATAATAATTATTTAACAATAAAAAAATTCCAAAATGATGTTTGAAATTTACAAAAAAGTTTATATCTTATTCATTATATGGAAATAAATCTAGCTTAAATATTGATTTTCCAAAATTAATTTTGGATTATAGAAAGTATGGTCAGAAAGAGGTTAGTCAATATACAATTGGAATGCCACAATCTGCAAGTTCTGTTTTCACACGAGCATCTATTCTCTCACTTTGGGCAACAGTCAACCATTCTTTCCATGTGGCAACTTTGCCTGGAAAAGAGAAAAAATAAATGACAAGAAATGTATTGTGTCAAGTTCAAAAAATATGTTTGATAATTTAATCTTTTCAAAAAAAGATTTTTATGGTTGGTAGATTTATATTGGTCATAAGTACAAGAAATTCAATATCTGAAAGATTTTGTGATGCCATACAGATGATAAATCATGCATAAAAAATAAAAATAAATGGAAGTAAGGGATTAAATTACACCAAAAGAATAAGTGGTCACTGTAATATTTCTTCATGGAGTGTTTCAGTATGAAAGACAAAGAGATTTGTTTGACAGTTGTTTATCCCGAGTTCACATGTTCAAAAGTATGTACAGTGGCCGCATCTCACGGTGAGCTCTCGTTTTTTTATTTCCCACCATGTTAGAATCTCATTCAGGAAAATGTCCCATATCAAGAGGCGTAACTCTGATTATTAAATTTTACACATGCTACAGTCACTCCATCTTGCATCTAGCTGTTTTGATTTTGATGTTGTTTGCATGATGAGTATTTCTTGTTAGCATTATTGAGTTAGTATTTCATTAGTATTAAAAGAGATAAACATAATAGTATGTACATTATTGTAGTGTAATAGAAAACATGTAAGTGACCTCACTAATTTTTCAGCAAGCTGAAAAATTAGTGAGGTCACAGGACATTAAGAACTAAGTAGAATTAATTAAGTAGAAAACAGTCAGTAGATTTGTGATATCACATCATGACATACCTACCCACAAAGATTTTGAGATTTTTTTTTTATAGATTCAGTTCCTCAGGAGCCTTAATTTTCCTTATGGGTCTCCTTGGAGGAATCTCCACAGTAGTAGAACAACTTCTGGATTTTCAAACAAGAACAGTGGAAGTAGGACCAGTCAAAGGAATTTTAGGCTCTGAACTAGTTGTAGGAATAGAAAATTTAACAGGAATTGATTTTATACAAAGAATGGATCTTATAAAAATTTGGTCTTAGTGACACTTCACTATACCCCAATTAAACAATTCACATTTGCAAGATGACAGAATAGTCTGTTCAGAGACTTTAGCTGGAATCCATTTAGAATCCAACAGAATAATTTCTTACAGAATGTTAAAGATTAAGAAATCTGGTAGAAGACTGATTTTCATGTGTGCCTCTTGTTACTACATTGCACAGCTGGCTAAGATAAATGATTGAATTTGACAAATAAAGTTGATAAAGAAAATGACATTGAAAATGTTGTTTGGTTGGAGATATGCCCATATCACAAAGTTTAGTTGTGTATTTGAACAAGAATATATCAAGAACAATACCAAAACACTCAAATTAATATTTTAGAGCATTTTTGAAATTTTGTACCATACATTGGTTGATGGTTTGTAAAGGACTGATGTGGTGTGTTTCATAACTTTGTTTACCAAAAACTGCTTGAATTCCTTGCTTGCAAAACACATGCCATTATCCTATACAATGAATACAGGAAAACACAATAAGCAAAAACAATGCCTCAAATTCTTAACTGTTTTGTCACCATTAGGGCTATTTATAGGAAAATATCCACCTACTTCAAATGTACATCAACAATAACCAGAAAGTATTTATTGTGCATTGAACCTGCATAATCAAGCAAGTTTGTTTCAAATGCATCTATCAAGTTTAATAGCCTTGTTGGTGGTTAACTTGATATCACCACAAATTCTGATAGAATTATCTGACTTCAAGACAGGCACAATGGTGGCAGCCTTGTTAGAGTGCGTTCATAGAGGAAAAGATTTTTTCATCTATTAGTCTGTCAAGTTCTTTATCTATCTTGTACCTCAAGGGAGTGGCTGTATCTTGCAATAAACAGGATGATTTTCAATTTTGTTTACCTCAATGTGAAAATTATCTCCTTTAAAATAACCAAAACCAGGAGAAAAAAAATCCTGGAAAGCTATTTGCAATATTTACTAAAACTATGGATTGACTTTAGAACACTGACTGAATAGGCAAGGTTCGGAAATTAAATTTCTTCATAATGTCTCTGACCAGAAAAAATGAAACTGTTTTATTGATGACAATCTAAACAATATTTTTCAATTCACAGGTTTTTTGAAGACTCAGAGCAACATGCAGTTCACCAATGATAAGCAAATAAAACCCACCATAAACACAGCTTCTCAGTGCATTTAAGACAATTGTAAGTTGTGCAATGAAAGACAGTTATAAGTTCTAAGACAATTGTAACTTGTATAAGATGACTGGCACAAAACCATAATCCTTTGTCAACAGTAAATGCACTACTCCTGTATCTAACTCCATTTAAGTAGAAACATCATTCAGTAAAACTTGCTTTTTTCATATATTACTGTCAATGAATCACTCAAGATTATGAAATTAAAAGCAAAAACTTTTTTTTAATTTTAAAAAATCAGATGGTATGAGCATGGTTTGTTTTGGCTTCCATAGGAAAATCAATTTACAAGTAATTTTTTAAAGTAATTTATACAGCAAACTAACCCCCTGTTAACTTTTATAAAATTTAATAATTTTTTTTATATACATATTCATGACCTGGAGTACTTAATCTATAGTAATGTGGAAAAAAAACGGAAGAAAAAATTATTATTTCTGATCACAATACTTATTGTAGTACTCCACCAATGGAAGTAAAAAATTACCTTACACCAAAAGAATAGATGGTCAATCCATCTTGAAATCTTAGTTGTTTCAGTTTTGACATTATTTGTGTGACAAGTATTACTTGTTAGGTGAAATACTCTGACATAGTAAAATGGCATTATTGAGTTAATATTAGAATAGTTAGGTACACTTAAGCATAGAAGTAGTTAGTATATACATTATTGTAGTGTAATAGAAATTTAAAGAGTTAGTCTGGTGACTAAGTGTGGTGATGTGGTGCATTTAAGCAGAAAGGATTTGAAGCAAGAAATAACTGGTAGATTTGTGATGTCATGTTATCTCACACTGGATATATTGATGCTTCCCTTTGGGTCACTGTTTGGTAGGATCAAAACTACAATAAGTTACAATTAATAGTTATTTGCTAAAGATTACTTCATTTTGTATAAGCCCATAAGCTGCTTGCAGATTCTTGAACAGTGACCCATCTAAGTACTGATCAGGCTCACCATTGCTTAATTTTGGTAATGCTTTCAGAGTGAGGTAACCATTAATAAGGGGTTCTCTGTATTTACTAGAGTGATCAGAAAATAATTATGTATCTCATCACTATGAATTATGTATTTCATCACTAAGAAAATCAATTTCAAGAATAAGAAGATTAGTCGTAGAAAGACAAAATATAACATTAATAATGTTGACCATGTTCACCATAGTCTATGAATATAGAATCCAGCGCAGTACGTAATCTGTTCAATGAAACAACGTTAAAGACTAACACTCACGAGTCAGACACTCTACTGAATCTGACTATATCACCAATACCACCACCAGCTATTCCATAATTCTTCAGTCTTCGATATCAAAGGTTGGCTGCACATATTCGGGAAAAATATGGCCGCTTTTATACATGTCATATTGAATATTTTGAGCCTTCTGATTGGTTAACTATAAAATGAGTCAGCTCATTTTGGCTGGCTCACTAATACACCAGGGTACCTAAAAAAACTCCACCCCCCCCCCATTTGGGGTACATTATGGAATCTTCTTTCAAAATATTAGTAAAGTCAATATTCATATGGAAGAAATACTTTAGTATTCATAAAATATATCTTTTTGTTTTGTAATTTTTTTTTTAAAATTAATATCCACAAAAATTAGTTATATCATTTTGTCCACTGTTAAGTATTTCAGGTTAATAAACATTAATAACAATATTATAAATTTGGGTTGTGATCACAACAAAAAAGTGGAAAAAGTTGTTATTTTACCCATAGCTGGAACCCATTAAAACAGACACTATCACTCCAGGTCAGAGTGATTCTGAGAGTCATTCAAAGGAGGATTGGGCTAAAAGTAGGACTATTTACATTTATACCCCGGAACTAAGGACTCACATTCATACCAAAAACTGACGTCTCTTAAGACAATAACTAATGGATGCAGTTTTACGTCCTACCCAGGATTAATAAGGACCTTATAGGTCAGTACCAAATATGACAGGAATTTGTAATTAGCTTTGTAAACAAAATCGACACGTTATTTTCCAATTGAACATATTCAATTTGTACTGTTTTCTTTTGTATCTGATCCCTAACAAATTGATATTTAAAATCAATATGCTTTGATTTTTTATGTATTATTGGATTTTTAGCCAAAGCAATACTGGCCTGATTGTCACAGTAAATAGTTATAGGCTCACTTATTATTTTACTTTGTGGGAAATAAATTATATAGGCCGGACTTGTTATAGCCAATGAATATACCTCTTTAACTTTTTGGATCGAGTTTTGCCCTGTGGTTGACAATTGTGTAGCAAATTGTACCAAAAATATACATACCACTTACGTTGGGTTTGTAGTTCGTATAAGCCTCGTAGGGAGTCTTTTTAATGTTACTATTATAGCAACGGTTTCTTATATATACGGCTGTATTTAATGCATAGACCCACAGATTTTGGGGTAACTTAGATTCTATTAGCAAACATCTAGCCATTTCGAAAAAAGTCCGCCAACTACCTTCAGTAATTGCGTTCTGGTGCGGGGAATAAGGACAGGTTTTCTCATGTTTAATGCCTTCATTTATTAGGAGGTTTTCATAATCATCAGAAGTAAATTCTCCACCATTATCTGTTCTAATTATTTTCACTTTTCCATAAGGTGAAATATCAGATAAATACATTCTTGTAGCCTGTAGGGTATCAGATTTTTTTTCAGAAAATATATCATAATAAGTCCTGAATATTCATCAACAAAGTTTAATACATATGAATAGGTGTCAATATCCATTAGTGAAATTGGACCCGCTAAGTCGCAATAAACTCTGAACAAGATGTCTGTTGATTTTGGGATTTGATCCCTATTTCTATATTTCGTCATTTTCCCTTTAATACATGTGTCACAATGTTGTAAACCCTTTGGAGATGTAATTTTCATTCCAGTGACGTGTTCTTGCAATCTTTTAACATCCGAATTATTACAGTGGCCTAATATTTTATGCTAAGTCCTTAAGTCGTGGGTGGCTGTTTTCACAGATTTAATATTTTTCAAATAATACAAACGTCCATTTTGTTGTATATTAAGTTCAGTTCCGTCTGGGTATATTAACTTTGAATTGTCTCGGTGAAAATTAACTTTAACACCAGTTCTAACAGCAGACTGAACCGAGAAAATATTTTGTTTAAATTTAGGGATATATAAATCCCTTTTTAATAAACATTTACAAATATTTGCTTTAGTATCACGTAAATAAATACAAGCATCGCCTCTTTTTAAAACTTTATTAAATTATTAGCTCTGGTACCGTCAGCCAACTCAATAAAGTGGGAATCTGGCTTGAAGTTGGGGTCAAAATTAGTAAATTTTGTTTCACCCGTGTCGACTAGGTAAGAATTATAACTATTGGGTATAGTATCCAACCCAAACGAAAAAGCATATGTTCGCTCATTCGAAAAAGCTTTTACATTTTTACAAAAATCACTCCTTGTATAAAATTGACATTTCGCATGTACATGACCTGCTCTTCCACAACGAAAGCAGATGATATTTGATTTTCTATTATTATTGTTCATGTTGTCATTGTCATAGTTGTTTTTAAGCCCCTTGTTTTTAATATCATAATTCCTAGTCTGGTAGGTTTGAGGGACTGGTTTTCTGAATTTTTTAAATGACGTTCTCAGTTGCATTATGTTATTTCCTTGATTTGGGGGATTACACATTTTTCAGTTTCTTCATAACTACGTAACGCAATTTTAAACTCAGTAAAAGTTAATTTTTTTTCTTTTTGAGTTATGACTGTCATGAATGGTTTGAATGTTGCTGGTAATCCCTTTAAAATCATGGCTATTAGCAGCCCATCTGAAATAGTCTTACCTGCCATTTTTAAGGTATTTGTGACATTCTCAGCTCGTATGATATAATCTGTTACAGATTCATTTTCTTGTCTCCTTAACAAGGTTAGTTCAGTATATAAAGTAATAATTTTGGGTTTACCTTTTGACAAGTAATGTTCACGCAATATTCTTAAAGCTTGGCGGCCGTCGTCCCTGGCTTCTCTCATTATTAAAGACAAACTCCTGTCATCCAGGCATTGTATTAATTTGGCGAACACGGTCGCATTTCTTTCTATAAAATCATCTTCTTTCTGGTCATCTTGGCAAAGAATGATGTCATGAAGTTTTTGTATTCTAAGGTAGCCTAGGAATTTCACTTCCCACAGTTCGTATTTTGACTCGTCTCCGTCAAATTACAGTCGTAATCTGGGTTCATAACCTTTGTTGACCATGTTCACCATAGTCTATGAATATAGAATACAGCGCAGTACGTAATCTGTTCAATGAAACAACGTTAAAGATTAACACCCACGAGTCAGACACTCTACTGAATCTGACTATATCGCCAATACCACCAGCAGCTGTTCCGTAATTCTTCAGTCTTCGATATCAAAGGCTGGCAGCACATATTCGGGAAAAACATAGCCGCCTTTATACACGTCATACTGAATATTTCGAGCCTTCTGATTGGTTAACACTTCTATTGGTGAACTATAAAATGAGTCAGCTCATTTTGGCTGGCTCACCAGTGTACCCAAAAACACTAACAAATAAAACCAAACATTTTCAAAATATGATTGAAAAAAATATCACATAGAATTCTTACCTTTCCGATAGAATGAGTAATTTGGTTTCCAGAATTCATCCACTGTTTCATTATCCATGGTACAAACTTTTTCTTTTTTCATTCTATCAAAAGTGCACAATTCTGTAATGCCTGCAGCCAGTTCAGGGCTGGGTGGTTTTCCCAAAAAATGTCCTATTTTATTCACAGTCTCCAGCAAATTCTAAACAAAAGAAAGAAACCTTTTAATTCATAACAACCTAAATCAGTAAGTTGGGACAAAATACAGGGAGAATTGGATTCATGCCTTTCTAAAGATCATTAGTACAAAATAAAGATCAATATTCACAGCTGAAATTTGAATTCAGGCTTTGTTTTTCTATCAGTTGGAACTGCTCAGCAAACTTGATATATTTGGGAAAGATATTAGAATAATCAAGAACTTATACTGGCAGCAAACAGCATGTATATGCATAGGGAACAAGTTTAGTGAATATGATGGAATGATGGGATGTAAATATTGTCTTCATTTAAAGAATTCTATGAACTTTTATGATTCAATATTTATGTATATCAATAAGGCTGCAGCCTAATGTAAAACACAATATATTTTCATTTTTTTATATATTCTCTTTCCTTGTTAATGCACTTAATTCATTTGTGAATATTAATCCTATAAACTGAACATTATACAGTGAAAAGAAATTAGGTTAAAATTCTGTGAATAATTCCATCACTTATATATTTAAATTTTAAATTCACTGAATATTTTTGAGAAAATATTTTCTTAATTATCATTAATGATTTAACTTAGTAATATTAAAAGCTGATGGACTTTGAATGTTTTTGATTTTATGGTTATTTGAAACCATAAAAAAATGCAACTTGATTAGGTCATTGGAAAAATAAAAGACTAAATTTAGAAAATAAACATACATGGAATTACATGAGTTTGAACCTAGATTTAAGTATGATATAAGATGCATGGTTTATGGATGAATGAGAGAGGCTTTCCTTGAACTGCAAATTTGATAGAGGTGGTGATGCTTTTATTAGTGATGTACCTATAATCATTTTTTTATGAAAAAAACTATATGCACCATAATTCATGTGCTAACACTTTCTCAAATGACTGTCTCAAAATTCTAAATGTTACACTTCATTATTTCATTAGATGATTGTTGAATCTCTAATTATTTCTAGACAACAGCCACCTCTTTGTAAGCAAAAAAAAATGATTTTCTGTTTGCTAAAATTACCAGGTAATATTCAAGTTGGCCTGTCTTTCTCAGTTATTTTTTATTAATGAGATAACAGATGAAGATTACTTTTAAAATGTTTTACTTTGTTTTTATTGGTAATTTTGTTTTATTTTAATCTTTTAAATTTATCAACAATCCTCTTTGATAAGAGTTGATTGAAAAGGTAACAGCTTTTTTTTATTGGTAAGTTTACTTTATTGTTTTGTGAATGTTTGGTAGGTATTCTTAGATTCTTGGTCATGCTTATCAGAATCTTAGGACATAAATCAAACTAACTCAAGGGTATAAAATAAATAATATAGTCAAACCTCTTATCTACAGATCCCCCATCAACAGACTTTGGATGCAATGGACAAAATCTTCAGGCAAAATAAAATAAAAACTGCAGAAAAAAAAAACTTACAAATTGTCAGTGATGTATTTCAAAATTTCTGGGCTTAGTGGAATGAGTTATATTAATTCTCAAAGTGACCGCTTAGTGGCGGTGCTGGTATTTTCACTTGTAAACAAAGATGGGTGTATAGTATATAGAGTATGAAAGATTAGCACATGTGTGAGAAAGTAGCTGTAAGAAATCTATTATTTTTATTGTTTTGATTAATATATCTATATTAAGTATATATTAATTTATACTATATATACATGTTTATATTATTTACATTATGATCATAACTAGTGGTAGTTACTATAGTGGTTTTATAATTAAAAAATAATCCCTTCTTATCTATGGACAATTGGCTTTAAATGACCACCCATCCCCACTATTAGTCTGTTTATGAGAGGTTTGTCTGTATTTTTATTTATTTGCTTTAGAGTGAGTCCTTTGATATTCAGTATCACAAAAATGTTTGTTTATAAAGCGGATATTGGTACTAACTTGGAGAAAGTCTGATAGTGGTAATTTTGAAATCTAAGAGTAGCAGTAATATTAGAAAATAGGTCAGTGTCAATCTACTGTGCTTTTCTTAGCACTAAGCAGGGCAGAAATAACATTAGCAGATAATCTCTTAAATACCTCTTCATCTGTTATACATGGCTGGTTTCTCTGGCAGCTGCATCTCTTGTCATCACTCTTGCCATCCCTTCTGTCATCTAGCTCAGAGGTGTGATCTTATATACTTTTGATCAGGTTTTGAGACTGTTGCAAACATTGATTTCAGCTAACATTAAAAGTCTCTTTGTATTAATTTTTTTGATTGGCCAAAATTATTTTATTTTCTGGCATTCCTTTCTTCTTTTTTTTTTATAACAGAAAATATGCATGGTGCCTCCCAGATTTTTGGTAGTTTTCAGTCAAAAATTAGTAGGACCTGATCTTGCAAATTTATGGCATTTTTCATCCAGGTTCACCCTTTTCTTCTTTCTCTTTTTATTTAAGGGTGCCTCCCTGATTTTTGGTAGTTTTCAGTCACAAATTAGTAGAACCTGATCTTGAAAATTTCTGGCATTTTTCATCCAGGTTCACCCTTTTCTTCTTTCTCTTTTTATTTAAGGGTTACCTTCTTGTTAGTTGAGAGAGAAGTATAGAAAGAAAAGTTCAGAGAGTAAGAGAGAGAGAGAGAGAGAGAAAGAGATAAGTGTGTTAAAGGAAAGTGCAAATGCCTTATTTTAATTTGAATCCATTTATTTATTTTTCATATATTTTCTTTTTATATTTTATTTTTATCAAGACTCACTACAGTTTACTCTTGTATGATCCTCTTTTATAAAGGTTGATCAAAAAGCTGGCCACTAAAGAGAGCTCACACTATTTTCGTTTTTATTCTTGATAGCAATTTCCAACATATCTCTACTTATTCATGCTATTTCAAAAATGTAAAATTTTATAAATTAATTTGAAATTCATAAATTTTAATGCATTAGTGACCTTTTTTAAAATGTAAGGAATTTTTTCTATTTCATGTCTATAACTTATGTGTGTGTGTGTGTGTGTGTGTGTGTGTGTACTATTTACTTACCTGTGATGCTTCTTCATAGCTGACAATCAAGCAATTTGGATTATCTTTGATAACTTGCCACCATTTATTCATGTACTCAAAATAATCTCCATATATGACTAAAAATTGATTGGAAAATTTATTATGTGACATGGTCAGTTTGTTACAACATACGGAATAATAAAAAAAAATAAATACAAAAATAACAAGTGTAAGGAATTACTGACATTCAAACTTAGAATTTAATTGTGACTAAGCTTGAGTGTTGAAGGTTTTTTCTAGGGACCTTGACAAGTTAATGGTATGAGGGATCAAAACATGGACTATCTGTAAAAGAAAATAGTTTTTGGTAAAAATTATGATGAACAAGAAAAATTAAATTAAAAATATTTGACAATCTGTAATCTTCATGCACAGAAAAAAAAGTAAATCAAAAAGACAGTTTTCCCTTGACACCACTATTATTTTAACTACCTTCACTCCTCAGCAAAGTTTATTGTTTTAAAAAGTGATGATTAGAATTTTGAATAAAACCTAAACATACAAAAGTGAATTTTTACATTTTCTTTGTTTTTGAGAATTGACAGCAAAAAATAATAAACACTATTTATTTATTAGATTGTTTATTGGAATGACTGGAACAAACATTGGATAGCTGCTATTTGATTAAAACTTTATGGTTGATTTACATATTTTATTAATTTAGTAAATGTTTATAAATTTATGAATAAAAATTATTTTCATATTTATTTCTTTATAAATTGTTAAATGATAAATATTGCATTTAATTAGTTTTAATATAATTGCATTAGATTTTAGAATTTTTTAAATATAAAATTATTTTTGTAAAATAAACAAAATAATAAATAGTGTTTAATATTTTTGTTGTAAATTCTCAAGAAGAAAAATTATCTAAATTCAATTTCATCATATGTTTAGGTTTTATTACAATTCCAATCATCACTTTTTAAAACAATAACCATTGCTGAGGAGTGAAGGTAATTAAATTAATAGTGGTGTCAATGGAAAAACCGTTCTTTTGACACACCATTTTTCTTTTTTGTAAAGGTTATAAAGATTGCCCCAAAATTTTCTTTCTTAATAAATAGAACAGAATTAGGTAAATATTTTAAAAATTCAAAATTTCTCAAACAAGGTCCCCAAATTATTTTGGTAAATGAAAACAATTTCCAGACAGTAAAAAAAACATGTTTTGTCTTAGGATGTTATTTATCACAGCTAAAATGTTGACAGCAAGAACTAACCAAGATGTCAATAGGTTTTTATAGGAAATGAGACAACATTAAGATTAATGACTGAATGTTTCCCATTCATCAGTTTATTAGATAGCCAGATAATCTGGGACTTATGAGGAATCTAGATGCCACTGGATAATGATATTGGTTCCCAATAAACCAAAGAATAAAATGACTAACCATCTGTTTAGGATTTTCTGGTCAAGCTTTTCTCTATTGGTTCTCTTTTTGATATGAAAGAAAACTTACTTTAAGTGAAGAAGAGAAGTCTTTCTCTCTCTTTCTCTCTGTTACTAAAACAGGTTATCTAGAAGTTATCAACAGCTTCTGAATTTCCAAACAGTGGCTTCCCAAATCCTAGATGCTACATGACAGTTAATCAGTTAGCCAGCACATCTTTATGTCACATTTTAAGCAATCTCTCCCAAAGTAGAAATGATTCTTTGAGAAATGGCAACAGTCAGCAAGCTAATGAGTATTTTAAGTGTTCGAGACATTTACAATCATAGAAACATGGACCTTTGTGCCCATAAAAAGACTGATTGTCAAAAGGACGTTTTTTTTTCATACAGTCGTAGGAGTTTAGTGATGGTAATATTTCCATTTTTAAATGGAACAAAAGGAAAACTACTAATTCCAGTATTTTGTTTAATACAGAGATGGTTTTTTGCAACAGTTTAATTAATTACCTGTTAATTCTGTAATTTTAATTAAATTTATAATGATTAATATTAATGTCCATTTTTAATTATATATTTTGCTTAGCTAACACAACTTAAAGAATCGGTTGAAAAATACTTATTTTTAAAATATGCTATTAATGCAGAAATTGGGAAAGCTCTGAAATTCTGACATTCTTTTTTGGAAAATTTATCAAGCCATTAAAATCAATTAGAAAAATTGTGTTTGGGTAACTTTTTTGTTATTTGTTTATTCATTATATATTATTCTTCATTAAAAGAAAATTTATGATATTTTTAAATCAGTTCATTTTGCTGTACTGTTCAAAAACAGAGGCATGGTGGAGTAATGGATAGCCACTTGGATTGAGGAATCAGAGAACTGAGATCGAATTCCAGTCAAATCCAATTACATTCACTTATGTGCTAATACCCTTGGGAAAGGTATGAATCCCTTTCTTCTCCCCCCCCCACCCAGCTATTGGTAAATAGCAGGACAGACCAGGTTCTATATCCTTGGATGGCAACTGGTCTACTGCAAAAAGAAATGGCAACCTACTGTGGGAAAAAAGTCTGCCCCGTCAATCATGAATTTGAAGGATAAATGATCAACTAAGTGTGCATCACGCATGACACATAACTGACTGACTGATTCAAAAACATTGCTTATAATTTTTTGAGAATTGTCTTTAACATTATTTTTATCTGAGTTACTTTTTATTGCAAAAGATCATTGATCTATGGCAGTGAATAAATGGCACAGCTCAGAACTAAAGTTTCAGCTGTTGGTAAAACAGAAACTCACTTATTACCTCAGCAAAGCTTGATTGAACACACCAACTGCTCTAAACACCTGAGTTATGTGGACCTAATTTAAAAATTTTCATCATGAATGACTGAGGAATCCATTGGGGAATTTTCAAGAGAGAGGTTTCACTGCCAGAAACATAGAATATTAACTCCCCTCGTTCATATTGTGTACAGGTCACTAAGAAATCATATTTTGAAAAACTTGTATGCTCTTTTTGAAGTTATTTTATAGGGCTCAAGGTTAAATAATGTCTTACAAACAGCTTTCTATTAATCTTATTTAGAAATAGAATTGTTGTTCATTTCATTTGATTATTTAAAAAGAAAGTTACCTGACGTTTATGAAGCTTAGCTTAATCTGAAAGAAAGTCAACGAATCGGAACATCCCATGAGAGTCAAACTGACTGGATGAATGAACTGGTCTGTGAGATAAGTTTGTTAGCCATCACACTATAATTGTCCACTGATGACAATATTTTAAAGTTTATATGCCCTGTCACATGTAAAAATAAAAGTAAATCTACTAATTGCTATAGTTGTTTAATCCAGAGTTTTCCAAATTGATTTGTTGCAACACTTCATAGTAATTAATTATCTACTGTTGCTTTAATTTTTTAAGGGACGTAACTCGAATTACATTAAAATGTTATTATTGAGTAATGTCCCTTGATTTTTGTTTTCTCGCTTTTTTTATGGGTTTATTTATTTTCAGTACGTAGGCGATTATGATTTTTCATCTGTAAATTATCATACAATCTTGAGAAATATAATGGTGTTGTTTCTTATTGACTTTTAGGTTCCTTTTATTGATAATAATAATAATAACAGGACGTGTGAATAATATCAAGTAGATTCTCTTTTGCACTGTCTTTGCAAAAGACGTAAATCTATTTTACCCTGTTATATGGGTTAACAACATGTACTCTCTAGTCTTGGGCGATGGACAGCTGATAGGGAAAGGACACTTTGAGTTCTTTCCCAAGAATAGGTCTGATGATCATAAATGAACCCCTGCTGCCGGTGTACCATAACTCACCTGCTGCATTTTTTACTTTGTGAGATGAACACCACCAAGTAATTCTCACTACCCGAAGAAAAGCCATGAAAGGCGGTTGGCAGCCCGAAGTTCTTGATGGTGATTGTTTGTATTTTTGGAATAAGAGGGTGGGAGGGATGAAGAAAAGGAGAGAGAGAGAGTGTGTGAGAGAGAAGAGAGAGAGATTGTCTCTCTGGCAATTTGATTTCTTTTGTACTTCATTCTATTTTTACATTTTTCTTTATTGTTGCTTATGTTTGTTTGTTTGCTTGACATTATTAAAATCTCATAAGCAAATAAAAATCATCATTTGAGATTTTTTTAAAATCTCTCAGCACCACATATAGAATGGACATAAATAAAGAACATTACCAAAATAATACTTACACTTTTTTTCTATAAACAATTCAAAATAACTAGGAAATGTTCCATTATAATGATTCTGTAGCATACCATACGAATGTTTATAGTAAGAAACAACCACATCTTTGGGATTACGTGCTACAAAAATGATTTTGTTCTGGGAGAGAACGATTTCCGGCAAAAACTGAGGTTGGACATGTGTATTAAACAGACGTGGTGGAGATATTTCTGAAAATTTCCGAGCTGGAACGAAGTCTATCATAAATTTTTCTTTGACTTCCTGGATCCTCTCAGCTTTCCCCTTCAAAAGCATGCTCGTCACTTCCCACATCCAGTGTGTACCTAAAATAGAACATCAGTCATTGTAATTTTCCAGTGAATTCAAGTTTTCATTAATTGGTCTTAAGTCGTTTAAATTCTAAGAGATAGTATTCGGTTGGAACAAAAGTTTGTAATGTTTTTTCAATAGGTGTCGTTTGTTTCGGTGATTTCGTTGAACACATGACTGAAATTTATCATATATATACAAATTCTGAAACGTGACACATCAACGTATCGTTGTATATGATTCGTGTGTAGATTCTGAATTTTAAATGTTTTTACTTTAAAAGTTTAGATAGAAGAAAATGACACGCATTTCTATCATTTGATGCTTTCTTTCTGGAAAACAAATAGCAAAAAAAAACAAACTATCTGCCATTTATGTATATGGTGCCATTGCTGACAGTCCTGTTTATAAGTGGTTCGCTAGGTTCAGATGTGAAATTTTGATCTGGAGGACTGAGAAATTCCAGGCAAGCCTGCAATTGTTGATGATGACCAAATCAAAACACAAAAATAATCCAGGTCATATGACATAGAATATAGTTCAGATACTCTATATACCTCACATGAGTATTGTAAGATATTGGAAAATATCTTTTAAGTTTTAGTGCCCCCCAATTTAATGGAAATAATTTAACTGATTGCGTCTCTATCTGTGATTCTATGTTCAAAGCAACAACAAAAAAACAACCCATTTTTTAAAAGAAAAATCAAAGGTTAGAAAAAATGTATTGTTTACAACGATATGGAATGAAAAAGGTTCAGGTGATATATAAAATGGTCCACCGTCAACCACTCCAGAATCTGATCTACATTTAAAGGTGATGCTGTGTATCTGATAGGATTATAAACACATTGTGCATTATGAGGTCCTTCCACAAATCCAAACATTGAATTCAAATACTTTTTCCAAATCAACCAATTAAAGGTAGGAATCGATGAAAAGCATCAGGAATTGGCCAATCAGAAAAGTGTCGTTTTCCATCAGGAAAAAAGACGTCATGTCTCTTTGCAGACCTGGCAGAAATTGGGACAGGTTGGCTGGTATCTTCTACTGTACTAACCTGTCTTTGCACCTTCACATTACCCCTTATCTCGTTTCGGCTTACGGCCATATCACGTTGAAATACCAGTTCCTGTACGATCACCAAAGTTAAGCAACATCGAACCTGGTCAGTACCTAGATGCATGACTGCTTGGGAATACCAGGTGCTTGTATGTGCAGGTGATATAATGGAGAATGGCTCAGAATTGTTAAGCAGAGAGCTGACTTCCAATTCCCGTTCAGTTCGTTCTATTCAATTACACGCAAATACCATTAGGAAAGGTATGAACCCGTCTCTTCTCCACCATTTATGGGTTAGTTAGTAAAACTTGTATCACTAAACCGTTATTATCTCAAAAAATAATTCTTAAAATCTAAAAATATTTTCTGGCTTGAAATAACTTGCAAAGGGTTGATAAGCCGTAGAAAACGAATCAATCAATCATTATTTCGATCCCTACAAAAATCTCTTAATGAGAAGGGACTTCAATTTGCCTAAGCTAAGCAGATTAAATTATTTTTAATTAATTTTAACTATGAATAAAATACAAAATATTTTATATTTAATGTTAAGATTTCGAATATGAATAAGTTTAGTGGTGTATTAAAAAGTTATTTTATTACTGAAGCAATAATGTATTTTATATGATAAAATATAACAAATACTCATTAAAATATATTTGCAATTTCTAAATGTCTGCCACGTCAGTTATGTATAGAAAGATACATGATCGCCTAAGCGTGTATCACGAATGGCACATAACTGAGAACTTTTCCATTCCATCATATATGCACGAGTGAGAACGGAATCTTCATTTTAGCGTCTTAGAGGTTTATCGCATATCAAATTCCTTTTCGCTGCTTCAACTCGCATCTAATATAAAACATAAAAAGAGAATAGATTTGTTGGCAATGTTTATCCTTCGTTCCCGCAAAATACGGCGTGTCAAAAGGACGACTATTCCCTTAATACCGCTATTACTGTATACAAATTTGACTTCCTCAGCAACGATTATTTACAAAATTATAAGAATATATGAGTCAAGTATAATGAGATATTTATTATTTACCTTTTAAAAAGATTTATTATTTACCATTTTATAAACAAATAAATCTGAAAATAATTTTTTTTATTCAAAAGTTTATAAAAGTTACAAAGTTATCAAAATATTTAAACTAACTACAATGCAATATTCGTGGCAAAAAATACGGGCATTTCTGTAGTTATACAATGATTTTCCAAGTGCAACTTAGATGCGGCACAAGGCCGAAACTAGGGGGTACCCAGTGAGGATCGAACTCCCTACTCAATCGCAATTGTTCTAGCGAGACAAACTTGCTAACCATTACACCGCCTCGAGGTGCCCATTCCGTAGTTATACAAAAGGAAAACTTTATCCACCCAATGAATAGGGAGATACACACTAAAAATATTGAGTGTAGGTGGTCACTCCTAAAATCTAAAATTAAATAATGTTTGGTTCAGAGAAGGATATGCTCTCAACCTATTTTAGTGAGTTTATATGGTGAGTGCAAATGAAAGAAATGCTGTACTTTTGTTGTTCATAGACATTTTTATAAATTAATGAATAAATTTTTTTTCATATTTATTTCTTTATAAAATGTTAAATAATAAATATCTCATGATAGTAGGTTTTTATATTTTATAATCTCGTAAAATTATTCTTGTAAATAAGCAAGTGTTGCGGACCGTGCGGGTGAAGATGTGAAGAGATATCAAGGTTAAACTTTCCTGCTGGCCGGTCCAGCTACATGGGAATGTTGGACTTTAATTAAGTCCAAAGAAGACAAAGAAAACAAACAAGACCGATATATATATATGGGTAAACAAATATATATTAATAACAAAACAAGTTAAACAAAGACATGGACTGTTATATAGAGTTTGTATGGAGAAATTATGTGTGTGTGTTGTGAGTGTTCGTACGTACGTGTATTGTTCTTATCGCGTTCCCGGAATTTGGGAAACGCTGTATCTGTGAGAGGTCACATATTGGTGTTCGTTGAAAAGAGAGATTTTACCTCATCTCCGCGCGAGGTAGCGGCCCAAGGCCTAAGTCGAAAAAGAGAGAGAGAGAGAAGAGTCAGCCAGTATTTATAGCCAGGGGAGAGAGACCCCTGTTGAAGGATTAATGAACTGAGGAGTAGCTAAATCCGACAATAGTGTTTAATATCTTTGTTGCCAAATCTCAAGAATAAAGAAAATATATATAAATTCACTTTCATATGTTTGGGTTTTATTAAAATTCTAATCATCGCTTTTTAAAACAATATTGCTAAGGGATATAGAAACTATCTCATTTGTTTGCCATTGTGGCATGTGGGAGCTTCTTTACTTTGCTCAATTCAGCAGTAGCAGCAATGGAAGTAATCAGCTGGGTACAACCAGAAGTCATAAAGACCTGGCTGAGTCCTATTCGGCATCTCTTCCACTTTTCCTTTACAGCGGCTGCAATTTTCAAGCCTAATCCGAAGAGCTATTCAACTCTTGCTGCAGAAGATGAGACCTATCATGTCAGCTTTACTTCAGATTTCTCGTTCCTCCCGTGAGAACAGGCGGAGAAATCTTCCTTCGAGACAGGGGCGGACTGAGAGTGTTATAGGCTCTCGGGCAGAAAATACAATGGGCCCCCTCTCACCGCTCTTTACAGTTAAATGCCACATGTAGAGGCTGTGCAGCAGGTGAACTGTGCATATTGGCATAACTAAGTAAGGGCTTTAGTTTAAGATATATATGTGTTTATATGTAACACTATTTAGAAACGGCAGGTTAATTAATCAATTAATTAACCACAGAAGTTAATTACGGGGATTACTTAAACCGATAGATATAACGAAAGACATACTGAGCGATTACTTAAACCGATAGATATAACGAAAGACATACTGAGCGATATTCTTTTTGTTTTGTTATTTTCCCAAAACAGGGTATCGGTGAAAAAAAAGATTTTTTGTTTTGTTATTTTCAAGTGCGAATCAAGATAACCATTTTACTTTCTCGCGGAAGTGTGATGCTGAGATATGCCAAATTATCTGCGAGGACAAAAGAAGGAAAAAGAGAAAGAAGAGAAGGAAACAGAGGGACAAGACTTAACAACTTAGATGATAAGAGAAAGAAAAAGCCACCCACAAAAGCGATGTTGTTTTGGGTAGTGGAATGGCGAAAATTCTGATGGTCATTGTCGTAAGGGTTGGTTGATGGATACCAGAGCTTTTGGGCAGATAAAACATTAACTGTGTCGAGATGACGAACTTATATTATCAGTAACCAATGGGTCGTCTGCCGACCGCACACAGGGCCCGGCCCTGGATTGAGATGTCGCCTGGACAGAACATCTGTGTTCTGTTTAAATTCGTTTGTGATAACGAAGGCTATGTTATTGTATTTATTTTAATTAACCCAATTTCGCTAAAAAAATTCGTCCACTTAATGTTGGCGGAAAAACTTGGTTGAGAAAAACCATATCCCGTGAAGTTGGATAAAAATTGAGATTATCAGTTGACGCCTATTGGCCGAATAGCCAGGCGGAGATGATCATGTGACGCAGAGAGGAGGCCTGCCACCGCCCATTGAGATGATAGGTATGAGATGTTACTGCGAGGAAGTGGGAAAACCGTTGACGCCCTCCAAAGTATGGTGAGATACCCATATGAGAGCAGAAGAGGGTGGGAGTGGAATAAGATTTCCAAATATGGAAAATGATAATTATTTTTGGCCGAAAACAAAGAAAATCCTTATTGGGGATTTGAAATCAACGTGGTGGCCACACCACGTCCGACTCTACGCCAGGTTTTGATCGGCGTCCATATAAGCAAACGTCTTCGGATGTTTCAGTCGAGTCCAGTCAGTGAGAAGAGTACAGCCAGTACAGTAAGAGAGAGCAGTGCAGTGCAGTTCGCAGAGAGACGCGCCTCGCACAGGTGACCGCACGATTCCATGCCTTCCGACTTAGACTTCTAACCAAGAACAAATTTGTTGAAGACCGACTTTAGATTTCCCACAAAACAAGTTTCCGACTTAGACTTCTAACCAAGAACAAATTATAGAGGTCTGACTTATATTCTCCATCCAGATATCCAGAACTAGTTAAGGAACGCAAACGTGTTACAATCCACATTTTTTTTCTTCGGGCTGGGAGAGAAAGAGAGAGACGCACTCCTGTAACTCAACAAACCGACATAAAATTAATCACTATTCCTAACCAGTCGCTCGCCTTGAAGTTGTTTGTGCTTTTGTTGTTTTGTTTTTTTTTGTCTACAATTATTGTGCAGTATCACCTTGACCCGGATTCGGCTGGCACTACGGCCCGACGTCTGATTGATCTCGTCAACCTAAGATCAAATCACAACATGGGTAGGTTGAATCGAGATCAAAGCAGTTGCTTCGGTGACCAGGCGTTGGAAGCGAGCCGAGTACGACAAGTTGGTACTAGAACCCAACAAGACTTCAACCGATGTCCCAGGGTTAGCCCGTCACAAAGGACCGACGTTACATATTGGCGTCGTGACTGAAAAAGAAGTCGGGTGTCACAAATGGTGCCCTGACGGAGGACGACGGGTGTCACATATATGCATAAAAAGATTTGAAAACTTCAAGGTCATGAAGATGTTCGTGGACACATTCTGATAGTAACAACAAAGCGTAATGACATGTCAAACAAAATTTCCATTTAATTACTACGAATTAACATGTAAACAATGTACTAAATTATAAAATTCATAATAATAGATATTAGAAACAGATATTGAAATGAGTTAACATACACTTTTTAAAATAAATTTTTACATTTTAACACACCCTAATATATGATGCTTTACAATAATACTGAGCCAAAAGTTTCAATTATTAACGTTCACAGATTACAGTAACAACATTGTATTCATTTCAGCAGAGAATTCTGCAATTTTATCACTAATTTTGTCTTTGTTTGATTTGATTTTCATTGCAATGTCTTTTTCAGTAGCAATTAGCATAAGTGACTCCTAGTTATTCTGGGTGAGCGAAGAACCCAGCCTTCTTTTCAAAAGTCTTAGTTTAGAAAAACATCTTTCACATGCGCACTGTGTGACGTTTAATGTTACAATGAATTTATATGCTGCATATAAATTTTCATATGCAGCTGCACACAGCCTGTACTCTGATAACAACTTGAAAGCACATGACAAACAATTCATACATGATGTCATGATGTCATGGCAGATGATTCAGCAACTTCTGTATAATCCCCCTCTGACTCTAAGCTGTCTGAATCATTTTCATTGTCATTCATATTCTCTAGCAGTCCCTTCTTCAGGTCTTTGTAGCTCGATGCAAATGAAATCAGTTCATCCTGTAGTGCCACTCTGTCAATTTCTGATACTGCATTAGCAATCAAACTTAGCTCCACATTTTGTGGAGGTGCCAAGATTTCAGAAAACCTGTTTGGGTCAAAGCAGGAAATCTGCTTATAGAGTTTTTCATGAGACGAGAATCTAGCTTGCATGCTGGAGAGCACAGCATCAATTACTGCATTATGGTATGAAACATCAACATTTCTGTTCTCGTCTGTGATACCTTCTGGTGCTGAGCAACTAGATCTGATGGTTGAAATTGAAAAGCTCTTAGGGACAGAAATGTTCACCAATTCAAATTTACAATTTGCATGAACAACAAAATTAGATACTGTTTCAAAAATGCCACTAAAATCTCTTGAGATTTTTTCAACATTTTCAGTGGCTTTGTTAATCATACGCCAAGGTTGCATGATATCCAGGCCTGATGTCTGCAGATAATCTGACACTGGTGTTGTAATATCAAAAATTCGGATGAATGTAAATGCCATTAAGATGGTTTCAAATTTGCGCAAGTTTTCACTCAATTTCTGTGCTTCATAGCGAACTGATCCTTTGAAATCAGTTGCTTCACTTACTTGCTGAAGGATGATCAGAAGTTCTGAATAGAATACTGATGACTGATCTGTGTAGCTGCCAAACAATTTTTGAAGTGCTCTACCTCTACTTAACCATCTAGTTTGACCAATGCGCTCTAGTCTAAGGCGTTTCTTATTTCCTGGTTTTGTCTGTATTGAGGGGTCTCCGCTTTTCACACAATTGGACTCAACCGAGGTATACATATAATACTACCAGTGAATACCAGGAC
Organism: Acanthosepion esculentum; assembly: GCA_964036315.1. Classification (NCBI taxonomy): domain Eukaryota; kingdom Metazoa; phylum Mollusca; class Cephalopoda; order Sepiida; family Sepiidae; genus Acanthosepion; species Acanthosepion esculentum. The sequence continues at coordinate 107,095,299 of OZ038488.1, forward strand.
AGTCTGCAACAGAGCAGACGGCGACGTCTTCTTTGTTGGACGGTCGAACTCTCTGCCTCTGAGCAGAGAGGAACCCGGACGAGGCTCCGCCGAAGGGCAGAGTCTCGTTCGGGGTGGTTGACCAACCCGATCCTGTTTATACGGGATCTATGGGCATTTTTTGGCCGAGCCTACGGGCTCGGGAATACCCCACTTTAAAACCGGCCTTGTGCCACATCTATCCCTCGTGGGGGGGACAGTAAATACTGTCTGCAACAGAGAAGACGGCGACGTCTTCTCTGTTAGACGGTCGAACTCTCTGCCTCTGAGCAGAGAGGAACCCGGACGAGGCTCCGCCGAAGGGCAGAGTCTCGTTCGGGGAGGTTGACCAACCCGATCCCGTTTATACGGGTTCTACGGGCATTTTTTGGCTGAGCCTACGGGCTCGGGAAACCCACGCTAAACCCAGCCTTGTTCCACATGCATCCCTCGTGGGGGGGGCTAAATACCGTCTGTAATAGAGGAGGGTAGCACAAGAGTCACCGTTAGCGAGCACGTAGACTCAGTAAGGAGTCATACCGCGATACTTCAATACCAAGACTGTATATATATTATTGCTACTAACACGCATTCCTGGATCTACTAACCCGTATTACCAGGTTGTATTATTACGTTAATACATTTATTTTCCTTATCCATTCCTGGCGTTTGTTATTCATTGATATCGGATTCATCACGGAATCCACAACAGTCTGCATATGCTCTTTCCAGACCTTCATCTTTTTATAGGAATCATTGAAAATGTAGATAGTTCAGTAAGAAGACCAAAAAAACTAACTGCTGCAACACATACACTGCTTGCATCACTGATCACCAGATTTAGAACATGTGTATAGCACCAAGTATGGATGTGACTTGGGCGAGCTGCTTTCATAAGTGCCTGAAGACCAGAGTAAACACCACTCATATTAGCTGCTCCATCAAATGAATCTCCAATACACTGTTCCAGTGTCAGGCGTATCTCTGTAAGTGAATTTCGTATCAGGGTGTGCAAGCATTTTCCACTTGAATTATCCAAATTTATCAGGCGAACTAGTCTTTCTTTTGCTCTGTCCCTAACAACATATCTAAGGACAATGGCACACTGATCAAATGTCTTGGATAGAGTCAATTTGTACTGAAAACATCCCTGTATTTTTCACCTCCTTCACAATTTCTTTTTGGATCATGTCTAAAATAATATTTATTATCTTATTCACAGATGTTTTGCTTAAAAAAGTTACAAATTTGCCATGTCCTTTCTTAGATGGATCTTTTTGCTTGACCTGCAAAATGACCTTCTGCAAATGTTCCTGCGGGTGTGGATTGTATTCTGCAAGAAGCTTTATAGCTTCTAGAAAATTCCCACGATTGTCATGATTACTTTCATCATATACAGTTGCAACAGCTTCTCTATATTTGCCGCGGTAAGACAAGACTTGAAAACCAATGTATAATATTACATCAATTACACACTTTAAAACAGAGCGACGATGAAGCACTTGTTGAGTTCTTAAGGAGAGTTGTTCCTTTAACAAATTGTGCTTGATGGGTCTTTCACAAGCATTCAGAAAATATACATCAGTGACGTGCTTATGTCTGTGGCTCTTTTCATGTTCAAACAGTCATGTTGTGATGTGTCTCCAGTCAGAACAGCCCTGGATCATCTGCATGTTTTGACTTTTCTCGGAAGCATACGTTAGACAAAACGAGCAATGCAAAGTCTTGTTTTCTTCATTGTATGTCACCCACTTTCTGTTAATGTTCATGCCCTGAATGTTTTGTCGGTCATATACAACAGCACTATTGAATGGTATGTTACTTACAGGCTGGTTTGGATTAAATTTCCAGAACATCTCCTGTGAAATAGAGGCATTATGGCTAGTATCTGATTTAAGAAAATATGCACTTTTTGCAGGTGCAATCTGTGTACTGGTTGTCATGGAATCAGGCCTTGAAACCTTAGCTGGTGGCCCATCGAATTTCATCTAGCTGGGAGAGATCAAGGGGTTCAGAAGAATGAGGAGTAATTTCAGATTCAGGAGGTGCTTCTGCAGCTGTTGATACTTTGTCTTGTAAGGCAAAGTCAGCTGCATCTTTGACTTGCTCAGAGGATGTAGCTTTCTTAGCAAAAATGTATCAATTTTATGTGTTGCCTTCCTTATCTTGGATATTGTTTCCTTTTTCTCTTGTCTCTTTTGAGCACCACTTTTATGCTTGTAGTCAGACATCATTAAATAGGGTTTAGCTACTCGGTAAAGATAAAAAGAATAATCTTTGTTTAATATAAATACACTAATCCATATTACTATTATTACTAATCCATGTATATATTATATACTATACTATTACTAATCCAAGTATATAAGCCTATAGAAGCAGTAACATATAATGTATATATATGAGACCAGGGCTAAAAAAACACTGGGCACAGAGAAAGTTGCCCGGATTTATTAAGGTGGTGACGTCATCAGTGTCATCCGCTTCCCAAAACTATGAACTTTTGCGGATTATTCTTTTATTTCGATGGAAATTATGCATAGATTTCACGGCACTCGTTCACATCTGCACCCAGGGGCACGGATCATTTGCATAATGAGAGGGAGATAGATTTTTGTTGTAAGTTAGTTAAACACATCTCAAATATATTTGAAATTTTTACAAATTTATATCATAAAGGTAATTTTTTTATTATTACATTTTTGTTCATTAATGATTAACTGACAAAATGATGGCATTTTATCCCCTTTGGATTGATTTTTTTTTAATTTAATTTACTTGCCTTCTTTTCACGAATTAATTAATAATAATAATAAAAATATCGGCTAAATTCGAAAGTTGAGTTTTTCGTAAATTTACATATTTAATTTATAATTTCGAGTATTTATAAATAAAAGTTCTATTTATTTATTTATTTTTTATTTTTTTATTTTTAAGTTTATGCTCTTTTATTCAAAGTGTATGAGTTCTTAAGAAGTAATAATTTTCACATTAATTTTTTTCTAAACGTTTAGAAAAAACAGCCTTCCAAATACAGTGACCGTACCTAAAGGTTTTGATTAAATATGTAAAATGTCAGAGCAAGATCAGAGAGACTGCACATTGCACATATAAAAAAATCCAATCAACTGAAATGATATCAATGGTTTTAGAAGAATGTGGTAAGATCCGTATATATCTGGCATTGGCATAAATTGACTGTTAAGCCCTTCGTCAATTTGAAAACAATATTGGATTTTTTTTAAATAAAAAAATATTCTGCTTGAATTCGCATTCAAAGCGCTTTATTGAAATTTTAAAAACTTTGACTTAAGAAATCACATAATGCGAATTTAAATTTACTATAAATCCTCAATATTTTTATCAAATTAGCATAATTATAGATGTAAACAAAATAATCAATATAGTCAATTCAATATTTTAAGTTTTTAACTTACTAAAAAATGCTTGGCAACAGACAGGAGTTAGGAAAAAGGTGTCCTTTCTTTGCAAATTCTGACAATCATATGAAGATTTTAGTGACTTTTGGGAGTGACGGAGATGGGAGCAGGAGAACTGAATGATCCCCTTCAGGTTGTTCGCCAAGACTTAACCGGTACTACAGATTACAGAGGCGCCAGGTTTATAATCATCCGAATATTCTTGGAATGTTAAAATGATTTATTGCGTCTTCCCTTCGACCAGGCAAGGGGTGCGGCGAAATCAAAAGGAGTCAGCTACGGCCATGTATGAAACTACACACACTATGATGTGCAGCTGAGTGACCCGAGTCAGACTGCATGTATCAGAGTGTATAACAAGGACATTCTTGATAATTTTATTGGCAGCCAGGCGGGCCTCCTTGCAGTGCCGGGCCGTCGGGCATGGTCCGATTGACCGATTGCTCAGTTCGCCCCTGCGTCGAGACAACCTAGGAAAAACTACACACAACACTTGCTGCAGAAGACTCGTACTAGTCCTAGCAGCTCCACATTCAGATTTCTCGTTCCTCCCGTAGGAACAAGCGGATAAATCTCTCTCTACAAAACAACTACTCAAGAACATTGTTAACTGGGAAACCCCACTTTTTCCTGCAAAATTCTACTATTTTGCACTCTCTTTCAACCATAAATAAAAGCTGTTAAACAGTTTAAACGTTTTAAATCGATTTACGTTCAAAGAAAAGAAAAAAAGCTAAATAAAAATTTCATTAGGAAAATCAAAAGAATGATGCTTGAGACAAAACGAACAAATATTCACAATACCAAACATTTTATTAAAATACAGGATGACGAAATGCATACAAGTCCATAAGCAATTTAAAGATAAAAAAAGTGCTTGCAGGACAGAAAATTATAAAAATGTTCATTTACTTTTTTTAAAAACAAAAAACAAACTAAAGTATCAATGTGCAAAAAATTTTTTTCCACAAGTTACGCGGGCGATATTTAATTGCGTATTATTTTTTTTTTTTTTTTAGAGTTCACAGTTCAAATGTCCACAAAGAAAATGAATAAAAGTCGTATTTGAGTTCTTTCTGAGAAGAAAAAAATTCCCAATTTAAAATTTTTCTCTCAGGATAGCTGAAGAATAAAAGGTGTTCAAACTTCTTCTTTACTGAAGGTAATTCTCTTCACAATATTCAGCGATCCTGTGGAGATTGGCATAATTTATTGGTGATGTTGTCTTCTCTCTGGTGTCTCTTTTACTTTCAACTGGACCAGATTGAAGTTAGCCATTTCTCATTTGGATGAAAGGAAAAACATAACCGTGTTATTTGTGAAAATTCAGGCACTATAGCTGAGTTTAAAATCTTGAATTTATATCAGCAACATATGCTAACTTCAAGGAATGAAACATTTCTTCAAATCAACTTCTCATAAAATATGTCTCTTTTATCGGGTTATCTCCTCTTCGTTTCGTAACCCTTTCAACAGGGGTCTCTCTCTCTCTCTCCCGGGAGTATAAATACGGACTGACCTTTCGCCTCTTTCTCTTTCCACGGCTCTTTTCCACGGCTTCGCCCACGTGCGGCCAAACTGCCTCTCCTAGGTCTGACAAACGCGCACGTGGGGCGAGGTACAAAAACTTTCTCTTAACATCTCCAGTATGTGAACTCTAATACACAACCAGCGTTTCTCATGTTCAGGGAACACGCTAAAAACAAAATTCACCCGTACGGACATTTCAATTCAACACACACACAATAACTTTCCATACAGACACTAATGTTTTATTCATGTTTTAAATTATGTATTTGTAATTCGTGTTTTAACCTGTTTGTTAATAATATATATTTGTTTTGTATATATATATATCTGTCTTGTTCGTTTTATTTTGCTTTCTTTGGACTCCATCATAGTCCAACATTACTATGTAGCGGGACTGGCCAGCAGGAAGTCTTAGTCCAGAGATTTCATCCTCACGTTAACCCGCCGGTCCTCTACACTTTCTTCTATGGAGAAGCTACGGAATAAGTAGCGACATTTTTATTTAATCTCAGACTAAATAAATTCAGAATATAAAAATTGCTTTTTATTACTAATCAGTGGTATAAATAATGTAATGGTTTTTAACTCAGAACTTGACTATAGTTTTTAGTTTTCAAAAAAGATTCTTCCATTTCAATTTAAAACTATACGTCGTTCAAAACGACGGATAATTTTCTTGGGCAACCACGATGCCTAAATACTTTCTATCAAAAAACGCGCGTATTTCTCCCCAGATACCGACGGACACCTGCGCTCGCAAAAAAATAAAATTAAATCAGCAACATTCAAAGTTTCAAACAAATCTAACTAATAAGAGGATGACATGACCAGATAGTAACAGCAAATAATCGTTACTAAAATAATTTTTTACAAGAAAAAAGAATATTTATTCACATTTATAAAAAGAAATTCTAATTTATGAAAATTAATAAAAATAAAATATCGATCTGTTTTCAACGTATTTTTCTTAAATTAATTTCTTAAAAGTTATTTCGAACATTGGATTTTTTTGTTCATTTGACTATCACTCCCGAGAACGCGTGGTATGCGCGTGTGCGCGCACACACGCACGCACACACAGCAACCGGGAAAATTCCTACAGATAGTCAAAACAAAAGTGTATGCACTAACAGTAATAGCTGTCAAGCGAAAAACCGTCCTAATGACACATCATTTTTTTTTTCTCGGCACAAACGTTAAACATTGCCCTTTTTTTTATAAAAAGAAAATGAGTGGGACAATTTGTACATCAGGGCCTGCGTTACGGCTTCGGGGTCCCCCCTCGAAACTTTGATACAGGGCCCCCCTCTCTACTACATGTCGAATTCAAAGTTTCCTAAATTGGTGGACACAAAACATTGAAGGAAAATTTGGGAGGAAGGCAGCGCTTTTTTAAATTACCAAAATTCAGAGAATTATTCAATTTAAATGAAAATTTCAGTACATATTCATTAATTATTTACTTTTATAATGAATAGGTTTTTCTGTTTAAAAATATCTGAGAAAATTTTATTTTTTTTGTAATAATCACCAATATTTTCATGACTATATTTTACTCGAAAAATGTTTAAGTCGCAAAGTTTTAGATTTCCATTAAATATCGGCTAAAAAAAAAATTGCTCCCGACCTCCCTAGTAGGCATGAGGCTCCCACTCGGTTGAGAGGTTCGGGGTAGTAAGCCCTGTCGATTGATGACTAACAATATAACTTAGGTAGAAAATAAAAAAAACAAAAAGCGAAAAAACTTTGCTGAACCAAGCCCTTTTGGGGCTCTAACCTTGTCGGGGGTTCCTGTATATCACGCACCACACCAGCCATGCAGATAATTGATAACTGACAATGTCATGTCAGTTTTAAAATAATTTTTAAAATAGCCACAACACACACACACCAAAAAAACCGCTCCCGTCACACGGTCTAGGTGTGGGAAATTTGTCCCGGTTTCCCCACATGAAAGGTGACAGAATCAATAAAACTAAAAGCAACAACGACATAAAAGTTTAGAGCAGACAATTCTCTCTTTTAGGCAGAAGAATAAAGACCCAAACTCATGCTCGGGGTGTAACAATAGAAGAAGAAAATGTTTATTTACGTACACAAAAAAGGAATCTGTCGGATTACTGAATGAATCAAATTAACAGAGTTATTTCGATGCGCTCAAACAAAAAAGCGACTTTCACTTTATTCAATTTTAATCATTTAAAGAGCGATAATTCATCCTAATTAACATAAACAATAGATCTATTCAGCCTTTCACGAGATAAAGTATTTAATTTTTGTTACTTCATATTTTTAAATGTCACTGATAAAGAGTCGTTTAATGGAAACATTTTAATAGAAGTAACACAAAAACATTCAGGTTTGAATAGCTACTTATTTTAACAAAATATTTTTATGTTCCCAAATTCTCTTGAAAACACCAAGTTTAGATTTTAGTATTTTTAAGACATAAAAACTAATATCTGTAAATAAAATGTTAAAATGATCAGACACACTCGCTTACAAATTCTAAAATATGTTAATTTTTCTTTGTGGTTGTTAGATGAAAGTTCAATGGCTTGCCATTCCCAAATTAAATTTTAAGTTAAATTAATTAATGGAATAAAAAATATAAAACAACTCTTTACTGTATCAACCAAAACGAGAACAAGAGAAGCTACAGAGAAAAATGAAAAACAAACTGCAAAAATGAAAAACAAACTGTTACCCAAATATATATATATATATATATATATATATATATATATATATATATATATATATATATATATATATATATATATGTCGGAGTTAGCTCCTCCTTGATTCCCTAATTATTCTTTAGCATTCCGCTACTACTTTCAATGTCGATTTTCGTGCAAAAAGTGGATCACAGCTTCATACATTTTTTCTGAAAACCTTAGCTTCTCATTGGACAATAAATATTAAAATTATCTCGCTTATCTTCACGTACATTTGTTCTCAATGAGCGAAACAAAACATATCAGGCTCCAGACTGAGTTTTGTAAGGCGCCCCCTGAGTGGTTAACAAATATTAAAAAAACAATTTACCTGCTCACCACTACGTCCGAATAGCATCAACCTAGTTTTTGACCTGACGAAAAAACAATGCTTTCAGGATCCTGTCACGTGATTAAAAAATATATAAATTCAATGTACGAGCGAACCCAGGCAGTGAGAATTTTTACGACGACTAGCATTTGCTAAACGAGTTCACGACGCTTGTACCTTTACTGCAGCGAAGTACAAAGTTAGAATCTCAAATTCTTTAACATGAAATAACTTCATTGTAATTCAAGCTAAATTTTCAACTCACTCACCAACTTCTGTAACTTACTAAAAACTATTCAATCACGCTATTGAATCTTCTTACGAAACTAAATTACAAACATTACGAACAATACATTCCACTACGAGCAACGAAAATAAATTTAACATTTACGGAACATTCACTTCTCCAACATCTTTAAAGCTAAAAGTTTATCAACATATTTTCAGCTTTACAGGATTATTTAAACTGTCTTTCAGTGAACATTTCAGTGAACATTTTCATTTACCTCAAGTAAAAAAATATTCAGTAGTAAAATCTTTAACCCAGTCAAAGGGAAGTAACTTATATTAATAATTCATGTAAAAAAACTGTTGACGATTATGTAAATATTGTACCTATTATGAAAGGTTATTTTCTTGTGTTTTTTCTCATGTTTGTTTTTTGTTTGCTTAAACATTCGTAAAGTAAAAAATGTGTGGGTTGATTCACGCCGTCAATACCGCTACAATTCCCTACACTATAAATACTGGGCAACTTCTTGCCTCGTTCTCTTTTTTCACTCTGCATTTCAGTGGACACATTTAAAAATGTAATCTCTCGTAGAAATACGCGTTTCGCCCACTTATGGGAAAACGCCATTAAACACACATGCACGTACGTACGAACTTTCACCAACATACAAACTCTTTACGTCCACACACAAACACAAATATTAATGTCTTTGCCACTTGTACATTTGTTGTTTAATACATATATTTGTTCACACACGCGCACACACGCACACACACACACACACAGATATATATATATATATATATATATATATATATATATATATATATATATGATAGAATCGTCCATATTTTCAACCAATCAATACCTCACATTGCAAATCTTGATTTTTTATTGGTCGAGACGACACCAAAATGTGTAACAATTGTCGAAAACCTATTTTCGCGTCAAGTTCACTGGAGCCTACTTTGGATTCCCGAAACAAATAAAAAGGACCATTTCGATCCAATTCACCAGTCAGTCACTTAGCTTCAGAGAGATGCCACACGAATCCACGCGTGTCACTATTTTGACTTAAGAAACTTTTCGCGCGTCAACTGCTGACTCAGACACCAACATTATTCTCTCAAAATTCACTTACAACTTTCTAAGAAAAGTGTTCTTACACACTACTAAGATAGAAATTGTACTTAACAAAAGATAAACACAGAACAATCCAAGGTAAACAACTCCAGAAAATTAAAACATTTATACTCTACTTTAAACACGCACACAAACTACACAAAAATTTCTGTATAAGTAATATTTCCCATTTTACTCTATTTGACCAGTTCGTTAACACATGAACAATTTTGAAATGTAAATCAATAAGACACCCAATTTATACATGGTCAATTCTTGCATTATCAAACCACAAGTTTTCTAATTGTATATTAATTGTACATAAATGTCTGTTGTTTTTTTTTTATTGAAACCTTAATTTCCGTTGTTTCTTATTCAATTGCCTTGTGATTGATTCGTTTTGAATGCCTATATTCTATATTGCTGTGGATTAATATGGTGAACATGCCCGTAAACTAACCACCTTAATATTAAAACCTTCTGATAACAAGTTCAAACGCATAGCAATCCCAACATATATATATCGGTCTTGTTTGTTTGTCTTCTTTACATCTTCGGTTGCACACAATTTAAGTCCGCCATTTTCTTATAGTTGGACCTTCTTCTAACAGGATTAAACAGCACGTGTTCCTAATTCAACGACACTCAAACACAAATGGTCTTCTACACACACACACACACACACACACACACACACACACACACACACATATATATATATATATATATATATATATATATATATATATATATATATATATATATATATATATATCCAAGTGAGATAAAGAACAGATGGAGTAAAAGTTCACAGTTCGTAGCATTTACTTTTTTAAAAAGTGCTCAATACAAAGTAGAGCAAAATATAATTATAATATTTTCATTATAGTAAATTACAATAAAAACATATTATATTGTTACACAAAAACTTTGATGTTTCAGTACTAAGATTATACTTTGTCAGGCGATAGTAGATAACTTGTGATAAAAATGATTTATTAGGGAAATCTAAAAACAAATCGTTACCTCTTTTCGGAAGTTAAAGGGGGTGCATAAGGGCAGAATTAAAAATATACCTATGGGTATGTTTAGGTTAACCAATTAAACGTCAGATCTACGCTAAAATATAAAAATAAGGTCAGAGGGTGGAGATGGGTGGGTTATTTTTGCATGTCAAGAAAACTAACGCTTAGATATGCCATGCAACAATACTAGGGAACATTACAGCGACAAATGTATTATGTTAAAAAAATTTATATGAGTAGAACCAAAAATTCCTTTAAAATTAGGTGGTATCAATACATATTATCTTTCAACAACAATGCGTCACTATGCAGTGTTGATTACTATGGCCACATTATCTATGAATGCTTTATCTTTTCTAGTGACTATTTTCCTCTATAAATATCGCAAACTTTAATTAAAGAGAGAGATGTACATACATAAGTAAAAAAAAATTGAGTAATATTTTTCAAAATCTAGTTAAGTATTTATTGTTTGAAAAAATTGGCTTAATAAATAACATAAATGTGAATAAAAATTATGCAAACAGTATTCATAACAAGTATGTTCTATATCAAATCATAAATAACAATGCATTCAAAGTAAGTGTATGTAAACACAAATTTGGTTAGAGAAGAATTGTCCTTTTTTGTAGAAAAATGTCAATCAGTATTATTGTTTGTAGTTGTTTGTTAAGATGAAAAGAAATTTATTTTTCTTCGCGTGTATATGGAAGAATAAAGAGGCGATGGAGAAAGTGGGTGGGAAAGAGTAAATGTCACGTAGCTTGATGAGAAAAAGGGGTGAATGAGTAAGGAGATTTCTTTAAAGCCGTGCATGTCGTGAACTGTTGTCGTTCCTTCTCCTTACTGTTGTTCTGAGACGTTGCTTATATACCCTTCAAAATCACCACGAAGCATGTTTGTTTAGTTGTTGGCGGGAACGCGACCCGTTGGATGAAGAATATTAAATATTTATTTTCAAAGCATTAATTTATTAAACGTAAAAATGTGCGAATCCACCGACTCAGAAACCATTTTTTTCATTTGATGTTTGATTGTCTTGGTGTTTATTTCCGTCTTCGCTCTACAGCATATGATTGAAGAGTGTAAGATTTATAGACTTCATTTGTAAATAAAGACGTTCAAGACAGTTTCTGATATCTACTCAAACATTTATATCCACTAATGTATAAATTGCCTCTTGAAATACGATCCTTATATTTGAGTTGTTGTCAGATGTAATTGACGGGCCAAGTACTTTCGACAATTTCAAATTGTCATCTTCGGGGCGCAATTTTTCCATACACAAGCAAACACTAAGACGAAATATGTGTAGTGTAGGCCGAAAGATTTTTTTAAATTATTCTATTTATTGACAGTTGAATTTATGTTTTGGTGCGTGCGGTGCCACGACGCTAGAGTTCTTGTTCAAATTAATCGAGAAACAACTCAAATATAAGGATCGTATTACTCAAGGAATTGATAAGTTAATGTCTCATTAAGTTTTATTAACGAAGTGATTTCACCATTAATCACATTAACATTATTAATTAATTCTCTATGAAGCTGCACACTCTAATATATATATATGTGTGTGTGTGTGTGTGTGTGTGTGTGTGTGTGTATGTGTGTGTGTAAAATTTGAGTTATATTTTTCAAAATCTAGTTAAGTATTTGTTGTTTGAAAGAATTGACTTAAGAAGCAACATAAATGTGAATGAAAATTATGCAAACTGGATACATGACAACAAGTATGTTCTATGCCAAATAATACATAAGAAACAATGCATTCAAAGTAAGTGTCTGTAGACACAAATTTGTTTAGTCGAAAAGGAATCGATTCCCAGGATTTGGAAGTTGCTGTTACAGTAAATCCCGCCACTACAGCTAGGAAGCTCTGTGAGAAATTTAATGTTAATCATAGAGCGATCCTATACATGACAACTTCATATGCCCTTTGTGAAAAGGCTTCTTACTGGCGTTGGGGAAATTCATCCTCTATCATGTTAAACACTGTTGTCGATCAAGGAAACAGACCTGCTCTGCAATCGAGATGAAAACATCGTCCAAAGAAGATCATGCTGAGTGTAAGGTTGGTATATTCAAAGAATCATTCATTTTGAACTGTTAAACAATAATTAATCAACGTTGACTCTTGTGGATGTTAATAAAGTTGTGAGTTGTGTGTATTTTTTAGTTGAAGTTGCGAGTTCAATATATAAACAAAAAGATAGAAGAAGCATACAAAAAATAACTTGTGTTTCTGCAATGAGCGTTTATTTCTTTTATGTTGATTGTATTGAAACCAAGTTAAATGCCTCTTGAGTATGTCCGTTTTCCTTTTTGGGTCGAGAAATAATTTATAGGAAGTAAGGATAAGGACGGGGAAAGATGGTCGAGCTCAAGTCAGCCTCGCGCTGAGTTGAGATGGCCGAATCTCTACTCCATGAGTAGGGCTGCCAAAAACAACTCGTTGGAAAGTGGGAAGGGAGAGATTCAATCCTTTCTGGAAGTGGATCATAAAATCGCACATATTACCAGAAAACATTTCCCGTTTCTTTATAACTTGAATCATGGGAATTTTTTTAATTCTTTATTATTATTTTATATATTGGTTTTATTTCATTTTCTCACACTGTGCTGTTGAAAGCAGCTTTGGACAGAAAATGTTCATCCTCAGTAAAAAGAAAGGGAGTAATCCTCCATCATAATAATGCCCGTCCTCACGCTGCATGATTGACTCAGCTGGTAAAAATTGCTCCACCCTGCATATTCTCCCAACTTTGCTTCTTCTGATTATCACTTGTTTAGGGGTTTGCAGAACCAATCTGATGGCCTATGGTCGACATCAAAAGAAAAGGCTGAACATAAGTTGGTCTCATATTTGAGAAAAACCTTAAGAATTTTACAAAATCTATAAACTTATTAACAGATAGAATGAGGTTCGAGGTAGCAATATAGATTATATTGAGGATTAATTATTTCTATATTCATTTATATTTTCATTTGTAATATAAAACAATCTAATCAGATAGAAATTTCGTTTATATTCACAGTTTACTTTCTCTTTCACTTAGTATCCAGAATGGAGAAAGAGAGAGGCGATAAAAGAGAGTGTGATGAAAGAGATAGTGAAAAAGAGTGTGATGAAAGAAGTAGTGAAAGAGAGAGTAATGAAAGAAGTAGAGAAGGAGAGTGTGATGAAAGCGCGTGTGATGAAAGGGCGAGTGATAAAAGAGGTGGTGAAAGAGAGTATGACGAAAAAGTGGTGAAAGAGTGTGTGATTAAAGAGGTGGTGACAGAGATTATGATAAAAGAGGTATTGAAAGAGAGTGGGACGAAAGAGATAGTATAAGAGTGTGTAATGAAACAGGTAGAGAAAAATAGTGTGATGAAAGAGGTGGTGAAAGATAGTCTGATGGAAATGGGTAAGAGAGAGAGAGTGATGAAAGTGGTGGTGAAAGAGAGTATTATTAAAGAGGTAGTGAAAGATAGAACGATGAAAGAAGTAGTGAATAAACGTGTTATGAAGAAGGTGGTAAAAATAGAGTGTGATGAAAGAGGCACTGAAAGAGAATGTGTTGAAAGGTGGTAAAAGAGAGTCTGATGAAAGAGGCGGTAAAAGTATATCATTAAAAAGCTGGTAAAAGTGTATGATGAAAGATGTGGTGAAAGAGAATGTGACGAAAGGTGACAAAAGCTTGTGTGATTAAAGAGGTGGTGAAAGAAGTGGCAAAAGAGTGTGTAATGAAAGACGCGGTGACAGAGTTTTGATGATTGTACATTCCGAGATTGCTAGGAAAACAGTCACATTTTTCATTTCTTCTCATTACATAAAATGTGTAATATTGTAATCAGTAATTACTTGTGATTATATAAACATGAAAATGCTTACAAAATTCATATTTTATGGATATTCTTAGTAAAGTTACCAGTTTTACTACTTTGAATACGTTTATTTATTTAACCAAATTTTGAGCCAAATGTTTGGATTTGTTGCGAAAATCTGTGAAATCAGAGTGGCAGACAGTATAACACAGTAAAGAAAGAATAAATAAAAAATTGCTTGCATAAAGTTTTCTGTCTTAACCTATATTTTTATGAAAAGTTTACAAAAACTTCAATGTTATCAGCCAGGGTTATTTGCCAAAATTATTGAAAATTATTGCCAAAGTTATTTGCTTTTCCCGTAAAACTTATTTTTACTTTACCTTTTTTATTTTATCTCTTGACCTAATTATTTTTTTATCAAAATGTAATTTTGAAAGATTAACATGTTAATACATTTTCTGACTGGCAATCTTAAAAGATATTCTCCTTCTATGTGCTAGGTCCACAATTTCCTACTTCACGTAGCACTTAAAAATGTTTGTCTTTTAACTATCCCCCACACTCCCATCTACAGAAGCTTTACAGAAGTAGGTTACTCACGGTTTCTCTTTTGCCTTCACTATAGCCTGTGACTTTCAATTGTCCTGTTATTATTCTTATTATAAGCGCCCTTTCTGTTACCAAATTCTTTAAAACTTCCTCGTTACATCAATCCGTGATATTCTTAGCATCCCCCTCAGCATCTTCAACATTCTCTGCTATATAGAAGGACTGATACTATATAACAGTTGAGCACTCTTTTCTCTGTTTCTAATTAAATTTTCCTGTTTCTTAATGTTTACTTTTTGGAAGGCATCTTTTCATATTACCATGCACCTTCCGATTTTAGTATCACAGTTTCAACCATCTTTTAAAACACTTCCCAGAAAGTGCTGTACTTGTTTGATTTTGATATCTATAATTAGCAGCTCGGATCTTGGGCTTTTTCTCTTGCTGAGAATCATACATTCTATCTTCTTACAGTTGATCGTTAGTCTTTTATTCCGGCTTTCCTTCACTACCTTGTCTGGGAGTTCCTGTAATTTCCTTTATGCTTTATTTAATCATTTCACCCCAAGCAAGGCGATAATGTTACAAAGGTTTACTGAGAGTGAAAGAGAATGAGAAGACTAATGAGGAGAAAGAACAATAAAAGAACAGATTTCAGGAAGGCAGAATTAAATTTGTGAAGCTTGTAGATGACAGAGAAGTTCCACAGTTGAGAAGTGCGAGATAAGAAACTATTAACATACGGTTCCATCTGGCTAGTTCAACAGTAAAACGATGAGACCTAGTTGCTAATCTAGTATAACGCTTAAGTTCATGCAGAGGCACCAAGGAGGAACGCTCATCAAAACAGTTGCCATGAAAATATTTGTTGAAAAGACAGAGGGAAGCCACGTCACATCGGTGAAAAAGTGGCTGGTCGAGATTCCAGGTCAGGATTGTTTATATTACAGACCCTTCTTTGAATTTTGTCAAGAATCCCAATATATAATGCCGCAACACAAGACCAGATATGGCAGCAGTATTAAATGCACGGACAAATGGTAGATTTATAAATGTGCAATATGTATTCTTAACGAGAATAACTGTCTGGCACGACAGAGTGGACCAACCTTCCTAGCAGTAGACCTAGCAATTGATTCAATATCCCCTTCATGTCAGTAGAAAACGTGAGCCCCAAAAGACGCACAAAGTTGCTCTCCTAGAGGTTAGCATCAGCCCTGATGTTGGCAGGTAGAAAAGATTCTTTGTGGTGAGTAAATGAAAGAAGTTTTGTTTTTGAGGCGTTAAAATTTACAAGCTATTGCTTGCCCGCGTTAACCACTAATTGGAGGTCCTTTTCAATGGCAATTGTCAGTTTTACTTTGTCAGGCCCACTGGACTTGCTACTAAGACAAGAGTAAATACTTGTGTCATCAGCATAAATACATAGTTGGGAACTGATGACATCGTTGATGTAGATAAGAAACAACGTAGGTCCAAAGATAGAGCCCTGGGAGATCCAGCATTAATGTGAAACGAACTAGAAGTGTGTCCATTCAACACAGCCTTCATTTCACGATTTGTTAGGAATGGTTGAATTAAACCAAATATTTGTCCAAAGGCACCGTAGCCCTTGATCTTTTGGAGAAGACCAGCATGCCAAAACCTGTCGAACGCCTTCGAGATATCTAAAGCCGAAGTACGAGCTTCACCGTTCTAATCTAAAACCGATAGTCAAATTAATACACGTTAACACATCGGCGGAGAAACGGGAATCATATTGTTTATCGGGAAGAAGGCCATGTGAAGTGAGATGTTTAACAAATTTGGCGTTGATTAGAGCCTCTAATATATTATCAAAAAGAAGTAAAAGACTAACAGGGCGATAATAGGAGAGATCAGAAGGTTCCCCAGTGTTCTTAAAGACAGGAACTATAGAGGAGTATCTCCAACAAGCTTAAAAGCAAGAAGCATCTAGACATTTATTGTAGAGTCTGGAGAGAACAAGAGTGTTCAGAAACACATTTCTTTAGGATAATTGCTGGGGTACTGTCGAATCCGCAAACCTTGTGGGGTGTAGTTTAGAAATGATAGCAGAAACCATGGACGAAGTTATGTCCATGTCATTCAGTAGAGACTCTGTTCTAGGGGTAAAATCGGGAAGCGATACTCCTGATGTGTCCACCATCAACACAGTATCACTTGCATATGTTGTTAAGATTGCGCCTACCTATAATAAATCCTTGTAGGAACTCTAGCTTCCTTAGGATAGTCTCATTGTAAAAGCTGAATAAATTTGGTTAGGAAACGTTCTTACGCTCCTTTCTATTTTTGTGTAGCTACACAATTCATTTTCTATCTGTATGCGGGTAGTTTTCTCCTAGTACAGGTTCTAGATTATTCTACCATCTGACACTGAATAAATCAATTTTTCCTAACAGTTTAAATAGATATTTACGCTGTACCATATCAAACGCTTTTGTGGAATCTATAAGACATAGGTGTACATCCTTCTGTATTTGTATTGCTCTCTCTGATATTATTCTGGCCATAAATAACGCATTTCCTGTCCCAGTGTCTTTAGCTGTTGTTCTATTTCCGTTTTGATTTTACTTCATGCTCAATCCACAGAATTTGGATAATGAGCTTGGTTATGTGGCTCATTAAGTTGATTGTTCGATGGAGTTCGCATTCATTTGCACCTGACTTCTTAGGTAGTGCTACGAATATGGATCTACTAAGGTCTTTCAGTGTGTTGCCACTGTCATATGCTTCATTTCCAAAGAGATTTTTCTTAAGACAATAGTGTCCATAACATATTTTATTAATAACATAATTAAAAGATTTTCTAATATAAAAAATGTCTTGCATTTTTATTTTACGATTCAGGGCAGATTTTCTGTAACTGGGGGAGTCTTTTTTTTGATGATTTAAATTTTCCCAGAATTTGTTCTTATAAACATTAAGCGATACATAAAAGAATTTATCGAAATTTCATAAAAATGAATGAGTTTAAAAGATGTGAAACAATATTTTACAAAGATATTACAAAAAAGAAACTTTTCAAAAATAATTTCATTCATTGTTTAATAATTCCTGCAAGTTTTATCAAAATGCTACAATTATCAGATTTTTGCAAAAAATTCCAAATCAATGTTTTTCGATGGAAAAAACGCACAAATTTCCTTTACAAATTGATGGTACCGCGTTGACAAAAACAAAAATAAGATTTTTAAGGTTCTATAAAGGATAAAATAATGATTTTTACATCAAAAACTCATTTCGTCTTTCCTCTTGATAATGGCACAAAGATTTTTCCGGTAAAATTTTGTTTTTATTGTTTTTGGACATTTTTTAGCAAATTTGTGGAGGTACATACTTTTGAATTTTACTCATTGTATTTATGTTTTTATTATAATCACAAGCAATGAAGTCATTTCTAATTATTCTTATTTTTAAATTTATCGAACTAAATGAAGTGCTCCGTAAATTGGAAAAATTGATAAAGGCTTATTGAACTGAACTGTTGATTGACTGTCGTCAAAGGATTATCGAATTATTTCCTTTTTGAACTTTCGTATTCAGTATTTCAGTATGTTCACGGTTGATAATGGGTTTTTTTTTCCCTTTTTCTTCTCTTTTTTTAACTGAATATATTTTTTTTTCTTTATAACTGTAAAAAAAAAATCGCGAACACGCTTTACAAATACTGTTCACGATATATCGAAAGGTGGTTTCTGATCCCCAACCACAAATTATTTCTACGGTTTTCTAATGAGAATTTCAACTTAAGTACTGAAAAATGTATTTAAATCGGATAATTTTAAAAAAAACTGAGGGTAGCGTTTTTATTTAATTATCAAAAGTGCGCGCGCATTTTTTTTAGTGATACCAAGATTGTCTACATTTTATTTTTTCCAACACTTTCTTTTATTAAATTTGATTTCTGTTAAGTATTTCGAATTCATTTCAATGTAATTGAATGAGCGCCTTCTTTCCCTCACATCAACCATGATAATTTGGGGCGAGATCTTTGAGATTGCCGCTTTGCGTCTAGTCGTTGAGTTCAAGGCAAACTATAGGAATTGCTTAGTATGGATAGTGTGTTACTGTTGTATCAATAATCTTCCAGGCATGCAAACTTTTAAAGTCAGCCTTCGATATCCTAGGATTCTTAGTTGTTGTGTGGTAAACCACTGACACAGATTAATTCTTAGACACAGCAATTTCAGCCATTAGGCAAGTTAACCACATTTTAATTTTTTTAAATCTTGAAAAAACAATTTGTTAAATTCAAATTTATTAAGATTACAAAAAAAAAAATTGTAAACTATTTTTGATTGAAAGAATAGTTAAGCGTAACCCTGTTTTTGAGTTTGTTTTTTATTTTATTTATTTTCAATAATATCCTTCTGTCAACAAAATTTTCTCTCACCCTCACTCGCGCACATACAAACACTCCCTTTTTAAATGAATATTAGGCTCAAGCGTCAGAGACCCCCCTCCACACACACACACACACACCAAACGCACAGTACAAATAAATATTCCCTGTTGCTGTATTTAAGTAAAAATCTAAGTAGGTTAGACAAAGATTTTAATCTACTTACCGCAACATGGATATGCACTTATGAAAATGTCATCTTTATGCACTGGGAAAACATGGAGTTGTGATAGAGACTCTGGTAAGGTAGAGATATAAGGGAAAATAACGTCTTTATATTTCATAATCGAGCATGATGCCCCATCTCGGTCGTACAGTCGGTCAAGACTCGCTTCGATTTCACTTCTTATTTGTTCAAATGCCATTTCAACGAACAAGAAAGACGAGTGTAGCTTTGAAAAATGGGAGCCAGGCGTTATGTCAGCTGTACACAGCAACACTTGATCATGTAATGCTTAAAAAGAGAAACAACGGGCTTATACTTTGACCAGAGAAAATAGAGAGAGAGAGAAAGAAAGAGAGAGAGAGAGAGAAAGAGAGATAAGAAAGATGAAAGAAGTGAAAAGAGCGTGAATTAAATCCCGTGATGTGCAGTTTTTTTTTATTAATATCAGAATACACAAGAAAAAAATTCAGTGTTGTTTAACATTGTGATTGCAACCACAGAACAAATTACATTTTTATACACTATTCAAAATTGTTTCTGATCATACTAGGAAGCATGATGTAGGAGATTATTTGGACTAGATTAAAAAGAAAAAGAAATATGCCCATTTGAAAATAGAACAGCAAAAACATTCAGACCAATAACTTACTTTTACCTTGCATTTTTTATGTTTTTCCGTATAAATATTACAGACCATTAAATGTGTTTGAACCTTACTGGCACCTTGCTTGTAGCCAGACTAAACTAACCTTAGTAAATCTCAATCATACATAAATATAAAAGAATAACTTTACGTCATTTACAGTAGAATTCAGTTGAAAATCATTTTCAATTTTTATACGGTTTTTAAATTTTATAAAATTTAAACTGGTAAAAATAACACTATTATCATGAAATGGCTCATGTGAAAACTCTGATAAAAAGACAGGATTTAAGATTGGCGCAACATGATCTTTCTGTTGTCTATAAATTTGAGAAGTATCATTTACATTCCAGATTTTGTTCAGACAACTTTTCAGTTTTTTATACTGTTGCCATAACGTTTTTTGGCATATCCACTCTACAGCTTTTGTCAAGTGTACAGAGTGCACCAGGTAACTGAGACCAAATTATTATTATTTAAAGAAAAACAAAGATATTCAATAGAAGAAAAAAATTAATGTAATTTTTTAAAAATTGTATATATGTTCAAATTTTAAAAAAATGTATTCAATAAAACCGCTCTCAGCCTCGCGAATGGTCTTGATAGAGACTGCCAGCCCATATCAGTGGATTCAAATTCATAACATTACGTCCGCGATGGAGTCTTCGGTTTTGTTGGATAGATGACTGGTAGCCCAACGAAATCAAATCAGAACTGCTAGGAAGTAACATGATCGTAAAAAACCTTGTCCAGCTACTTTTAGGTGATGTGGGTGGGAGCAGAGACTTGCAGGAACACTTGCGGCGACTCCATCGATTCAGGTCTTGAACACCATGACCGGTACATCGATGTAGGCGATGGCATTCACCCTGAGACATTGCAGTAAAAAATGTGGCAGCATGGTATGGAAGTCGTTGCAACCCGAGCGACTTGAACTTAGTCTACACCATCGTGGATAATTTCTTGGTATTAAAAAATGAGCATGCATGTTGAAAAAATGCTCCAAACTTAATAAAAACAAAGATTTATTGTCAAAATCATTATTATTAAAAAGGAAAAACCAAAGAATTTTACATTATTTTTTAATCCTTTTTAGAACTGTAGAGTGGTGTTTTTATTATTTTGAAACGTCGGGGTTACCATTTGTTGATGGCTGTTAGTTGATATGACATCTGAATTTATATTTAACGCAAAATACCACAAAATATGAAACATCAAGAATAAACACAAAACAGTTTCATAACAACAACGCGATTAATATTTATATAATGATGTACAAGCAAACAGGTTACTATTTTTGTTGGTATTATGTCCCTTTGACTAAATTAAAGTTTTTACTAATGAAATATTTTTATCCGAGCTCACAAAAGTTGGATGAACTTGCCGCTCAAAAAGGTCACTGTTAGAGAGTTGAAAGAATTATAAGGCTGAGAATATGTTGAGTAAACTTTTAGCTTTAGAAGAATGTTCCATAATGCTTGTAATTAAATTTCCATTGCTTGTAGTTGAATATTCGTAGTTTGAAATGAAGTTTGAAAAGTTTCGTATGTTTGTAATGTAGTTTGGAAAAGTTCGTACGTACGTGCATGTGTGCGTGTGTGAATATGTTTTCAGCGTTCGCCTGAACTGGGATCGGAACGCAGTTTCCTTTAAGGCTACATTTTCGTAGGCGAATGAAACGAACGAATTTGTGTCTGATATTTATAATCAACGTAATCACGTGACAGGCTCGAAAAAGGCATTGACAGGTTTTCGCGGAATTATTTTTCGTCAGGTCAAGAATTAGGTCGATGTTATTCGGACATGATTTAAATATTAAGTGACCAATCAGAAGTTGAGGTTTTCTGAAAATATGTATGAAGCTGAGTAAGCTCTTTGATCCGCTTTTTGCACAAAAATTGAGATTGGTAAGAAAGTGGTAGCGGGATGCTAAAAGGACGTTCGAAATTTTGGTTAAAATTCTGTTTCTTTTGACATTGGATATCCATAAATTACTGTAGGTAATTTTTGCGGCGAATAGCTCATTGATTTAGACATTCTTGAAAAATTCAAATAATTGTGAGATTTTAATGAAATTTTTATGCCATTCACAAATGAGTGAAATTATTTTTTAAATGTTTCTTTTTTAGATAATCTTAATAAAAATATTTTTTACTTCTGTTAACCTCACTTATTTCATTTTATGCAATTTCAAGAAATTCATTTTTGTTGGGTTTAATATTTATATTAGTTATAAGCAGAAGTCCAGGGAAAATTTAAATCATCAATTTTATCTATTTATTTTTTTTATCTTATTTTAATTCTTGTAAAATATGACCCCCAGTTACTGAAAATCTGCTCTGAATCATAAAATAGAAAATACAATAAAACTAAGACATTATTTAATTAAAAAAGCATTTAATCTCTTTATGAAAGAAATATATTATTGACACTATTCTCGTAAGAAAAATATTTTCGATGAATCATGAACTTTTACAAGAATTGCTTTCAGAATTGCTTTCATTTTTTTAACTTTAATTAAAATAATTTATAAAGTTTTAAATCATTTAAAATTTTCTATTAATATTGTTAGTAGTAAGCTTTTCCATTTACTATATTTAATAATCATAAATAGAAACGCTTACTACAATTCAGTGAACCCCAGTATTTTAAAAAGAATTTTGAATTTTATGTTTGTGTATAAACGTGCCGATTTTTGTAAATACAAACATCCATATACGACATTATCTGAAAATAAGAGTGGTTAGTATAATAAATTTAAAGCCAAATTACCTAAAATTCAATAAAATGTTAGATTAATAGAAAGTTTTCCTAAATTTAAAAAAAATGTTGTGTAGTTAAAAAAAAAATTATATAAAAAGTTTGCTTACGTTGTATTCAAGTAATTTTTACAGATATGTACATCTTAAAAATATTCCCAAACATGATTCGCAACACGTCATAAAACACTCACCTCCGTGTTAAAAATACTTTTCTGCGATATTCTAAACTAAATTGTTTCAAATCAGATTAATTAAACTTTAAATTTGCTAATCTTTCTCGAATAAAGATTCAGTATATTTATATTTTATACCTTACGCTCCCCACCAATCACTAACACAAACCCACTCTCATTAACAAGGCGTCTACTAGAGGAGGACTGACTTTGAAAATAAATTTAGAATAATGCTCCGAGACAAGCACATAGAGCCTGAAGATAGCTGTGTACAGAACGGCTTGAAATAGACTATCTCTATGTTGAGGTCATTTTTGTTTTCTTGCTGTAAGATATATATATATATAAATGTTAATATATATATATATATATATATATATATATATATATATATATATATATATATGACAAACATTGGGAAGATTGGACAAGCCTTCTACCTGCTCCATTCTAGAGGAAGAGGAAGATTATATCCAGGCATTTTTGGTCCTGAAACAGCGCCCTTAACAATCGTCTTGGTAGAAAAAATTAGGATAATCTCAACAATCTAAGTAATTAATACATTCAAATAGAGACATATTGGATATATGCCCTGCACTCACAAAATTATACAAGTCAAGTTTGTTATTCTTTAAATTAAAAATGTGAAGCCTGCTGAATTATTTATGACATATATAGTTCGAATATTAGATCCTGTGGTTTTTATCAGCTCGACAATGGATTTCACTTTTTAGTGGTTTCGTGGTTTCTGTAATTATAAATAAAATACTAAGGAGCATCGGCAGAAAATATCCAAGTAGCACTAAAGAAAAAGGCATAGAAGACAGAAGCAAAAAAAAAAGAGAATGGTATATTAGATGAGTATTTTAGCAAAACTACCTTAGAAAATGTAAAAGAGAATATGAATCCACAACGCAGTGAAAATGATGACACCGAAGGGATACAGACTGAAGACGTTATGTAGAATAATCAAAGTGGGAATTTTTTTACTGAAAATAAGATCCTCCATTTCAATAAATTTGACAAACAAGGAAATTCGCTGCTAGTGCCTCTAAGGCAAGAAAGAAAGGGAATTCAAAATCCGCCAGTCTTATAGAATCAACAGGTGATCCTACAACATGACCAGGAATGGTAAATCATTGTCAGAGCCTATTTAGTGGGAAATAAAGAATCGCCTACAATTTTAGTCGAATTTTTCATCAAGAATGAGAGTTAGCTACGTTTTTTCAAAATTCCACAGCAAAAGAAAATTAACTGTGAAATTATTTAATTAAAGCCAACTTATGGTACAACTGAGGAACAGAACTGCAAGCGTATTTCAAATCTCAGCGTTCCACAGGAAGCGACACGTTTTAATTTCCGTTTAAATCCTTCCAAAAGCTAAACGAAGTATTAAGAATCAGAAAGATGTTGTTAGAAACAAAGATTTACTTAACTGTTACGTAATATCGGTCCCCCTATATGGCGGTGAATGCTGAACAATCTCCTCACAGATGAAGAAGAGATTTAAAGTAACAGAAATGTGGTTCTAAAGAAGGATTCTGAGAATATCATAGACCAAACATGTAAGCAACGATGAAGAAAATGAAAACAAAAAGGACACTTATAAGTAACATCAGGAAGAGGGAGTTGAAATTTTTAGAGTCGTTAATGAGGAAAGAGGGTATGGAAAATTTGATATTTACAAGACAGATTGAAGGCAAGAGGGACTATTTTTAAACACACCAATGCCTCCAGTTAAGAAAGTTTGTTAATACAGCATTGACTATCTCATTTCTTTACATTTTTACTTTATAAAAAATCCTTTCTTTTTTCTATGCTGTCAACATTATTAAAAATATTTGGCGCGATTTATTTCTGCTTTTCTTTCATTAATTCTCTTATTTCTTTTCATTTTTTTTATTGTTATTATGCCTCTTGATTCCTAGGGGAACATAGAGCCGCAAAAACACCTCTCCAACGAACGCGGTTCCGGGCGATCCTCTTCAGCTCGGCCCATGTCGTACCGGTTCCTTTACCTCTGCATCAACACTTCTGCGCCAAGTCTGTTTTGGTTGACCCACTTTTCACTTCCCTTGTGGATTCTAGCCAAGGCCCTGCCTGGTGACACTAGAAGCAGGCTTGCGGAGTGTGTATCCGATCCATCCTCATTTCTGTTTCTTGATGTCAATCTCGATTTGGGCTTGTCTGGTCCTGTCCCACAGTTGGTCGTTGGAGACGACTTCAAGTCACCTGATATTGAGGATGTTCCTGAGACATCGGTTAGTAAATATCTGAAGTCTGTGGATGTTGGTCTTGGTTACTCGCCAGGTTTCTGAGCGATAAAGTAGGACCGACTTGACGTTGGTGTTGAAGATCCGTATCTTGTTGTAAAGTGAGAGGGCTGTTGATCTCCAGAATGGCCACAGAATGTTGAAAGCGTGTCTGGCTTTGTAGATTCGTCACTTGATGTCTTCATCTGTGCCCCCATCTTTACTGACGACGCTTCCCAGGTTAGACAAACTTATCGACTTCCTTGATGTCTTTTTTCATTTTTATTTAATATAAAATTATTTTTACTTTTTTTATCACATTCTATCAAGGCAGAGTGTTGAAAGGGTGTCGGGCAGGGAAAGTGCTCGTCAAAGCATAATTTACCCATCATGAAAATGTTATAACCTTTGACACAGCTTAGCCAAGATAGTACCGATTGGAATTCGGAGGCTGTGAAATAAAAAGAAATAAGTGGGGCAAAATAATTTAACAATTTATTCAAAGCAATGAAATTATAATGTATCTATTCCCTTTTATTTTTCTTTTATGAATTTTCTTATTCCAAACGAAGTTCTGTGGGGTTCGGGAGACAGTCGGAATTATTTACTTTTTCTGCATCTATTTAAAACTTCCAATGAAGGGAAACTTCATAACTACGTTCTGCTTAATTGTTTTTAATAGCTTTTCTCTTTTATTTTACTGGCATGAATAAACGATCAAACTGCTACGTCTGTATTTGCTTGGTCTGCACCCATTTAAAACATTCAAAATATACTCACACCTACTCATGATAAAGTTTTTATGCACAGAAGATATTTTATTTTTTCTATTTATGTTTTACGTGGATAAAAACATTTCCATCAGTAGATTTTGAATACTTTAAACGTTGTAATAATCTGAAAATGTATTTTAATAACTTTAATTATAAATGGTATAGTTTAGTTTTAGGAGAGTTATTTATACGAATTCATTTGTTTGAGAAACAGTAGGCGCTATTTATTTTAATTTTTAAAATTACACAACGACCACATTTGTCTTTTTGTGCAAAATATAAAAAAATCATTTCCTATTGTTATGGGAACTTACCTATAACGATAATGGACTCTTTCTGACTCTATAAATACTGCACCTCTCTGGGAGAGAGAGGAGGAATAAGTTGAGACGCAGTCTCTGACTGTGCGCGACTCCTGTCGAACTCTCTGCTTTGGCGGAGAGGAGCCCGGACGAGGCTTTGCCGAAGGGCAAAGTTTCGTCCGGGGTGGTGGACAAGCCCTGAACCCATTTATATGGGTTCTTAAAGGGGTATTTTTGGCCGAGCTTACGGGCTCGGAGAAACCCACGTTAAACTCGGCCTTGTGCCACATACTTTCCTCGTGGGGGGACTGTTAAATATCGGAATGAGTTGAGACCTAACGAGTCAAGACATATTAGTTCACTCTAAACCACACTGACAGTTAATACTAACACCTTCAACTTCTTGTATTATATTTCTGTTGTAATATATCTTTTTTATTTACTACTCTTGTGTTCGTGTTGTTCTTCCTTGGTCCTAACCTTGGACCATAACCGTGGTGCGAGGATATTGGACTATAACACCTATCAAATCTAAGTTCCTGTGTCAAACACAAAAACCTAGTAAGTAAAAATAGCAAGTTATAATAGGCGCAAATCACAAAATAAGACTTAACCACTGCGTAAAATTTTAAAGGAAAAACATTTATTACACATGTGCGAAAAAAGTACAAAGTTTGTACAAACATTTCTTTTTGTGCGCCTATTAAGACAGGATAACAATTTCTGATAAAAGGATCACCATCGAAAAATGTAAAAAAATACAGTTTGGTTAAAGACAAGGATTTTGAAAATTACAAAAAGAGAAAACAATACAAGAAAACAGAAAAACAAAGATGCAACTACCTTTCTGGAAAAATGAAAGCACCTACTTTTACTTGTCCTATGAGCGTCTCTGGGACATATAGTAATTTTGGAAAAGTCCCGTTTGAATTCACACAGATCGTGCTTTGGAAAATTTCTTTAAATTCTTTTCGTTCTTTGTTATCCAACCACAGGAGAATTTTCACTTGAACTTCAAAAATGCTCCTTGATGTTGATTTGGCTTGTCACCTTGTCAAAAAGTCTTCTCTCACCCACTGACCTGAAATCTTATTTATTTGAATAAATAGGCTCACAAGGACCATTCGGGCTCTTAGAGCTTAAGACCATGTCTTTCATTGATCAGTTTATATGAAAAAATAAGCTAGAAATAGATCCTTCACAATTTTGGCGGGTTTTAACCGTTGAGCCGAAAAAAGTATACAAGTATAACAATTTTTTACACGAACCGTCTGGCCTTCATAAAAATACACTTCTCTCAAAAGAACGTGTACTAAAAACCTAGACGATTAAACATTTATTCAAGGATAACATTTTAAAAGCAGTACAAGAGAATATACAATAAACAAATTTATTCTGTTGACATTTTTTTTACACAAAAACATATATAAATTTATTGCAAGATTTTTTAAATAGAAACACATTTATTGAAACAATTTTTTTTTCACATCTGTTTCTTTATTAGCTGATTAAATAATTTAAGGAATGTGTTATTTAACTACTGATTCCTTAGTTGTTTTATTAATATCCTTTAGTCTGTTTTTAACAAATTGATTCTTGGTTTTAATACCTTCAGAAAATAACCAGGATAATACTATCCTAGGTATCAACAACTACAAAGGATTCTTTAGAGAAATGTTTGAAAACATTTCCCAAACACTTGATTGCTAAAAATACAGCAAGTAGTTCCAAAGTGGGTAATGTTTGGGATATTAAAAGGGCTACTTTTGCCTTAGCAAAAAAGTAGATTTTCCTTTTTGAATGATATAAGCCACAAACCCATAAGATTTTGTGGAAGTATCGCAAACTATGTACAAGTCTGCAGGATATGTTTCATCCACAGAACATCTGGGAAACATTTAAATCAAGTAGAATTAAATGTTTGGATAAACAAGACTAAGCATTCTGATTTTCAGCAGAGATGACAGTCCCCATCCATTTTCTGATACCATAATTCACTAACAAGTATTCTCTCTTTAAATGTGATGGGTAAATATAAAAATAATGGATCATATATGCCAAAAAATTGAGATGTTTCTTTTTGTTTTAGCGTTCTCATCAATAGCGCTACTAGCAACTTGTATGGTGCCCTTAGAAGGATTTTATCTGTAATCTCATACCTTCTCTGACTAGAAACCATCTTCAACAAATTTCCACCTTTTATTATTTGAGTTTTCAGCTCTTCACAATTACCATTGCACGATCTCAAATCAGTTTCCTGAAATTGTGCGACTGGTGCCATCTGTAGATATAAGCATTTTATGTGGCAAACGAAGAAAGTACCTGATTTTCTCTTTGTATCGATTAGAAATCAGGTGAAACAATGCGATAAATAAAAACAGGTGAGTTTTTATATAGTGTGGTTTGCGCAATTAAACGCAATTTTGAATGCAAGAAAGATCACGTCGTGGTCACCAATTTATAGTGGGCTAGCCAATCTGTATTGGTTATAAATACAAAAAAACAACTGTTTAATTTTCCTACAACAACAAATTTATTTAAGCACAGTTTCTCACTTTCATACATACAGTTCAGCAACTTAAGTTCTTTCAATATAACAGACAATCAAAAACTCTAAAGTGTTTTAACAACTTTAGCATCATATATTTTGTATTTGTTGTGTTTTATAAAAAAAATATTTATTGTTGAACAAATTCTTCTACTTGATTATTTCTCTTGTTGTTGTTGTCTTTGTGACATTTGGTATAGTAAAAATAGTAGAGGGTCAGTTTTATTTGTATTTATAACCAATACAGATTGGCTAACCCACTATAATAGTTTCTTATAAATGTAAACAAAAAATTCAAATGGGATCAGTTCTTTTGAGAAAAACATAGTTATCACAACAATAAAGAAAGCGTCCACGCCATTAAGTTTATAAGATTTTAGGATTTTATTTAAAAAATCAAGAATATATATAATTTTCTTTTCTTTTTTTTTTTACATATCTGCATACATATTACGACTATACTTCACTAATTGTTCTGAAAATAAAAATGTGTTCGCATGACAAACTGCTTAACAAAAATGCAATAATACTGTTTTGCCTAAAGACAGAAAAGTTCACAAAAGAAAATGTGGAACCTTCAATTCAATGCATAAGATAACAAGATATAAAATATATTTCTTTCGTTAAATAATTTTATAATGGCCCATTTTGAATATACATGCATATGATTTATGGGATATAAAGAGGATATCAGAAAAATATTTCTTTCAAATTTCGAAACAATGAAGTCAAACAATTTTGAAAACAATTTCTTAACAATAAATTCCAAACTATATTGGAAATTTATTTAAAAAAATGTCCATATCTCAGTCGCTATATGAAACTAATTCCCCCTTAAATACTGATTTTCCGAAAGCCTTTCTGGATTATAGAAAAAGAGGAGGTAAAAAAGCTAAGTCATTCTTCAAAAAGAATATACAATTGGAATGCCACAATCTGCAAGTTCTGTTTTCACACGAGCATCTATTCTCTCACTTTGGGAAACAGTCAACCATTCTTTCCATGTGGCAACTTTGCCTGGAAAAGAGAAAAAATAAATGACAAGAAATAGATAGTCTTGGTATTGTTTGTAGCATCATGTCAAGTTCAAAGAATATATTTAATAATTCATTCGTTTTAAAACATAGACAATTGGTGTATTGTATAGTTTTAGAGAGAGAACCCTCTCCGCCTAGCGAGCAGATGACTGAGTTGAGTTAGCGCCCTTGTCACAATTAGAGGACAACCAAAGTGAATTAATGCCCTCAGCACAGTAAGATAACTACTCCTGACCCGAGAAAGTGTTAGAACAAGACGTGCCGCGACCAACGTCTAAAATCACAACAATGTTGAACAAAAGATATTCCTAGATGATAACCGAAGACCTCACTTTAACTTAAAGGTTGTCATATTTTAGAGTACAACCATCACCTATTGTAAGTACAATGTTTATGTCATGTTTTATTGTTGTTTTGCATTGTTCCAGTTAATAAAAATGTTAAACGGATTTTGGTACCTCTCTTTTCATTTTGCTTTAGTACCTCGTTTTCATATATTTGGGAGCTCCTTGAGGTAGGGGACCTTTATAAAATAACAACCCAACAGTAGATACAAGTGGGACATAGCAACAAGATATTCAATGACTGTAATAAAACATTGGATAGGCTGAAGTATTTCTTTGCGTCATTGTCTTGTAGGGTCGGAACTACTATAATGTTACAATTAACAGTGCGCACTTTTGACGAAAATCGGTACCTGACACAAAAACGTCCAAAATTTCTATAATGAAATCTTCTCTTTATCTTCAATGACTCTAGGGATAGATTGCTACTCCCTCCCCTACCCCCAAAATAAACTAGAATGTTAGTTTAACGTCGCACGGTTAAATAGTTCGATGATCGACTCTCCAAATAAGTTAGCTGAATGTGCATTCTAAGAATTACCTTAACTGGTAAGTCAAACCCAGGACTGTTTTGAAAGATCTTTCAGCGGTATCTGTCATTTTTAACTCTTTGTTGAATTTTTACTGGATATCTCGACTTTAACTAAGTTAAGTAAGTTCAAATTTAGTAAACTTTTTACTTTTCTATAGGAGTAGATAGGCCTTCCTATCGCCGAGTCCATACGTTTCCCCATTATCTTGAACAGGTATAGAGGGTCATCCCTTGTTTTCTGTTTAGAAAAGAGTTCATTTCCTCTTCTGAGGCCTTAACAGTGGGGCCGTCATGAGTTTTTGTGATATGTGTGGATAGTGGCTACGTCTCTTCATACTGAGGGTGCCGGGTTGGTAGTTTTCTGGTTGCTGCTTTCCGACTAGTACTTAAGAGACCAAACTCTTGCGTAGCGTCTAGAGAGGCTGATCTGATCAACAGTCGCGTAGTATCGGAGTTCTGGCAGTGTCGTGTTGCACATGGAAAGGTGTCCCTGCAAGCACCTTCGTTGGGCAACCCCGAGGTCACACTATGTTGCAGTCTGCGCCAGTTTCCAGCCCGCACATGTTACATTAGACAACCCTCTGCTACTACTGTTCTCGGCCTTTTCCTTATCCAAATAAAACACTGACGATAAGCAACCAGCGAAAATAAAACTAAACCAACTAAAAAAAAAAAAACACCTAAACCCCTCAACCTTTCTTTCTCCAACATTCGCGGTATTCGTACCAACTTCTACGGTGTAGAACCGTTCCTCTTCCAACAATATCCGGATATCCTAGCTCTCTGCGAAACTAATCTTAACTCTGCAATCCCCTCCTCTGAATTCTCGATTCCTGGATATCTTCCTCTCATTAGGAATGACTCTACTGTACACATGCATGGCCTGGGAGTTTATGCTCGCAAACATGTCCCGCTGGCTAGGGAACTCTCTCTTGAATCTCCAGAACATTCTTACATGTGCATCCGTCTCTCTCGACTAAACTCAGTCAGCTATATCTTCTTTCCCTACCGTTCCCCTTTCTCTCATGACTGTTGTACGCTAGATGGTATTATTGATAATATAGACCCGTTTGCAAATATATTCATCAAATCAAATTAATTTATCATCTATTCTATCCAAACCAACAATACGTCATTTATGAAGCATTCGGATTTAATTGGGGAATCTTGAATTTGTGTTTTTCCTGAGGTTTTGCTCGAGAAACTAACACAGCATTTCATCATCTGCAACAGGTTTTTGAGTTTGTTTTTTGGGGGTTTTTTTTACAAATGCCAACCTTTCCTTTTTACATCACATTGTTACAGACGGTAAAAATCGGCCCTGGATACAATGTCAAATCCCTAACGTTTACAGAGTTATTGATCTTTGTGTTTTTGCATAGAAAACAGACTTTTTTGAGAGGAGTTCAAAAAGATTTCTTTTAAATAACATTCAAACGGATATATTCATTTTTAATTAAAGAACAAAAGTTTACATAAAAATTATTTATCCGCTTCTTCATTTAAGATAAATAATTATGAACCTCAAATATTTGTGCATGTACTTCCAAAAAAAATCCATACAGAAAAAATGTTAAAAAGTAAAGAATAATTGAAAAAGATTTTTCAATTTTAAAAATTAAAAAATAAGCAGATATCAATGTTGTTAGCACATTTTGAAACTTGTCATTTGTAAATAATGCAAGTGGCTCAGCCAAAGGGCAATAAGTCTTCAAAGTCAGGGATCGATTTGACACTGTATCGATAATATAAAGAGTACCTCCTCCTTAATCAATAACAAATCAATATTATTGGATTGGGACAAGTGTTGCGGCCTAAGAAAGATACTATTCTACAAAAATTATTTTTCACACCTTTTTCTCATTTTTTTTTCATGATGTCTATTTAAGTAGAGCCCAGATGTTTATTGAAATTTGGTTGGTTAAAGAAAGCATTTGGTCAACCGTGTCCTGATTTGGAAAATAGAAAAAGTATTATTCTCCAGCATGACAATGCAAGATCACACACTGCAAAAGAAGCCCAAGAAAAAATAAGATGATTAGAATGGGAAGTTTTTTCATCCCATCTTTCATAATCAGTAGATTTAACACCTACAGATTTTTATTTGCTTTGATTACTTGAACATTTTATAAGTGGCCGAACATCCAGAAACAAAGAAGTTGAAAACTCTTTTTGAAACATTTTTTTCAGGGGTAAACCCAGATTTCTTCAAATGTGAAATCAAAGGTTTGCCTTCCTGTTGGGATACAACTGTTGAAAATGAAGGTGATTACATTTTTCCGAAATAATATGCAAATAAATTTAACTTAGATTTGTTTTTATAACCTTTCTCATAAAACATAATTACTTTCTGAACATTCTAAGATGTACTAACCAAGAGAAATTAAAAGCTAGATCAAAGCTTTTCCTCTGTGAGTGTTTGAGGCTGCTTTTAAAACTTGTCTTTCTTTGTCATACAACTTGGAAACTATATAAGCAATATAGAAAGTATGAGTTTATAAAAGTTCACATTTTAATTGATAAAAAAAATGAAGTATCTTGGAGACAGGCACAACAAGATGAAGATATGACTGGAAGATGATTGGAAAAACAAACATTATCAAATGTAAGAAAATCAAATTCAAGAATAAAAAGACTAGTCATAGAAAGACAAAATATAACATTAACCAAGCA
Source organism: Acanthosepion esculentum (assembly GCA_964036315.1). NCBI lineage: Eukaryota > Metazoa > Mollusca > Cephalopoda > Sepiida > Sepiidae > Acanthosepion > Acanthosepion esculentum. Next base: position 107,128,704 of record OZ038488.1, read on the forward strand.
TTTTCAGAATATGGTTGAAAGAAAAAAAACAATATCACATAGAATTCTTACCTTTCCGATAGAATGAGTAATTTGGTTTCCAGAATTCATCCTGGTTTTGATTATTCATGGTAGAAACCTTTTCTTTTTTCATTCTATCAAAAGTGCACAATTCTGAAATGCCTGCAGACAGTTCAGGGCTGGGTGGTTTTCCCAAAAAATGTCCTATTTTATTCACAGTCTCCAGCAAATTCTAAACAGAAGAAACTTTTTAATTCATAACAATCTACATTGGTCAGTTAGGACAGTGTACAGGATAAAATAGATTCATGCCTTTCTAAAGAGCATTAATACAAAATAAAGATAAATACTCTGAACTAATATCTGAATTTTGAATTTTCTGTGCTTCTGAACTGTTCCCCACCCCACCCACACAATCTCTAAATTCCTTATCTTAAAAATACTTTGTTTCACCTGATTTGTAGATTTTTTTTGTTGTTTACAGTTTGGATTCATTAAGAATCTTTATCTGTAACTAAATAAGTGGGCAATATAACAGGATTTATCTTTTTTGCAGTATACTGAAAATAGATGAATTAATTTATATCCTTTTCCTATACAGCAAAGAAAACACCACAAAAGTTCCAAAAATCCTATGAAATAATATTAATGTGTGAAGATAGGTAGCTTATGGAACAGAAAAACGTCTTCCAATGTTTAAACCTACTTTATTTGCCTTCAGATAACACGCACACACCCACATAAGACGCTTGCTCCATATTTTACGAGGATACTTTGTGGAAAATTTTTTTAATATGCTTCATTATATATTTATTGAAATATATGTTAAAGTGGTTTTCAAGGGGAATATGTATAATTTTTGTGCCTGCAAGTACAATATTGTAAGAGTCGACTGGAATAAAATACGAAACCATATATTGTAACTTTAACCTTCAAAGAAAACTAAATTAAATAATAATAATGATAACGATAATTTTGCCTTTGATGGTACAATAATTTGGACCTAGAAGTTTGGAAACACTTCCACCTTTGTTGTCATCAACTCATTGCAAATAGTTGAAAGGTGGCTGAAGTTAGTTAACATTGCTTTCATGTTTCTAAGACCATTTTCCATTCTAGATATGGTAATAAACAAATGTTTCTCTTAAGGAAGTTAAAGGTAACATAATTGTTAATCACATACCATATATGTCATGTAGGTTATGTATTCTAGGTTAGGAGCTAGTGAGATGATTTGAGTTTCCTTCTGAACTGCCAACTTACCACAAGCAATTTGAAGTAAGTTTGTGTCAATAGACTGAGGATTTGGCTTCTTTTCAATATTTTATTACTAGTAACATTTTTTATGGCTAGAGGACTCAAGCTTATCTGACTGCCCTAGCCTACCAATACAACACTTGGTCTTCTCTCATCCATAATATGGCTGTATTAGGCGCAGGGTAGTTTAAAATTAAAAAAAGATTTTTTTTCTTCCTTCAAATTGTTAATAGACTGAAGCAACAGTATTAGGAATTTCTTAAAAAGAAATGATGCATTTACTTATCGTATTTAATTTGCATGCCAGCACATGTCGAATATAGTAAAAGATTTCAAAAAAGAACACTTGACTTTCTCTGTCAATGTTATAGATATTTAAATCAGTATGTACTCTGATAGATTCATTTCAATGTGATGGAGTGATATTAACTTAGAGAATAGATTCCTGGTTTCCAAGTTAGAATTATTTTGGGATTCGTACTGCATGTAATGACAAAAGTACACAGGTGTAGGCTTTAAGAAAGCTTTATTCAACTGAGAATACAAGGTTCACATATAGTGTCCTTTTATAGTCCCAGTAAACAGAAATAGCTCTCTCAAAGAGGATAGTAACAAAAGAAGGAGAGACCACTCTTGATTATTTATAACACTGCACTTGAAGACAATTTTAATTATGTGCAAACACACATGAAGTATACAAGATTTTGGCAGGTTTCGTTCATTAAGAATATCTTATTCTGTAACTAAATAAGTGGACAGAATAACAAGATTTGTCATTTTTGCAGTACATTGAAAATATATGAATTAATTTATATTCCTTTCCTAAACTGCAAAGGAGACACCATGAAAGTTCTAAGAGTTCTGTGAATAAATATGATGGTGTCTAAATATATAGATTATGGAACAGAAAAAATACAGTCTTCAAACATTTGAACCTCATTTCATTCTCAGTTCATATTTTTATTATATAAACAGAAAAACAGAATTTCAATTTTACATTTTGGGGGTTTTCTTCCTTCAAATCTTTAATGAACTGGATCAACAGTATTAGAAATTCCTTAAAGGAAATTAGGTAAGGTATTTAATTTGTGTACCAACAGAAGCTAAATACAGTAAAAGATTCAAAGAAAGAACACTTGGCTTTCACAGTCAATGTTGTAGATATTGAAATCACAGTTTACTTCAGTGATGGAATGATATTGTCTGGGAGAATTGATTTCTTGTCTTCAGGTGAAAATTATTTGTATCAGAATAAAAAAGAAGTCCGCTTATGTGCAAACACATGCAAACAATATCCTCTTCTTTTATATCCTATGTCAATTCAGATATTGGTAAATTATGATTCTCCACATCTTCCACTCATTTGTTTCTCTATATACCTTTTGCCTCTTTATTATCATTTTTTGTTTCTTTGATCCTTGCTCTGCTATCCATCTCAAGTACATTATTTGCTCCCCCTGCTTTTCTTGCTTTCAGTATACCCTGTGAGTATTAAATTCTCTAAACTTTCTTTCCTCATTATGTACCCTACAAGTTTAGCTGCCTTTTAATGATTGTTAGCAATAGAAATAGGTATATAAATTGACAAAGCAAGTTAATCATCTGGAATACAACACATTGAAAATCAATTCTTAAAAAAAAGGATTCAGAAATACCTTACAAATATAATAAACTATGTTAAATATTCCTTTAAATTTTAAGATCAATGTTTTGTTTTAAGTACTAAATTATTTCATATAAATAATGGGTAAAGGCATTTCTTTTACTTATTTGTATAACTATTTACAGAAAAGTCATTGTGTTCAGAGTCCATATTTTATAAATTTCAAACTAAGGCAAAGTTTAAAGCGAATTCCTTACTATTTAATCCATAAAAATATATATTTTTAAATAGAAATGTTTTTTTTCTATTTTATGTCTGTAACTTACATAAATATATAATTTTTTGTGTGTCCACTGTTTGCTTACCTGTGATGCTTCTTCATAGCTGACAACCAAGCAGTTTGGATTATCTTTGATAACTTGCCACCATTTATTCAAGTAGTCAAAATAATCTCCAAATGTAGCTAAAAATTAATTGTAAAAGTTATTATGTGACATGTTAAGTTTGTTAGAACAATCAGAATGTAAATAATAAATTAATCAGTGTAAGTAATTGCTAACATTCAAACTTATTGAATACTAAAGGTCTTTCCAGGGACCTTGACAAGTTAATGGTATGCAGTGGGATCTAAATACAAACCAACTACATAAGAAAATTGTTTTGGCAAGAATTGTACTGAATTAGAAAAATTAAATAATTTTTTCTTTTCAGAATTATAAAATATTTTCAAAATTCTTCAAGCAATGTACCCAAATTCTTTTGGTAAATGAAAACATTTTCCAGATAGTCTTAAAAGAGTCAGGTTTTGTTCTGGGATGTTACTTTTCACTGCAGAAATATTGACAACAAGAACTGGCCAAGATGTTTATGGGTTTTCTGGGAAATGAAACAAAATTAAGATTAATGACCGAATGTTTCATATTCATCAATTTATTGAATATGACAGACAAGGAAAATTTAAATCATTTTTTTTAAGAACATCTACCCGCCCACGCTTCACAAGATCCCTTAAGGAAATTTCTGTTTGAAAACAAAAATTCTATATAAATAAAATTACCACATACATCTCACAGTGAGAGAGACCATGTATATAAAACATCTCACTTCCAATATCAACCTCACCTTATTTAACAGTGGTAATGGGATGTTCAAAGTTTTTAGAAACCATAGAAAGAGACTCACTTGAATTCCAGCTGCATTCAACACACCAACCTCAGAATTAACACTCCTACTAGTATTCAAAACAACACAAAAACAAATAGAGCTAAACATGAAGAGAAATTAACAACACCCAAAAACAGACTCACTTGAAAATGACTAGCAAAGTGGCTGATAGCACTTGTGAAAATGGACACTACAGATAATTTCTGCACTCCCTTACTCCTACTAAATTGAAAAATTTAAGAATACTGTAAAACTAAATAAAAAATTAGTTAAATTTTCCTTGTTTGTCATATTTAATGAGGCATGTTTAAAAGAAAGGTTTCTGCCCATATATATATATATATATATATATATATATATATATATATATATATATATATATATATATATATATATATAGAGAGAGAGAGAGAGAGAGAGAGAGAGAGAGAGAGAGATAGATAGATAGATAGATAGATATCAAAGCAATTTATTTTATAAAGTGATGGACTTTTTTTATTAATCCAACAAAATTTATTCCTTAAACATTATTTTGAGTGGATACACTGATTTGAGCAGAAGCTCCATTAATTTATATTAATAAATATATATAACATCTAATCAAATATGGCTATCCATGAAAAATAACATTTAAATTATATATATATAAATTACATAGAATAGAAATCCAAATTTACCTCATTCAAATAACTATTTTAACCAACATGTCCTATATTGTTGGCATTGTCAAATCAGATGTGTGAAGGAATAAAATAGGAACTTAAAATTTAAACATTTAAAAATAAAAAGAAGAACAGAAAAAGGAAAAAAGAAAAATCTCTTCTTTTCAAATGCTATTCAAATGAGGTAAATCTGGATTTCTATTCTATGTAATTTATATGCTCTTTTTGTGGATCAGTTTTAATATATTATTAGGTTACACTTGGATTTTATATACCAATGGATTATTACCTGTATATGTATATATATATATATATATATATATTAGCGAATTCACTATCATTGCTGTAAATAATTTACAAAAGTATCTTAAGAACTTAAACATTTTACTTTAAAATTATTTTTTTCTCCTGAATATCTGATTAAAATAGGAGAATAAAGTTCTCGCAAAAATACTTGGTTGTATATATGGTGTATTTCCCAACTTGAAATCATGTCTTAAAAAACTTGTATGCTCTTTTTGAAGTTATTTTATAGAACCCAAGGTTAAAGTATATCTTACTAAAGCCTCTATCTTATTATACTTGTTATTACTAGGTTAGGGGTCATTGTTTGAAGTTGACAATGTGTTGTGTGTTAATGAACAAAAACTAAGTTTTGAATTAGTTGAGAAAATAAAATAGACAAACAGGAGGAGAGAAATTTTCTACTCGATGACAATCCACGTATGTCATTATTCCAACATTCAGACTTCATGTTAAAAACCTATTTTTAACATAATACTCAGTCTGCAATATATATTATTTCAAAAAACTTACAACTTGAATATGCAACCAAATTCAATATAAAATATCTGATCAAAGAAAGATAACCCTTTCAAATTCTCAGTAAGTCTTTTGAAATTTACACAAATTATTTGCAAACATAAACTGTTTCGCCATATATACCTAAATACTGAAATATACTTTCTTATATTTGAGCATTCATTATAACAATATACAACCTTTTGATCCAAAGTATTATTGACATCATCAAACAGAGAAACATTTGAACAATTTAAAATACTACACTCGACAAATATTGTTCTTGTTATATAAATAACCTATTGATTGTAATGCATATTTTGCCTTGAACTTTGTTATTCTCTTGTCGTTTTGTATTTCGTTACATTCGTGTTAATATAACTGAAGTATTGTGTTAGCTAATCCCTACATATATATGTAACTAAAGAGATTGCCTGTAATTTTGAGGCAAGTGATTAACATATCAAATGTAATTCAGAAAAAATCAACTCATTCCTTGCCTTATACATAGTTTCCATAAAAATGTTTCTGTTGATTCTCTTGTTGAATAAAATTAAAAGAATCAACTTGTGGGTTTTATGCATCAGTCAGACCAATGTAGATTTCAACGTAATATAGCATACAGTTAAAATGCTCTAACTGGAAAAATGAGACAATTTCTAGGCTTATTTACAACCTTAAGTAATATTAGGATGTTTATACTCACACCGAATGATACTGTTTCTTCAAGGGAGATAACTCGGATTTACGTTAAATGTTATTGACAGAGTAATTTCCCTTCATTTTCGTTTGTTTTCGCTTTTATTTATTTATTTTTTAATGTTGTGTACCTTCACTATGTAGGCGGTCATGACTTTCAACATATTTTTCTTTATTATCTGTGAACAACTGTCATACAGTTTTGAGGAAGCTAATGGAGTTGATCTCATTGCCTTCCCCATTCTCGTTATTTATCATAATGGTAACAAGATTATTTTGTTCAATTCTACCTGTTTCATTTGATTTATTAAGCTGTCTTATACTCTTTGAATAATGGCTGGTGGGAGGGAATATTTGTCTACAGCCCTTTGCATTTACGAATGTCACTTTCTTATTGGTCATTTTGTTTGATGGACGAATTGGCTAAAAAGAGTGAATTTTGTGTACCTGTTTTAAAATAACTGTCATAAAATATGTTATGGCAGATGAAACTTCAACCTGAATTTTTTGAGCAGGTAGGTAACAATAATTTACACCTGTCTGGATACTAAGTGATCAGTTCAATAAGGTCAAATTGGTGGCTGATATCAAAAAGCCTGTTGTTAACTGTGAAAAAAAATGGCTTGTTAATTTTAATGCCTCTAAAACTAAACAGCTCTTTGTTAATCATCTGAAAGACGCCTTTCTGCCTTCCATCATCATGGCTAATGTTAACCTCCAGGAGAGTGACTCATTGTACCTTCTTGGGTTAAAATTCTCAGCTGACATATCAAAAATTTAGATGCAATGTCAATTGTTATCTGCTGTTTTCCTGATTACTCTTTTATTGTTCTCGCTTCTTCATAATGTTTTCTATTTTCTAATTCTTTCACACCCAGTAACGCTTTGTGTCTTAGTGGCTTTACATGTGGGTAACATCAAATAGGTTCTCTTTGGCACTAATACCCTTGCAAAAGATATAAATCTATTTCATACTCCCAGCCATACACTGAATAGTAAAATAAACTGTACTCTCTAATTTTCGGTTATAATCAGTCTAGGAGAGGATTACTGTGATTTTAAAGCTGATAGGGAGAAAACACCCCTCTGTCTTTCCCCAGAATAAATCAGATCAGAAATAATTGAGAGAAAACGAGGTGGCAGGAGAAAGGGAGAGAGAGACTGTCTGGCAATTTGATTTCTTTTGTACTTCATTCTATTTACATGTTTTTCTCTATTGCTTCTTATGTTTGCTTCTTTTAGTAAAAATCTCACAAGTAAATAAAAATCATCACTTGGAAAAAATTTGAAAATTGTTATCCTTCTGTAATTGCCACCACACAGCATGAACATAAATATCTTCCTAAATAAACAAAAAAAAAACAAAGATCATACTTACTATTTTTTCCTATAAACATTTCAAAATAACTGGGAAATGTTCCATTATATTGCCTGAGTAGCATTCCATATGAATGCTTATAGAAAGAAACAACCACATCCTTGGGGTTGCGTACTACAAAAATGATTTTGTTCTGGGAGAGAACGGTTTCAGGCAGGAAATGAGGTTGGAGATGCGTATTAAACAGACGTGGTGGGGATATTTCTGAAAATTTTTGAGCTGGAATGAAGTCTATCATAAATTCTTCTTTGACTCCCTGGATCCTCTCAGCTTTATCCTTCAGAAGCATGCTTGTCACTTCCCATATCCAATGTGTACCTAAAATAAAACACATATCAATCATTGTTATTTGCCAGTTGAATTCAAGCTTTTATTAATTGGATTGAAGTTTTTTGAATTCTGAGAAGAAATGTGGCATTGAAACAAAAGTTCATAGCATTTTTTAACATGTGATATTTGAACATGGAATTTCATTTCAAATGTGCTTGAAATTTATTATATAAAATACATATCCTGAAAGGTGACATTTCAAAATGGCTTTCTATATGATTCAAGTGTGAATTGTGAATTTTAAGTATTTTTGTTAAAAGTGAGAATAAGGGAAAAAGATGCATTTTCATCATTTAATGCTCTTTTATTTCTGGAAAGAAAAAACACTGTACAAATAGCAAAAAAGATATGTGCCATTTATAGAGATGTTGCCATAGTTGAGAGTATTGTTTGTAAGGGGTTTTACTAGGTTCAGAAGTGGAAATTTCGATCTAGAAGCCTGAGCAAGTTCTAACAGGCCTGTAGCCATTGGTACATGAACCACTACGATATTTGGATGCCTTGCAATTTAAAAAGGCCCATTGGCCAAACTTGGACCTTTGTGTCCACAAAAAACACAGTGTCAAAAGAACAGTTTTTCTTTTGACTCTGCATTTATTTTAACTACCTTCACTTCTTGGCAATTGTTCATTAATTTAAAAACTGATGATTAAAATTGTAATAAAACCTAAAAATATGATGAAAGTGATTTTATACAATTTTTTTGGAATTCACAACAAAAATATTAAACACTGTTTATCTATTAGATTGTTTATTTACAAGAATAAATTTATACTTACAACATTATAAAATTAATACAGTTAAAACTAATGCAATGTAATATCTATCATTCACCAATTTATAGAGAAATAAATATGAAAACAATTTTATTCATAAATTTATAAACATTTGCTAAATGATTATGATATGTGAACCAACTATAATAAAATTCTTATTATTTACCATTTTATAATGTTGAGAATAATTGGTAAATAGGTGATGAAAAATAGATTGTTTGCTACAATGTGCAGAAAATGAAATGATCCTCCATCAACCACTCCAAAAGCGAGTCTGCATCCAAAGAAGGTAATGCTGTGTATCTGGTGGGATTGAAAGGGCACTGTGTGTTATAATCTCCTTCTGTGAAATCCAACAATGAATTCAGACAAATACTATACAACACAAGAGTGATTAAAGGCTGCAATCAATGAGAAATGCCTGTAATTAGCCAATCAGGATGATGTCATACATCTCTTTGCAAACCAGACAGACTATGACACCCATCATACTTACCTGACTTTGGATTATCATTTATTTCGATAAATAAATAAATATATAAATCATAAAAAGAAACAATAATTATATAAATAAAATAAATTTTAAATTGAAATAAGACAATAAACAATAAAAATAAATTTGAAGTGAAAACAAATAAATACATAATAAAAATAATTTGACATTGACAACAAAAAAGAAATATAAATAATAAAACTTATAAATTTTATAAATAATAAAATAAATGTATTTTAATAATATAAATAATATAATAATAATATAATAAATATAATCATATAATAATAATTTAAATAATATAAATAATAAAACTCATAAATTTATAAAATTTTAAACATTTGAATTTTTACTTTTACAAGACTCACAGAAAAATATCCACAACAGAATAACTATTTTTTGATTTTTATTATTGTAAATGCAAAATCCATATAAAAATCCTCTTTGCATCAACATTTAAATTATTTAAAGACATTTCTTAGGCACATACACTTGTCATGGTGCAGTCATAATAAATTTCAGTTTTATCCGAAGCATTAAGAAGATATTATTTCAATGGAATTTTCTGACAAGGAAGCTGATCACAAATTGAATTTTAAAAAAAATTCAGATAAGAATGAATACTTCATTTTACCTGAGCTTATCAGATTAAATTTCTTACTTACATTAATCTTTTCTTTGTGATTTAACAATGAATAAAATAAACAATATTTGGCATTTAGCGTTAAATCCCAAGATTTCAAATATGAATAATTATCAGCTTAGTGGTGTATTAAAAAATAAACATTATTGTAAATATTTTTTTGATAGGAAAAAATTCTTAAAATCGGACCACAAACCATTGGAATTCATATTTAACCTAAGAAAAGAATTGCCAAAAGTCACATCGTCAAGGATTTTAAGATCGGCGATAAAGATCATGGCATTCGATTTTGACATAATATATGTAAAAGGGAACACTATCCATCACATAGATGCTTTATCAAGATTATAGTTCAAGAATGACTAAATAAACTCAAAATAGAAACAAAGGAAGACCCAATATTAAGCAGAATAGCAGAGAGAATAAAAAATAATGTATGGAGCAATTGTTCGATGGCAGAGCAACCTTTTAAAGAAACAAAGTACATACTAACAATAGAAAATGCCATAATATGCATTGGGGATATAGTTGTACCTCCACAAGTACTGAGAAGGGACATATTGAAAGGAGTGCATGATGACGTGCATTATGGCATAACAGCAACACAAAAAAAGACTAAAGTTACAAGCCTGATAGCCAGGGTATTCAAAAGATGCTGAGGTAATATATTAAGAGATGCCCAAAATGTGCGGAAATAAAAACTTCAAGCAAGCAAAAATTCACTCATGGCCCAAGGAAGCAGAGCCATGGTTTAGAGTTCACATGAATCACGTGCATATCAGAGATAGGGGATTGTTCTTAGTATTAGTGGAGTCATATTCAGGATGGCCAGAGGTTTTCAGTGTAAAAAACAGAAAAGCCACCACAATAAAGCAAGTACTAAGAACTATATTCTCAACGAATGGAGTACCCCAGACAATAGTCACCGACAATGCACCCAAATTTTGCGATGAGAACTTATGTGCGTGGTTGAAACAGATTGGATGCATCCTATACAAGACTCCACCGTATCACCCACAATCTAATGGCATTGTGGAAAGAATGGTACAAACAGTGAAAATGGTATTAACAACATTCTCACCACTTAATGAAAGCATAGAAGCATATCTACCAAAAATGCTCCTCAATTACAGATCAATTCCACGTGCAGGGAGAAAGCTGAGCCCTTCGGAATTAATGAGAAGACAAATCAGAGCTCCCATAAATATGTACATTTCAACGAAAAAAATGGTATGGTATAGAAAGAATAAAGTGGCTAATCCAGGTGAAGCAAATTTCCTAATGCAAAAAGGACACAACACGACTATACTTGAGAAAAAGGGGCAAAATATACTGGCACATGCAGATGAATTCAGAAGCAGAAACAAACTGGATGACGTGGAAATGGAAGATCAAGAACAAGAAAAGACAGAAAGTCACAAAACTAGAACAGAGCAGGAAATGGAAGAAAACGAGAGTGAACAAATGCCACTTTCTCAAACATACTCCCACGTGGGTGTTTCCCTGAACACTTTAATATTGACCTTTCAAGTCAAGGGTCAATCGTTGCTCACCCCCCTTTTCATCATAATCTTCAGTTCCTACCACCTTCTCTTCCATTCATATCACACTGCTCATTCGTTATCACCATCTTGATTGTAACCTTCTACCTTGACTGGCTCTCGAGACTTTTATTGGGTGAAATTTATTAAAATTATATATTTAAAAAAATATAGTTCTTGTTGTATTATACCAACATGCCCAGGCAGTGTGGAATGATACATCGCGGGTTGGTATTGTGACGAATGCAAGCCCACACATATACGCTATTCCACCCCACTCCCACAACAGAACCTAAAGCAGACACGATTAGAAACATGCATAGGCGAATTCTAAAAATAGACTCAGACCCAGTAAAATAGCACATAAAAGAAACTACGAGATTGATCAAAGGCAGCCAATCAGCAGTCGAGAAAACTAAGCGCCAAAAAGGAAGAGAAGAGAAGAGAAGAAAAGGGAAGAGTTTTACAGGCTAGAATGGTTGATGGAAGGTCATGCCAAAATCCATGCTCCAGATAACATGCTGAGACGACACAGAGGCAGAAAAGCAGACCAACCATTCAAGTACCAAGAATGTGAAGATAGTCCGGATGTAATCGGCCTGAACCCTCGGAGATCATCACCTTAAGAAGAAATCCTGAATATAAACCCAAGGCAGGAAATATGATCTCAGTCGCAGTTATAAACTCCAAGCTTTAAAAGAACGAATGTGAAAGAGACCATCGCCTTAAGAAGAAATCCTGAATATAAACCCAAGGCAGAAAATATGATCTCAGTTGCGGTTACAAACTCCAAGCTTTGACAGAACGAATGCGGGAGAGACCATTGCCTTAACAAGAAATCCTGAATATAATCCCAAGGCAGAGAATACGATCTCAGTTGAAAACCTAAAGCTCCAGATGCTGAACCAAGAATATAAGAAAAGAGACTATGATCGCCTTCGTTCGGTCAACGCATATTTCAGATAAATTCATACCCCACAAAAAAAAACAATATTATTCTGAGTCACAAACACCCAATAACATTATGTTCTTGCAGACACCTTTCCATAAATGTAAAATTAGATATTTGATGCTATATCCTTATATTTGTGTGAAGCTTTGCATTCGTTGCTAGTTGTCGTATCCCAACTGAATATATTGTGCAGCTTACATGATATAATATCTTTGTTGTCGTTGCCATGCACACATGTCCTTGTTAATTAAATATTTTATTGTTTACAATGTTGTTTCGTTCATTTATGGTCAATGGTCGTCCGAATGTGTTATTCCAGGAACCCGGGAAAGCCCAATTCAATTAAATCATAATTGAGTTGGACTTCGCCTATTTTCTTTTCTTTTCATATTATCTGTTGATGATTCAATGATATAAGGGAGATAACCCTATTAATTATTCAGTAATCTTATAACGGAAGGTTATTTGGGAATAAAAGATATAATGAATCATCGTGCAGAACATGTAGATCTTAGCCTGACATTGATTTGCCCCCCCCCCAATATTAACGCCAGGTGAGGGTCTATGACAGTATCCATCCCCTGTACGATCTTGTGCATGCAAAATTATATGTCCATGTTAATGCCCAAGGAGAATAGACAATGTATTATGGGGTCTGAATACTAATGACACGCTCCATACTTTAGGACATGTGTAAATATTGATCTGTATATGTGAGGATTTACTGCAAACCAGCTATTGTATGTTTAATCTTGAGTAAATTAAAACGCTTGTTCAGCGTGTGACTTTCCGTCAATGTATTTCCGTACAGTTGAATAAAATTATGGAAAAGAATAGATGGTTATATGCCAGAAGAAAATGTAAAACACTTATACAGAAAATGTTTTTTATTATTATTTTTTGTTTTAAAATGAATTCTAGAAAGTTGTTTTCGTTGTTGATTGATTTGATCAATGTAAACCCTATTTTTCAACAAATCCGCTTCAACAGTGAAAGATATTCACCATCTGTTACCAATTGATGTTTCTTGTGATATCGTAACAATAAAATTAAATAAAAGTTTTTTTACTGCTTTAACTGCATATAATTACATTAAATATTTATTATTTCTTACTACGCAGGGTACGATGGATAAATTGTCGTCTAAATGATGCAAAAATAAAATAAAAATAGTACTAACATCTCATTTTAACAGATATATTTACCAAAATTACACAAAAATATCTTGAAATACTAAAGAGTAAATTTATTCAATAAAATGGCTTCAACCACGATCTCAAGATGACTTTGGAATCTCCTGTAACTCTTCTGGACGGTCTTCTTTTTTAAGTAGGTGAATGCTGTCATAATCCTTGCCTTCAGTTCATCTTGATGTAGGCCTCCGTGAATGAGTCTGAGGCCCTGTGGAAAGATGAATTGAGGCATAACGTCGCCATCACTAATGATCACGCCAAACACCTTCGTAATCACCATTAAACTCATCCAACTCTTTCCGAATCCTCTGCACTCTCCTCAGACACCCAAAACACTCTAAAATGTCCGTACTGGAGCTTCCGGTACGAATGCCAAGCAGTACAATAGACCGTTTCCAAATTTCTGGCGGAGTGAATTGCGTCATGGTGCTCTTTTTCTTACACACGGTTATCAACTGACCCTATTATACTATGCAGCCGACAAAATCAAAAACAAACAACCCGCATGCGTGAAATTAAATATATAAAATGGCGACAATGTACCCATCGCACCCTGAATATATATATATGCGTGCGTGCGTGTGTGTGTGTGTGTGTGTGTGTGTGTGTGTGTGTGGAGGCACGTGGCCGAATCTCACCATGGTATATTTGTCAGTAAGGAGACTTCCTGATGTTATCGAACTGGAGGGCTAGATCTCAGCGTGCGGCACCTTTGGAAAGTGCCTGGAAACCATACCAGGGGTTGACCCAAGCCTTGTGAGTGAAATTTGGTAGACAGAACCCTTGGGGGCCGTCGATAGCTGTGCTAACACAAAGTCACAAGTCATCGTGGTCGACGGCTTTAGCGTGCTAGTCTTGTTCAAATTGTTGATCACATTAGATAACATGCTCTTTCCCAGAAACTGTAACTAAGGTCTGCTCAGTATAGTTGCTTGCTTGCTTTGGGTGTTGAATAAACACCCACAAAGCAAGCGCCTACAATAGGGATTGGCTAGCCGCCCTAGTAGACAGGTATCCTCGAATATGAGTGTCCAGCTATATATATATATATATATATATATATATATATATATATATATATATATATATATATGTACATATATATAATGGACTCGACTTCGGTTTCGACGTATGAGGATCTGACAACTTAACCAATTGATTCAATTATAAAATTTTGTGCGATAATCTTAAGTGGCACTTAAGACCCGCTAGTGATTTACAAAGGAGGCCGCATATGGAGCAAGAGTGAGGTTTGTGAGATGAGATCAGTGTTAGATTGGCTGGCCTTTTAGATCTTGCTCTCGTTACTTGAAGAAGATTCAGACAAGCAGATTGAAAACTACTGAGTCCACTAAAACACGTTGATCTCCATTCTACCTGCTCCAAGGCTAAGCGCTCGAGTGTGTTATGAGGTATATTGACAGCTGACAAGTTACTCTTCAGCTTCTCTTTATATCTTAGCCATGGGCGTCCTACATTCCTGTCGCCCTGATCTAACTGGCTGTACATATATATATATATATATATATATATATATATATATATATATATATATATATATATATTCCAACCACCTGCCAACAATAATCAAGTAGATCCCACATTCAATTAATTGTATGTTATCTAACAATACTTTCAATGAAACCCTTTTCTAAAAAGCCAAAAATGATTATGAAACAGATCTAAACAAATTCTAAATGGATTTTTGGCAGTACTCACATACACACCACACAAAACAAGAAAAGCCAAAAGAAAAGCAAACATCGTATGGTTTAACCTACCGTACAACAAAAGCATAAAAACAAGCTTAGGAAAAGATATTTATTAAAAGTCATCCACAAACACTTACCACCACACATCAACCAATCTACACAAGACAAGATATTCAACAAAAAATACAATAAAAAATCAGCTACAGTTGCACCGAGAATATTAGTGAAATAATAATAAGCACAGCAGAAAAATTGCCAACACAAACCAAGCTCACCTGCAACTGCAGAGCACGCCATAAATGTTTCTTAAACGGCAGTTGCCTGCAAAGCAATATAATATACTAAGCAACTGTAAAAACAACAAATAACGAACGAAAATATAGGAGTAACTAAGCACACAAAAACATACTTTGCACCAACAGCACGACTCTATCTGAACATATTTGAACTTAAAAATAAAAACCAAAATACCCCAAAATTATCATGGAAAATAAAGAAAACATTACTAGCCAATAATAATAAATCTAAAAACTGTAAACTTTATCTGGAGAGGAAAATGTTGATAATCACTTTCGCAGATGAACCCAAATTACTTACTAAATAATTTATCTCAAAATGCAGAAAATATCTGATCTTTCTGCTCATAATTCCCCATTGGCCAGCATATATCAATAGTCACGGTACCACGTAATACATATGGCTCGAAGATAGCATTCAAACATGAAACAGACTGTTACCACTCAGTGTTGACGAAATCTTCCACTCTTATATATACATCACTGATATTGACCATTTTTACCCTAAAAGATGTTTATTGAGAGATGAGAAGAAGAGAGAACGACACATCTCTTACCCCGAGTACTGTATAAAGGCGCAAGCGTAAATAAACAAGAAGACTCATATTTCGATGTGAAATTTAAAAGAAACAAACATGTATTATAATGACATAAACAACAATAAAAAGTTTACAAATAAGTTTGCAGAATATTTTCCTTTGTGCGCCTCAATAAAAAAGCAAGATAACCAGTTCAAAAATTAAAATATGTTAATAAAAGCTGATATAGATTTTTCAATAAAATTTTCATTTACTGACAAACATTCAACAGCTGAAAATCTTTGCGAAGAATGACAGGTGGAAAACATACCCGCAAAATGTATCTTTTTTTAAACCACGCCTGATCATCGACTTTATTTTTTCAGATCATAAGACTCGGGCCTCTTTTTTTTTTTTACAAATTTGAAAATCAAAATCAGATCTAGGCCTTTTTTATTTTACAAATTTGAAAAACAAATTTTACACATCAAATTTATTTGTGCCATTTTTTATTGACCGTCTGGCTTTCTTCTTATAATTATTTTTAAATGCTCCTCTAAAAAAAAAGTGCAATAAACAAACCTCGTCTATTGTATCACTATTTTTTATTCACCTTTTTTTTATTAATCTTTTATATAATTTACATTTTTATATAATTTTTATACTCACCCCTCAATAAACAAACTTAATTCATGAATTTTTTTTTAATTAAGCCTTTAATTAATTTTATAAAAATTTACAATTATTTTTCATTGTAAAAAAATATATAACCCATAAATATAGCATACCTTAAAAATATTTTTATCATAATTATATATTGTCAGGTAAAAAATGTGTTATATCAAACAAAAATGAGGGTTGTCAAGGAAAATATATATTGTATTTTTAAACAAAGGTATTAAACTGTTTATATAAAAGGGAGAAATTTTGACTGCAAAGTCAGAAAGAAATAGACAACACCTTGGTGAAAAGGCTGTGATCTAAGTAGTCCACCACTAGCAATGGTTTACCTACTTCACGCCGCTGGCGAGTATATTTTTGTTGATGTTATAAAGATTACCATTTCGTTCCCAACCTCCGTTTTGGTTATTCCTTATTCAGTAACCCTTTCTAGGTTGCAACAATATGATTCAATTTTATTTGTTTATTTTTCCAGGATCTAATTTAAGTTTGGCAAATCTTTGGGACAATAAAAGTTTTAATTTTAGTTTATGTGTGGTTTCTAGTACAACAATAAAACACGATTCTTTGATCTTGAATAAAACGAGATTTGGAATAAGTGGTGACGTTTTTAAGTTGTTTTTCTTTTGTTTTTCAAAGTCTAATAAACGGGAAGGTTGGAATAAACTTTTTTTTCAGTTTTGATTGATCCTTTTCTAGCAATTGACATTTTTTCTAGGAAATTTCCACGAAAATAAATCAGCTGGGGAAAATAAATCATAATGGGGATAACGGAAGGTTGGACTTTTTTTTCATAATGAATTAATAACCGGGTCGGTTATTATAGCTTTATTTTAATTGTGAATTCTTTATCTCTGCCTGATATTGAATCTTACGCATTGTTTCAAGACTTTTGTTTCATTGCATCTCACTATATAAATCTAACAATTAACAATCACTATATAAATCTCTAACAGTTGTCGTCATTTTTACACACGGCCACACTAGTTAAGTAATAAACGTCTATCATTTTTAATTAACTGTATTGGATCTTAAAATTCTGTTTTCATTCTTCAAGAGACTTATCATCGTTACATGCTTTGCGTTGTTTCATACAGATTCGATCTCCAGTATCTTTGTTTTATTAAACAATAAACACAGAGGTGATTACGAAAAAAAAAAAGGAAATAGTTTAGATACCGATCAAGTAATTTAAGTTTAGAGTAGTATCTCAAATTATCACGATTGTAAAAAAAAAAATAAAAAATAAAAAGTTAAACATACTGGCTTTCAAAACGAAACTAAGTGTGTCCCTGACAATATTTTAGTAAATTTAAAATGCACTTCTTGTCAAAACAGCTGACGAAGTATTTACTTTTTTATTTATTTATTTTTCAAGTATTTTTTATTAAATTTGATGACTGATCATTAAATTTATTTTGTTGTGATTTACTCAGTGGCGTCTTTCCCTCATATCGACCACAATAATTTGGGATACTATAATCTACTACATCATTACTTCTTGGTCATAGAGTTACAGTACAAACAAGACAAAGAGGTGACGCTAGCAAGATTTTGTTGTGTCAGTAATCTTTCAAGCAGGGATAATTTGAATATTTTGGAAGTCAATATGTGAAACTGAAATCCTGTTTCTTACTGCTTTAGGTGTCGTGTGGTAAATCAATGACCCCAAAAAATGGGCATAATAATTTGTGGTCAATATCTTAAATAGTAAATGGCTGTCATGACAAATCAGGCACATTATATATTTTTTTAAATACTAAAAAAAGTTTAAGTTCAAATGTGTGTGTGTGTGTGTGTGTGTGTGTGTGTGTTTGTGTGTGTGTGTGTGTGTGTGTGTGTGTGTGTGTGTGTGCGCGCGCGCTCGCGCGTTATCCGAAACAAAAGTAGAGATGATAAAACAAAAGAGGACAAAAACTTATAAACGACGCGTTTCGACGACATGTGTTGGGTTCGGCTTCTTCAGATCAGAATGAATGACAAAATTGTGTGTAAGGAAAATGCGTTGGAATTTTCGAGGATAAGAGAAGCAATAAATTCTCAAAGTGTTTGTTTTTTTAGCTGTTAGTATTTAATTTACACGTCAAATGCGTACCCCCGTTTTAAAAAATGTACTATTTCCGCATGCTAATCTGTCTGTCTCTGTCTCTCTTTAATCTGCCTTCCTGTATTCAATTTTAAGTAAAAAAATTTTTTTTAAATCTATGTAAAAGTAGGTCAGACAAAAATGATTCTGCTTACCGCAACATGGATATGCACAAAGGAAGATGTCATTTTTATGCGCTGGAAAGAGGTGGATTTGTGATAAAGACTCTGGTAAGGTGGGGATATTCGGGAAAATAACGCCCTTGTATTTCAGAACAGGGTATGACTCCCCGTCTCGGTCGTACACCATGTCAAGACTCTCTTCGATTTCTTTTCTTATTTGTTCAGGTTTCATTTTTTTAACTGACAAGAAAGTCTGTGTTTATAACTTTTGGAATATGGGAGTCAGGCGTTATATCAGCTGTACACTACACAGCAACACACCGATCCTGTAATGCACAGAAAGAGAAACAACGAGCTTATATTTTGACAAGAGAGTCGGGTAGAAAATAAGAGCGAAAAAAGTAGGAAGAGCAGTACTTAAATCACGTGATGTGATGTTTTCATTAGAAATGTTTAGTCAAGTGTCACTAAGAAAGTGTTATGGATTTTTGTTGGTTGACACAGCGATAGCAACCCTTTTTTTTTTTCTTTTTTTTTTTTTTTTTGTATTTCATACACCATCCACGGTGCTATAAGTAGCTAGGGGCTGAAATGAGATCTAAACAGAAGACTAAATTTGTACTCTTGGCCTTTCGATGAAAATTATCTATCTCGAAAAATTCGCTAAAAAATTGGCATAAAAAATGTCCCCAAAAAGTAAAAAACGTAATATAAAACAAAGTTTTATCATTGAAATCCTTATGTTATTATTAAGAATATGAAAGACCAAAGAATTTTCTGATTATTAAAATTTAAATAGTTTTAAATAAATCCTTCTTAGTACCTTAACAATCGGGTTAAATGTTTTATTTTGTTTTTTTGTTTTTTGTTTTTTGCTTCAGCAGATGACCACGAATTGAATTAGTATGAGAAATTTTTACTTCTTTTTGCGATGAAAAATACATTGATTTGGAAAATTTTTAAAAAAATCAGATAATAGCCGAATTTTAATTTTTCCTTTTTAGAAAATCTTGTTAAAAATTATTTTTATATGTATTACCCTCCACTTGGTTAATTTTATGAAATTTCAAAAAAATTATATTTGTACCGCTTAGTGTTTAGTTATAAGCACAAATCATTGGAGAATTTAAAATTTAAATTCTCCAATTATTTAAATTTTAAATCATCAAATTTTTTTTTTTAATTTTTGTAAAACAGGACCACCAGTTACAGAAAATCTGCTCTGAAACGTAAAAT
Source organism: Acanthosepion esculentum (assembly GCA_964036315.1). Lineage (NCBI taxonomy): Eukaryota > Metazoa > Mollusca > Cephalopoda > Sepiida > Sepiidae > Acanthosepion > Acanthosepion esculentum. Next base: position 107,148,847 of record OZ038488.1, read on the forward strand.
AAAAATTCAATAAAGCAAAAACATTGTTTAATTACAAATGCTTTTATAATTGCTTATAAGTAGGTACCTCCAAGTCCAAAGATTTTATAAAAAAAATGAGCATACACTGATGAAAAAAGGCTCCAAACTTGATAAAAACAAAGTATTTTTTTATCGCTAAAATGTTTATGTTATTATTAAGAGAAAAGACCAAAGTATTTTTTATGTCAAATTTCCTTTGGTTTTTCAGTTTTTAGTCTGAAAGAAGTTGACTCTACGAGAAGGAAAATGTAACTATTTCAATAATAACCAAGAATCTTTTTAAGTAGTCTTTGATTCTATGACAATGCTATTGAACTGAGCTGTATCAATTGTTTAAAATCATTCTTCTTCTATGTACTGTGTACATTCAGGATGTGAGAGATCATGGTTTTCCAGAACTTACTTCCTTATAAAAATTATTTTAATAAAAGTGATAATAAAATTGTATAAGAAAAAAATAATTAAAATTTTGAAATTATGCAAAAATTAAAATAAAAATGATGTTTTTTGTCTGAATATCTGGGATGAAGAGCTATCATGATGTATTGTCCTTATCTTTACAACACAACGTTTCGGCCGTTGTAACTTCTGGTTTTCTTCAGATTGAAGGGATAGAAAAAGCGATTATCTTCCTTCGGTTGAGATGAAGTCACATGGGTCGCGTGACGACCACTTAGTGACGTCACTTCATAGAGTGACGAATGTAGTCAGCTTCCAGGAGTCAAACCGAGAACGTTTTTGGTTTACTTTTTTTTTTATTTTAGCACGAACAAGGCCTTGCCTCGCTCGGACCTCTTCCTGAGCCAATCAGCTTCCACATGGGGCAGAATAGCGGTATAAAACTCTCTCTGAGGGGAAAGCATGTTTGTCATTCCTTTTCTTCCAGATATTCCGTTCCGTTCGTGAAATAACGTGCTATTATATCATGAATATAATAATTCTTATAATAGGAGGGTGTAAACCGGCAGATTACTCCTTTCTTCCATTGTCCACTCATTATCTGGTGACTAACCCGACGTGATGCACCATTAAGGTGTATGTTGATCCGGGTTACCTACATGGAATTCCGAACTGAACCCTTTTTATTTAATCTACGGAGGTAGACTGTTCTCGTTCCACTCTCCATGTCTAGGGATATCTCGTCTAGATGTTATTTAGTACTGCTCATCTTATTTCCACTAAATCTAAGTATACACTGCTCGGCCCAGGGCACAATGGCCGAGACGTTGTGGTAACAACAACAAAGATGAGGACAACAGTCCGCATGTAAATAGTGTAAATAAAATTATTTTTTTAATGAAACATATAATAAAAACTTCTTCTATGTGCCGCGTTCTGAAGGAATATAGGCGATCATAGCTCTCCACAACATTCTATCTCGTGTGACTCTTTGCTGAGGCTCCCATCCTCCGTCCGTCATTCATTCACACAAGCTCATCAGGTAAATGGCTCGCTGCCTTCTCTATCTCCCTTGCCCTCAATATGCCTCGTGAGGATTAAGTTTTCCAAGCCCTTCTTTCTCATTATGTGTCCAAGGAATTTCATCCGTCTTTTTCCTGATTTTGAGTATAATTGTTCTTTCTGTTGCCATTTTCTTTAAAACTTCTCGTTGCTTACTTATAATATTTTAAAATATTTTATTGGTAAATAATATAAAATAGTTAAAAATAATAATTAAAAAAAGTATAAGTAAATGAATAAATATTATAATAGTCTAGGTTTTCCTTTTAAACTTAGTTTTGGGAGAATACACTTCTCAATAAATATATTTAAAAGAAAGCCAGACGGTTTATATATTTAAAAGAAAGCCAGACGGTTTATAAAAAAATATATTTGATGTGATACATTTGTCTGTAAAAGTGTCTATATTTAAAACTGGCTCGAAAAGAACTTCCAGAAATAACGGTCATGGCGGACTGTTGGTGATTCATTTTTCAAATTTAAAAAATATATACTCTTCGTATTTATTGTCCAATCAAAAGTAAATTTAAAGCTAAGACCCATCTAGAGCCTTTTTGGATATAAGAAGGGTCAACAAATAAGACCAGAATGTAATGAAATGTGAGACCCGAAAGACGCAGAACGATGCAGGCTGCTGCTACTGCTGCGAAGGATCCAACATGTCGAAGTCTGAAGACGAAGAGACATGAAAACTTCGTCCAGAAGGCAGAAAGGTAAGATCCCAGAACGAAAACCTACGTCTTGCTCTTACCTGTGGATGAGCTGGGCTATTTTTCACTAAAAAAAAGAAGCAAACGGAAAAAAAGAAGCAAACGGAAAAAAAGAAGTGAAATCTGTGAATAGAACTGTGTTCTAATGAAGAAAAAATTGGTAAAAGTTGCAACGATGCACGTGAGTTTTACCAAACGGCCTTTCTGGGGGGGGGGTCTATTAGGTGGAAGCACCTTTTTTGTAAAGAGCATTTTCAACTTTATTTAAAGTTTTTGTATAACTTCGCAAAGTTTCTCCCATTGTTGGAAGTTTGTATTGTATATTCTTCAAGAGCTTTTACATATTTCGGTCTGTTATCTCCCTTTATTAAAAAGGCACACAAAAGGAAATTTTTGTGCAAGTTTATTTTGTAAAAATTGTATTTTTTTATATTGTTTCCTGTCAATGTAATAAACGCTTGTTCCTTACAAATCTCACATTGGAGTTTTAAGTCTTGCTGGTTTATGCTTCTTATTCAATATTCAGGCGACAGGTGACGTTCTCTCTTCTTCTTCCATTCCTTCCAAGAAAAAAATCCTTTTAAACTCGCTCCGTTCATAGAATAAAAGTACTTGTAAAAGAGAGGAATAATAGATTTGAAATACTCCTTTGAAGGAATCCTCTTTCCTCTTCCTCTTCATTTTATCCTGTCCTTTATAGCTCTTAGTAATGTCTGTCTTGTTGCTATCTCTTCTAATCACTGTGTTGCTAACCATTTACACAAACTTGTTAGATAAGTTATTCGCTGCTTTCCTTTCCCTCATTCCTTCAATATGTGCTGTATCAAATTCTCCAATCGCTCTTTCCCCATTATGTGCACAAGAAATTTCAATTTTCTCTTTTTAATTCTAAGTAAAGACGCATTTTTGTTTCCATTTGCCTTGAAGATTACTCGTTACTCCAGTAATGACTATAAATATAGTAGAGATAGCAGCTATCAGCAGCATGTCTCGAAAATAAAAACAGGTTTTCCTCTTTCGAACTGGTGTCATGATCTTTCCACGATGAAGCTAAAAGGGCTGTGAACGATTCCACACTAAAACGCACCAACAAAGTAAGTTCCGGCTATAACATATTAATGAACATTTCGTTGTACATAGAATTTATTCCTGATAAAAGAAATTCTTGTTTAAAACTTTCCTTTTGTTAATTTGTCTAATAAATATTATCTTGCATTGCAAATCAATTGGTCCGTTACTTTGTGTATATAATCTTTTCACCACGATTATTTCGTGCAATATAAAATATACTCGTAAGAAACCTTACGTATTTAATTATTGAAGTAGCTAATCACTAAACTCACATGTTAAGTACAGAGGATTCTCAGTCTTCCTCTGTTGAACCACCTTTCTGATGCCTCAAGTCTGTTTTTCATCTGTGAGAAGACTGCCCAGTCTTCACTGCCATATAGAAGGACAGATATTACATAATAGTTCAATACTCATTTCTTTGTTTCTAACGAAATTTTCCTATTTCTTAATATTTTTACTGCCATTTAATTTAAAGATGAATGCGAAAACTTCATTTTGCTTCTCCCCCTAAACCTTAATTTCTAAAATTGTTATATAAGTTTTATATACAAAAGTTTAATTCCAGAAAATAAGTACAAGCGAAAAGCAAAAATGTCTAGCTAATTTTTAAAACAAAAGTGTAGGACAAGAGATCTAATAAAAACATCTGCAGAGATTCAGATAAAACATATGTTATAACGAGCGTATGGTTGCAAAGGAAAAAATTATTAAAATTTCAACAACGTATATTGATCAAGTGTGAATAATATATACAAAGTTTTGTAAAAAGGAAACAAATTTTTTAATATGCTGTTCGGTAGCTGCTTTTGGTAAGGAAAGCGATGAGATGTAAGGTCGGGATTTGACCGCATTGTTTGGTTGGTTGGCTGGCGGTGGTGACGGTTAGTGTCAGAAGACGCCTGGAGCGGATTGGTGAAGCCGAATGGGGGGTATTACGAAAACTATTTGACACTTTGCACTCAATATCACACCTAGGTATAAAAGAAACCTGCAGGTTAATTTGAAGAAAAAACAATTATATAAGGCCGGGAATCAATAAAGATACAAAAGATTGGACAAGTCATTGTGTACCATGTCAAAAAAGGAAAATAGTAAGATACACTAAATCAGCTCCTACATTTTTCCCGTTCCTGATACTCGATTTGATCACGTCCATATTGAAATGATCGGACCATTCCCACCCTGTCATGAATATTACTATCTCCTCAAATGCATTGATCAATTCCCCCGTTGGCCTGAAATAATTACCCTTGCTGATATCAGTGTGTAATCAGTTGCATAGGGTTTTATAACTTGTTGGGTTAGTAAATTTAGTGTTGCCACTACCATCACCACGGATAGAGGAACACAATTCGAATCCTTACTCCTCGCATCTCTAACCAACCTGCTTGTTACAACCAGAATTCGTACAACTTCTGAAGCTAACGGTATGACAGAATGTTTTCATCGTTCTCTGAATGAATCCCTGAAAACAACACCGAACTCTAATTGTTGGCTTCAGAATATTCCTTTAATACTTTTAGGGCTAAGAACATCTGTAAAATCTGATTCACAGAGTTCTTCAGCCGAATTTGTATATGGCACACCTTTAAGTTTACCGGGTAAGTTAATAATCAAATCAAATGAACCACTCTTGGATCCTGCTTCATTCGCAGATATGTTGAGATTGAAGATGTCTCAAATAACATCCCCATCTTCTAAACAATAAACCCATATAACACATGTACCAGAATAACTCAAAAACTGCAACGCTGTGATAGTAAAAGACAAAGCAACCAAACACCCCTTACAACCAGCATACAGAGGTCTTTATAAGGTAGTAAAACGAACACAGAAACAGCTGTAATTAACTATAGACAAGAGAATATTTCCATTAACCGACTAAAACCGACACATGCAGAAAATACTGGTGATGATTCATTAGAAGCCACCAAGCAGACACAGCCTAGAATTTCAAAGAGCGGTCGTCATATTAGATGGTCTAATAAACTATACTCTTACCTAACATAATAAAAATTCTCTTTCTTGAGATTGCTGTACAACTATCTCGCTTGGAAGGTGTACCCTACTGACCTTACACATAGTAGTAGTCACTAAAACAAACGTTATCAAGAGCAGCTCTCGTATATAAAAACACGTGAAGCCTAAAGTAATCTTCTCTTCCGGGATTTTCCTCTTTTGAACTGGTGCCATGAACTTTCCACGCTGAGGCTAAATGGGCTGTAAACGCTTCCACACTAAAACATACCAACAAAGTAAGTTCTCATTATAACATATTAATAAACATTTCGTTGTGTATAGAATTTACAAGAAAGTCTTGTTTTAAACTTTCCTTTTTTTTAATTTGCCAAATAAATATTATCTTGCATTGCACATCTATTAGTCTGTAATTTTGTTCACGTATTCTTTTTACCACCATTATTTCATGTACTATAAAATGTTCCCGTAAGTAACTTTATGAATTTAATTATTGATGTAGCTAATCAGTAAACAAGTGACCACGACAAAAAAAGCTTTTATATGCTAAAAAGAACGTCTTTTTTTTCTTATTAAAACTTCACACTAATAAGGTTTCACGAGTTTAATTTAAATGTGTTTTTTTTTATGAATAAAATTGTGTTACTTTCTGTAGCATTGTATTACACGAAATACAGATATTTTACTTTTTGTATTATATTTTTGAAATCTTTTGCTTACAGGATTTTCTTTTAGTAATTTTCGGAGAAAAACAAAAAATCTTTCACGAAACTTGACTTTGAATTAATCATATTTTATGACAAAATATTCTATAAACTTTAACGGTGACACATATTAACAGTTAATATATGTAACATCTTAGAAAGTCGTGAACGGAAATAACGCTGCCACTGACCGACTCAGTGACCAATTTCATTTCCACCATTTTTCCTTTTTTTTCCTCAGCAGCCAAGTGACCTAATTACTACTATTCAAACACACGGAACGAGCCTACTAAATTATTTATTGTTTTAAAGATAGTCTTTAATGTAAATAGAAAATTATCTCGACTTAAATAAATAAATAAGGAAAGAAAGAAATTTATTGTTACGAAATGAGCCACGTCTCTGTCCTATTCTAAATCTCACTATCGTGTTATTGTTTAGCATTGAGAATTTTTCTCAGAATATTTTTTTACAAGATAATATTCTACATCTTTAAGTGGTGAATATAAAAATATTCATAACCTTTTGAATACTGCATATGCATGCGTGTCGCAGTTAGCTCCTCCTCGGTTCTTTAATCATTCAACAGGGGTCTCTCTATCCTGGCTATAAATACTGGCTGACCCTTCTCTCTCTCTCTCTCTCTCTCTCTCTCTCTCTCTCTCTCTCTCTCTACTTAGGCCTTGGGCCGCTACCTCGTGCGGAGGCGAGGTAAAATCTCTCTTTTTCCACTTAGTCCAATATGTGACCTCTCACAGATACAGCGTTTCCCAAATTCCGGGAACGCGCTAAAAAAAATACACGTACGTACGAACACTTACAACACACACACATAATTTCTCCATACAAACTCTATGTAACAGTCCATGTCTTTGTTTAACTTGTTTTGTTATTAATATATATTTGTTTACCCATGTATATCGGTTTTGTTTGTCTTCTTTGGACTTAATTAAAGTCTGACATTCCCACGTAGCTGGACCGGCCAGCAGGAAATGTTAACCTTCTGATATCTCTTCACATCTTCACCCCCACGGTCCGCTACATGCGTATTTATTTATTTATTTTTACAAAACTCATAAAATTGTTTAAAAATAAATTTAAAAAAAAACAACTTACACACAACAAAAAATAGAGGAACCTAAATTACCTGCTGCCTTAGAAAATATACCTGTATTCTCTAACAATGACCCGGAACTGTTTTTATCCACTTGGAAGCCGTTTTTCAAATGAAAAACATTTCATCGCAAAAACAAAAATTTGTCTGTGTAGTTTCTGCATAACCTCAAGAAACAACTACGGGTCTATGGGAACTCCTGTTAAATCCACCCCAAACCAACCCTTACGACCAATTAAAAGAGCAGTTAATGCTCCCAACGTCACTTATTTGCGAGGATGAGACTTCAACAATTATTGGTAACGGAAACATTGGGAGGTAGAAAAACCATCTCAACTTCTGCGGCGTTTACAGACTGTCCGGCAATATGTTGAATGATAGTGTTTTACAACACATATTTATAGGAAAGCTGACACAAATGTCGCAGGTATCATTAAAGGCAATGGGAGACAATGTATCTATGAATAAGCTGTGAGATACGGCTGATAAATTAATTAAAGTCATGATCCAAGACAACCCAGTTGCAAGTGCACGGACTCCGAGTGATGACGTCACCCAAATATAGGAGGAAAATAAATTATAGAAGAGGCAAATAGGTGATTTAACTAAAAAAAAAATCAACAATTGCAGACACCATATTCGTAGTTCGTCGAGATGCAGACAACAATACAAGAGCAAGTTAAACGGAAGGAACGATATCTGTTACTACCACAAGAGATTCGGTGACAGGAGTACAAAATGCACAAGTCATTGCAATTACAACTCCCAGGTAAACGTATAAGCCACGATGACATTTCAAATTGTCTGACACGTTGGCATTTCAAACACTAGTCAACTCTTCCACATAATCGACAGAAATACTAAAACAATATTCCTTATCGATAGTGGAGCACAAATATCGCTAATCCCAGCTTCCCAGTCAAAAAAATTAAAGGACCCGGGAAAACTCACATTGAGAGGGTCAAATGGATCGATTATCCACGTTCATGAACATAAATGCATGAGACTTAATTTGTTGCTACGATGTGGTTTCCAATGGACTTTCTTCGTGGCCGCCATCACTACACCAATTTTGGGTGCAGACTTTTTGTACCATTATGGTCTGTTAACCAATATTAAAATTCAATTGATTGACACAAACACTGATGTCAAATCTATTGGCTGCCTAAAGTCTGCAACATTTCTTTGTCCCAAATTTGCAGCAACAGAAGAAAATTTAAAATTTTCAGAAATATTGTCTAATAATCAAGATATAACCGAACCATAATTCAACACCTGTGAAAAAACATGACGTCACACACTGCATTGCAACAACTGATCCGTCTGACTACCCACGACCTCGTCGACTTGCCTCTGATAAACTCAAGGTTGCCAAACAGGAATTCTAGCACTTAGTAAACATCGGAGTAATTCGCCCTTCGAAAATAGAGTGGTCTTCACCTCTACACATGGTATCAAAACAGAAGTCAGCCTCATGAAGACCATGTGGTGATTACCGCAAACTGAACGCGATTACCCTTCCTGATGGGCACCCAATTTCTAATATTCAAGATTTCACCAGCCAACGACATGGAACTATAATCTTTTGAAAGCTTGACCTCATCCGAGCCTACCATAGAGGACTCTAACATAAAGAACACAGACATTACAACGCCATTTAGGCTTTACTAATTTTTACGTTTACCGTTTGGACGACGGGATGAAGCCCAATCATTTCAGATTTATGAACCAAGTTCTTCAAGGACTAGATTCAGTTTTCTGTCATATCGATGACGTGCTTATTGCCAGCTCTTCACCAGAAGAACATAAATGGCATTTACAAGATGTTTTTGAAAGATTTCAAAAATATGGTGTTGTAGTGAATCCAATTAAATGTAAATCTGAATTGTCTGAAGTTGATTTTTAGGTTATAGGATTGATAAAAATGGTATCAAATCATTACCTGAAAGAACCGAATCTATTCGCTGTTTCCCGGTTCCTAAATCTTTAAAAAGTCTATGCCAATTCCTTGGAATGGTGAGTTTTTATAAGAAATTTATCCCCAGTTTGGCGGAAATAGTTTCCTCACTAACAAATATTCTTCAGAATCAAAAGGAAAACAGCTGTGATATAAATCTTTCTAAAGAAGAGTTGTCAGCTTTTAATTCAGCAAAGGGAAAGTTAGCCATTGTTAGTAACCTCACTTTTCCTAATCATGAAGCAGAGTTATCCTTGGCAATAGATGCCTCGAGTTTTGCCATTGGAGCAGTCTTGCAACAACATGAGTCTGATAAATGGTTACCCGTGTCTTTCTTCTCAAAGAAATTACCAGAAACCGATCATTGGTACATCACTTTCGGACGAGAGTTAATGGCAGTGAACTGTGCCATCTAAAACTTCCGGCACTTTCATGTACTCACAGACCATAAACCTTTAATCGGAGCAATCAAGGCGAAATCGGATAACTATTCTCACCTGGAAATTAGGCACCCCGATTTCATCAGCCAATTTAAAACTGATATTCGACATATCAAAAACTCTGCAAACATTCTAGCAGACACATTCTCCAGGAATATTTCTACAATTAATATAACTCCAGACATCAATTTTGAAGCTATTGCAATTTCCCAAAAAGATGATAAAGCTAAAAAATCTCTTCTAGAGGACAATAATTCTTCATTACAAATGAAGGAAATATATATTCCACAAGTGAAACATTCAATTTCGTGCGACGTTTCTACAGAAAATTAGCGGCCTTTTATACCGAAGACTATTCGTAGAAAACTATTTGATATTCTGCTATCAATATCACACCTAGGTATAAAAGCGACCTATAGGTTAATTAGTAAAAGACTATATCTGGTCCAGAATCGGCAAAGATACGACGGATTAGACACGTTAGTGTGTACCATGTTATAAAAAAAAATAGTAAAATACACATCAGGTCCTACATTTTTCCCGTTCCGATTTGATCATGTCCATATCGACATCACGGGCCCATTCCTTCCCCGTCATGAATATTATTATCTCTTCACCTGGCATTGATAAACTCACCTTCTAGACTGAACTAATTACCATTATTGATATCAGTGCAAAAGTGCATAGGGTTTTATAACTGGTTGGATCAGTAGATTTGGTGTTCCCACTATTATCACCACGGATAGAGGAACATAATTTGAATCCTTACTCTTCGCATCTCTAACTAACCTGCTTGTTACAACCAGAATTCGTACAACTTCTGAAGCTAACGGCATGACAGAATGTTTTCATCGTTCTCTGAAGGAATCCCTGAAAACAACACCGAACTATACTTGTTGGCTTCAGAATATTCCTTTAATACTTTTAGGGCTAAGAACATCTGTAAAATCTGATTCACAGAGTTCTTCAGCCGAATTTGTATATGGCACACCTTTAAGTTTACCGGGTAAGTTAATAATCAAATCAAATGAACCACTCTTGGATCCTGCTTCATTTGCAGATATGTTGAGATTGAAGATGCCTCAAGTAACATCCCCATCTTCTAGACAATCAACCCATATAACATTTGTGTCAGACACACTAAAAAACTGCAACTTTGTGATAGTAAAAGAAAATGCAATCAAACACCCCTTACAACCAGCTTATAGAGGTCCTTATAAGGTAGTAAAACGTACAGAGAAACATTTCACAGTTGTGCTTAACAATAGACAAGAGAATATTTCCATTAACCGACGAGAACCGACACATGTAGAAAATACTGATGATGATCCATTAGAAATCACCAACCTAGGATTTCAAAGAGCGGTCACCCTATTAGATGGTCTAAGAAACTATGCTTTTACCTAAAATAATAACAATTCTCTTTCTTGAGATTGTTTTACAACTATCTCGCTTGAAAGGGGGTACCTTAATAACCTTAAACATAGTAGCAGTAGCAGCTCTAAAATAAACCTTATCAGCAGCAGCTCTCGAATATAAAAACACTTGAAGCCTAACGTAACTCTTTCTTCCGGTCTTTTTCTCTTTTGAACTGGTGTCATGAACTTTCCACGATAAAGCTAAAAGGGATGTGAACAATTCCACACTAAAACGCACCAACAAAGAAAGTTCCGACTATAACATATTAATGAACATTTCGTTGTGTATAGAATTTACGCCTAACAAAAGAAATTCTTGTTTTAATCTTCCCTCTTGTTAATTTGTCTAATAAATGTTATTTTACATTGCAAATCAATTAGTCTGTTATTTTGTGCCTATAGTCTTTTCACCGCCATTATTTCATTTATTATAAAATGTTCCCGTAAGAAAACTTACACATTTAATTATTGAAGTAGCTAATCACTAAACTCACACAGAGATTCTCGGTCTTCCTCTGTTGAACCACCTTTCTGTTGCCTCAAGTCTGTTCTTCATCTGTGAGGAGAATGTCTAGTTTTCATTGCAACATAGAAGTACCGATATTACATAATAGTCCAATACTCTTTTCTTTCTTTCTAACGAAATTTTGCTATTTCTTAATATTTGTACTGCCATTCAATTTAAAGGTGAATCAGAAAACTTAATTTTTCTTCCCCCACCACACTTTAACATTAGTTTCAAAAAATCTAATTCCAAAAAATATATAAGCGAAAAGCAAAAATGTCTAGTTAAGATCAAAACAAAAATGTAGGACAAAGAGTTCTAATAAAAATATCTGCGTTTTATAAAGGATTCAAATAAAACAAGTTATAACGAGCTTAAGGGAAAGAACAATGATTAAAATTTCAACAACGTGTATTGATCAAGTGTGAAGAATATATACAAAGTTGTGTAAAAAGGTAGCAAAAATTGTTAATATGCTGTTCTTTAGTTACCTTTGGTAAGGAAGGCGATTAGGTGTAAGGTCAGGAGTTGACCGATTTGTTTGGTTGGTTCGCCGAGATGATGGTTTGTGTCAGAAGACGCCTGGAGCGGATTAGGAAAGCCAGGTGGGATGTCGTTGGTGAGGTTGACGTACGCCTTTCTCCAGGATTGAAATCGACACCGGTGAATTGTTTATAGGAGCCGGCGGTCAAGCAATGAGGTCGAGGTGTTGAGCTGTACAGCCTCTCGTTGATGAGGAATGCCGTCTTTATATCTGTGGTTTAACAGCTGCGGCAACTTTCGTCATTGGTTATTGCCTTTTAGATTTTTTACGGGGGATTCGTTTTGTGGACTGGATGTGATGCCCGGAGTCTCTGCGCGGAAGACGACTTTTTTCCATTTTAGGTTTTGCTTTCATATCTGGCCAACATGTCTAATGAAATATATTTGTGAACCAGAAAAAGATCTTGATCAAGTAACAAAACATATAGAATAAGGCATCTTTAAATCTTAAGATTTTCAAATGACCCCCATTTATTTTGTTGAACCCAGCTTCTGCATTCCAATTTCTTTATCTTACCATACATGATGTGATAGATCGTTACAGTTGGATTAAAAATTGAAAAAAAAACAACTAGATACTCGCTTATTGTTTCATAAATAGTACAGTAGCTAGCCCCACTGACTTTCTGAAAAAATAAAATAAAATAATTTTAAATAAATTAAATGCATTCTTTAAAGTTAAATTCTTATGTGAAAGATAATAGCTTAAAGTTAATGTAAAGAAAAAAATATTTTACGTCATTAAATAAGGATTTTAATTTTTTAAATAAAAAAGTAAAAACAAACTCACTTCCACCCTGTTCGATTACCCAATTTGATCGATACCAACAAAAGAGAAATTAAATTACTTTTAAATAATCTCTTAAAAACCCGATCCCAGTTCTAGGCATTTATTTCGAAAAAAATTAGTAAATTTAAGGAGTAATTTAATTTGATTTTGTAAAAAATATAACAAGGAATTAATTTTCTCCAGCAAGATGTGTTTTCAATCAAAAGTCAAGCAATTGTTATATAACAAACCTGTTCCTATTTTCAAAAATTCACATAAGTCACATAAAATTTGGAAGGCAATAATCAGGAAACTTCTAAGAAATATTTTTCAGGACTTTTACTACGCCTTAATGGGATTTCTTTATATGTATTGTATTCCCAATATAACAAAAATCAAAAATTTTATTAAGCAGAGGAAAATACTATAAATATGAGTAGATTAGTCAAAACTTTTAATAAGGCCATTATTTTCATGTCAATGCACATAATTTGATTTTTAACTTACATTTTTTATTTGCCTTAGAATGAAAAATAAACAGTTGTGAAATAAAAAAAAATAAAATTATTTTTAAAAATGTTCACACGCGAAAATACCATTTAAATTTTACATTTTTCGTTTCTTCAAACACGTTTATCAGCAACGAGCAAGATCTGAAATACTTTTTAAAATTATACTGTAAAAATTCCATTTTTCACAAACAAGTACACATCAGATATTTTTTCTTGTGGAAACTAAAAATATACAGTATATTTTATGGTATAAGAATGACAATACGAAAAATCTTAGTTTTTACCGACGCGTTTCGTCTTCCGACTTTATCAAGAAAAACAATGAAAGTGAGATGTTTTTGTTTTCATAGTTACATTAAATCCAAAATTTAAAACGTGTATTTTATGAAAATAAGTTATCAGCACCTGTTCACAAAAATAATTTTAAAGTTTTGTTTAATCTTTTCTTAATATTTCGGAACAAGTGTGCGAAATAATAATTGCCTTCAACAACTCCCATCAAATTGCGGTAAGCTGAGGGAGAAGAGGGAAAAGAATTCGCGAGTTTATGTGAGATTTTCTTTGAACTAATGAAAACTTTACAAAAATTGACCGGTGAGCTGAGAGGAATAAGGAAAGGAATTCGCGATCCTATGTGAAATTCTATTGAACCAATGAAAACTTGCCTTTACAGAAATTAGCCGGTCAGCCAAGAAGAAGGAGGAAAGAAAACTAGCAAGCCTCCGCGAAACTGATTTTTTCATATAAAATTGAGGGGAGAAAATTAGTTTAATCAGTGAAGAGTGTTTGAAATCGTATAATTCTCTGATTTCTGCTATTTTTTTAAAAATTGCTTTAGTCTCTTTGGTCTTTAGTTTCTGTTAGTCCGTCTTTGATGAAGCTGCTCTGCACCAAAAATAACACTATTATTATGAAATGGTTCATGTGAAAACTCTGATAAAAATACAGAATTTACGACTGGCGCCATATGATCTTCCTGTTGTCTATAAATTTGAGAAGCATCATTTACATTCCAGATTTTGTTCTAACAACATCATGTATTTGATTTTGTTTCCACAGCGTTTGTCACGTTTACACTACAGTATACGCCAGGTATTTGAGAACAAATTATAATTTAAAGAAAAACATTCAACAGAAAAAAAGGTATGTAAAATGATGTGTATATGTTCAAATTAGGAAAATAAAAATGATTCAATAGAACCACTGTCTGGCTCGAGAACGGTTTCGGAAGTAAGTGCATGACCTGATCGGATGTTTTTTTCCGGCCCTTACTTTTTATTGTCACGTAATCTGACTGGTAAGAGATAAGATAATAAATCAGACATTGTCTTCCGCACTCAAATAAATAAATAGTGTTGTGTGACAGGAATAGTTTTATGAAATAGCTAGGCTAAAAAGAAAAGAAAAGAAAATGAAGACATGAAGGGTTTTGAAGATGTAAGTCAACGAGCTGAGTTGCCATTTTTGACAAGCACATTATAAATCACTAATGCTTGGAGTAAAAAATACGATTTACTAAATTTAAGTTCAAATCTTCGTATACATATTTTTACTTTTTTGTTTTGTTTTAAAGCTGTTCCACAAAAAAATATTTCGACCATTTCCGAGGTTTCTGATAATTAGCATAATTTTATCCAAGTTCTTTTTTTATCTCTCTTTCTTGTGTGTGTGTGTGTGTGTGTGTGTGTGTGTGTGTGTGTGTAATCGATCCGTTGTTTTTTGCTGTATATATATATATATATATATATATATATATATATATATATATATGAAGTGATGTCACTAAGTGGTCGTAAACCCGACCCATGTTACTTCATCTCAACCAAAAGGCGAAGAAAACCGGAAGTTACAATGATCTAAATTTTGAGTTTAAAGCAAAGATGAGGACAATAGTTCGGATGTAAATGATAACTACTAATCCCAGATTTTCAAACAATAAAAAATGATTTTTTATCTTAATTTTTACACAATTTCAACATTTTATTTTTTTCTAATATAATTTTAATATTATCGTTTTTATCAAAATAATTTTATAAGAAAGGAAGTTCTGGAAAAGTATGATAGCCCACGCCCTGAAGGGACACGGCACATAGAAGAAAAAGAATGATTTTACACAATTGATACAATTCAGTTCAATAGCGTTTTTATTAGATGCTGCCAAAGAAACGCGATACTTAAAGTTTAAAATGTATTTTTTTAAATGAAAAATCTTTATTGAAGCTTTTATTTTAGTTTTAATTTCAAGCAAATAGATTAAATTTAACATTTCCGTTAAGCAAAATACTTTGTTGTATTTTAAAACTATTTTAAATTGACTGGAAGAATTTTGATCGTTTAAAATTACTGATTTTAACGCCATTTTTAGCCATCTGTCAGCAAATGTAATTCTCTTTATTAAAAAAATCTTTCAAAAACAAAATACACTTTTCTGAAACTTTATTTGAGGAATATTAGCTGATTTAAAGTTTAATTAATCTGATTTGAAACAGGTATTATTTACTTTTAGTTAAAATATCGCAGAAATGCATTTTGTAACACGGAGTTAGGTGTTTTCAACTTGGTAGCATGACTGACAGACGGAAGTTTATCTAATTTTTTTTTCTCCAAGGGATATATCTGTAAAATTACTTGAGGAATGTAACGTGAGCGCCTTTTTATATAATTTTTAACTATCCAGTAATCTTTAAAAATTAGGAAAATATTCTAAGTAATCTAATGTTTTATTGAGGTACTTTAGTTTAAATTTACTATAGTCATAACTCTTAATTTCTGATAATGTGTATGGACATATGTATTTACAAGAATCAGCACGTTTATACACAAAAAAAAATCAAAATTCTTTTTAAAATATTGGGGGTCACTGAATTGTAGTAAACTTTTCCATTTATGAATAGTAAATATAGTTTTTACTTAATAACGATATCACATAACCGGTACAAAATAATACAGGACATTAAAATTTTAACACTTTATAAATTATTCTAATTAAAACTTCAAAAAATGCTGACAATTCTTGTAAAAATTCATTATTCATTCAAAATTTGTTTTTCTTAAGACAATTGTGTACATAATATATCTTATTCATAAAAGCAATTAAAAGCTTTCCTAATTAAATAATGTCTTAGTTTTATTGCATTTTTTATTTGACGATTCAAAGTAGATTTTCGGTAACTGGGGGTCCTGTTTTACAAAAAAAAATGAAATTGATGATTTAAATTCTCTATAGAATTCTACGTATACCTAATATAAACATTTCTCGAAATTTCATAAAATTAAATAAGTGGGGGGTAACAGATGCAAGAAAAATGTTTTTACCAAGATTGTCTAAAAAAATCATTTAAAAATATAATTTCCTTCATTTGTGAATAAGTCCTCAAAGTTTCATTAAAATCCGACAATTATTTGATTTTTGCAAGAATTTCCAAATCAATGTGTTTTTCACCGCAAAAAGACGCTAAATTTTTCTATACTAATCTTAGGTACCCCCGCTTACGCAAGAAAAACAAAATGTTTAACCAAAATTTCGAACGTTCTAAAAAGCATCGAAAATATAATTGAATAATTAAAAATCGTTTGGTCTTTCCTCTTATTAGGTTGGTGCAAAAATAATGTCGTTTTCTCACATGAAGTTGAACGTCAAAAAACGACATTATTTTTGCACCAACCTAATAATATTAAAATAATGATTTTGACGATAAAACTTTATTTTTATTAAGTTTGGGGCATTTTTTTCATCATGGTATGCTCATTGTTTTTAGCGAATCTGTGGAGGTAAGTACTAAGAACGTTCTAACGGTCATGCACACAAAGTTTCCGGCAACGGTGACTTGTTCTGGAAGTCGTGAGCAACAAGGGAGGTGCCATGCCTCCTCATGTCTTTCCTCGAGGCATAAGAGCCTATGCTGCTCAATATAAAGAGGTGAGAGAGAGGGTTGTGATGCCTTGGATAGAGAGCGTGAGCAAAGAAAATCGTACACTTACCAACAAGACTCTATGTCGTCTCCTAAAAAGCCATGATGAACCAAACATATGGCCTCCTCCAGACCTGAATTCATTGGACTACTACATATGAGGCATCGTCGAGATGGAAGTCAATCAAAATCCCTATGACATCATAACATTTCTGAAGTTCGCCATAATTAGCACAATGTTCAAAATGCATAACGATCATCTGATTCGGGCATGTCAACGTGTCAGATCTCGAAGCAGTCATTGATGTTAACCGCGGATTCTTTAAACTGATGTGTCAAAAAGAGTCTCCAGATTATTAGTGACAATTTCTTCTCAGCTAAAACTCTTCTTTCATGACTTATACATTTTTTATTAAATCGATGCAAATTACAGTTAAGTACGGTATACTGTGGCTGTTATCAGTTCAACGATGTGTGCGATTCTCTTTGCATTTGTGGAGATAGAGTTTGAGGTGCTCGCGTGTTTCGGCGTTGACTTGGGGCTGGGGTCACCCGATATTGGTATTCTCCAATATTATTCTGTATTGGGCTTACTGAATCCGCAGTGTTGGCAATTTCCATTTCTTCTGGTTGATTATTCGCGGTATTTGGTTTATGTTGTACATTGGGTGATAAGGGATTTTAATCTGTGTCGATCACCATAGAGAATTCACTGGGTCGCTGCAGCCGGATCCCAGGACATGCTGCACGATTCTGGCCTACATTTGGTTTGGTTAATCTATTTTCCGTATTGCTATCTTGGCCCGACTGTAAATCTGGGTGCCATGAAGTCGAGGAACTCGCTCTCTGGGTAGAATGATGTTAGACGTCAATAACTGTGCGCATCATACGGAGGAAGCCACGGTTGTATAGAGTTAAACGATTGCTTCCATCCACCCGCACACTGTGTACTTCTGGTTACTGAGTATCTCCGCGATCCTCCCTGTTTTCGTCCACCGACGAGTGTAAGGGTCATCTTGACTCTGGATTTGATCACCAATTTGTAATTCCTAAAGTGGCCGACAATGTTCATTGTAAAAGTGTCCGCTCTACATGTACGTTTTAGCTGTTGTAGCCTCTCTCAGTTCACCAATTTCTCTCCACTGTTTACATATCTGGTATTTGTCCCATAGGACAGAGAGGCAGTCTGTGATTGCACGACCGTATAACATAATAGCAGGAGACATGACAAGATCCTAGACGGAAGTGTGGCATTGGGTCAGCAAAACACGGGCTTCACGATCCTGTTCACAGCGCCATGTAAAATAACCACAACGACAATGGTAGTAGTAATTCTGAATTACTTTATTCTCGTACCAACGTGATACAAATACAAAATAAAAATACACTATGCCCCTGGCCAATAAGCTGTTTATATAATACCGGAGCAGGTAACTTATATCCTCCAGTGTCTTCCTGTGGAAGTACCCCATTATCTAATGAGACCTTACATTTCTACTTGACATAACTCAGCAATTTTTAGAATTTTAATAAACTAGATTTATGCATTTTCTTTGTCTTGAGAATTGAAAGCAAAAATATTAAATACTTTTTATTTATTTCAAAGATTATAATAATATTATTAGACAATTATTATGCAATATTTATTGTTTATCATATTATAAAGAAATAACTAAGAGAACAAGTTATTTATTCATAAATTTATAAAAACAACCGTGAAATATAGAACAAAAATTTGAAATAAATACTTAACGACGAGTATAAGTATAAATTTAAATTTTGCAAACAAAAAATGGGTTAATTTGCTTTTCAAGCCCCGCGCTAAATATGTAATAAAAATTTTCAGAATAGTTATTAGGTGTAAATGTATATGCTTAATTAAAAATAACAAAGAAATTTTGTTAAAATCTACCGTTTTGGAGTTATCGACAATAGAAGTTCGGACTCATTCGCGCTGCGGCAGCCTTTACTGGCGTTGTTTGCATATATTTGATGCGGAATAGACTTGATTATTGCGCACGCAATGAATCATCAGCTGCGCAGTAATTGAGTCAAGTAAGAACCGTAAAAAGGCTATTAACAATGTAATCTTCCGCGCAAATCTAATCAGCAGCGAATGTGTGTAAACAACGCCAGTAATGGACGCCGTACCGTAACGCGAATGAGTCCGAAATTTATTGTTGATAACTCCTGAACAGTAGATTTTATCAAAATTTCTTTATTTTCGAATTAAGCATGTAAGTTTACACCTAAATATAACTACTCGGAAAATTTTTATTACATATTTAGTGCGGAGCTTAAAAAGCAAATTACCCAAAAATGTATGCATTAATTCACGCATTTCTTTTATTTGTTCTCGCACATGAATTCACTAAAATTGGTCGAGAGTATTTGGATTTATACATACATTATCTTTTTCATAATTTATAATTGCAGTTACTCGCCATGACGTTTTCATTGAAATTTTCTTGTTCTATAGTTCACATAGAATATGATAAAATAAATGATAAAAATTGTAGTTGGTTCACATACTTTTATAATCATATAAATTTTAAATTATTCTTGCAATAATAAATAGTGTTTAACATTTTTTTGTTAATTTTTATAAAATATTGTATAAATACAGTTTTCATGTTTGTGATTTATTAAAATTCTAAAAATAGCTTTTGTCATCAATAAAAATTGCCGATGTAATATACAGTATTATCGGTGACAGGAAAAAATCCTTTTGACACACCGTTTCAGAAAACGGTGTGTCAAAAGGATAATACTGTATGTGGGTAGGATTGTTAAACTTTGACGAAACTTGCAATTCCCCAAATCTTAGGAACATATAGAAACTCCACATAATCGTTTATATTATTGAGTTGCTAAAAAAAAAATTATCCAGTAATGCAAGATCATCAACAAAAAATCCAGAATAAGAAAATTCATATTGATTATTTAGGGGAAAAAATGATTCAGGATGAGTTCATTGATTTTGTGCCTCAAAGCTACAAGGTATTTGATACGGAAATCACGAGAAAAAAGAACCAGGACAATGTTAGCACTATTTCTGCGTATTTCTTTAAGTTTAACTACTGAATTCTCAACATTACTTGGATTTAGTGAAAATTAATTGAAGGCAATACGGGAATAGTTTATGCCGAATGAAGTGTTTTAAATAAAGTTTTTATTTGCGAAATAACACTGGATTAGGTTTATTCGTCCTTTGGATGCAAATATAGAATTGAAAATGCCAACGCCCCATGTGTGACACTATTTAGCTACAGTGGTTAATTGATTAATTAATTAATCACAGAAATTAATAACGGGAATCACTAAAGCAATAGATAGATCGAAAGACATACTGAGCGACATTATTTGTTTCTTTTTACAAACGAAGAATGGGTAAAAGATTTTTTTTATTTTGTTTTCATTTGCGGGGCGGAATGTGATTGTTCTTCCTTTCTCGCAAGAAAACAGAAAGTCGTAGAAAAGCGGATCTCAGTTCTGTCAAGACTAATTAATATCCTGATAAGAACAGCGATTTTGGCTACACGTGTACCTTGCACTCGAGGTTCCGAATGTCGGTCGGCCGCGTGTGTAGAGGCGGGGTCGGCGAAATTCGGTTAACAAGGAAGACGGAATTAATCGAATTAAGCGAAACCAAAAACATTGATATGGACAAAGACTGTGTATACGACGAAGGATTTTTGTTGCCAGGGATGGTCACCTGACGGTTGAAACAATAAGGAAAAAAAATTTTGTTCGTCAAATGAAAACCACCCAGTTAAGGGTTGATTACAATAGTTGAAAAGTCAGCAATAAATGTGCTGAATGATGGCCAGATGTCCGGAATAAGATTAAAATAATTCTGCAGGCACAAACTGGGAGGTCTAGAAGAATTCTGTTGATAACAGAAAGGAATTTTTTTTAGTTATGGCCATGTGGCGTTCATAGAGATTTTTTTTGGTGGGGGGATGACGCGGAAAAAGGATGATTCTTTTTCTTTCTTTTCTTTTCCCTTGGAGTGTCAATGTAAGCCAACACCAGCCTAGCCATACCCACACCAGGGTAGCATGAAGTGCTAGGCAGAGGTGAGAAATATGGTAAAGAAGGAGAAACTTGTTGACACCCACGAGGAGGTTGGTGTGAGGTACCAATGTGAGAAAGGAAGAGTCTTAGGAGGATAATTCTCCTCCGCCCTCTCCTCACGGAGGGTGAGGATATGAGAAGGAAGGGAATTGTTGTTGACGCCCCTCGAAGAGTGTGGGTATGAGGTGCCGGTATGAAGAGGAAGAGTCCTAGGAGGGCAGTTCTCCTCCGACCTCTCCTCACGAAAGGGGGAGAACTCCTCTGAACAAAGCACGATAGATTTCCAAAAATGGAAAGTGATAAATTTTCCTGTCAGAAAACAAAGAAAATCCTTATTGGGGATTTGAAATTATCGATGGACTCAGACCGCGTCCGGCCCCACACCGGGTTTTGGTCGACGTCCATATAAACGAACGTCCCCGGGCGTTCATTCAGACAGTCCAGTCCAGTCCAGTCCAGTTCCAGAGTTCGGCAGTTGGCAGTTAAGAATAAGCCTCGCAGCAGGTGACCGCATGAATTCCAGGCTTTTTGACTTAGACTTCTAGCCAAGAACAGTTCAGTGAAGTCCGACTTAAATTTTTCCACCAAAGCCAGTTGACAAACGTCGATTGAAGATACCAAGGGAAGGCCAGTTTTAACAAACATCGATTGAAGATACCGAGACCAGTTTTGACAAACGTTGATTGAAGATACCAAGGCCAGTTAACAAACATCGATTGAAGATACTAAAGCCAGTTTTAGCAAACATCGATTGAAGATACCAAAGGCCGTTTACTGAAACATAACTTAAGATACTAAAACTCGCTAAGAAACGCAGAAGTGTCACAATTCATAGACGTGGGCTGGGAGAGAGAGACGTACCACTGTATCCAACAAACAGATAGAAAGTAAATTGTTATTCCTGAGCAACATTTGAACTCCTTGAATTGTTTCTTTATTTTCTTCTATATTCATTTGTGCAGCATCACCCTTGACCCGGATTCGGCTCGCACTACGGCCCGACGCCTGATTGATCTCGTCAACCTAAGATCAAATCACAACGTGGGTAGGTTGGACCGAGATCAAAGTAGTTGCTTCGGTAACCAGACGTTGGAGGCGAGCTGGGGACGACAAGGCTAATGCCGTATCTAACCAGACATCATCCGCGACCAAGACAAGAGTTAGAACCTCACATCCGATGCCGTGGTAACCAGCAGGGTTAGAGTGTCACATCTGTCGTCGCGATCAGGACTTCAGCGGGTGTCCCAGGGTTAGACTGACTCACATACGGTGTCGTGATTGCAAAATCACACCACCCACTCGGGGTCAGCGTCTCAAGTGTCGCCGCTACCAAGACAACACCCTAGATCAGCAGCTGACACATGTGTAGGATGTCACAATTGTCGATGCGACCAGGAAGTCACAACCGGCACCGCGGCCAGACCGTCACACATGGTATCAAACTGCGGAAGATTCTAATGCAGTAGAAAAGTTATCAGAAAACATGTTACAGGTTGTATATTGGCCCGCAAACAGATACTGAATGACGGAAGACAACAACGAACAATACGGAGATTTGAGTAAAAAATATATTGCCAAGTTTATTTTCGTTGAAAAAAATATATCAATAAAAAATAAGGTTAAACTGCACGAGGCAAAAAAACAAAAAAAAACAAAACAACCCTGTATGTTCATGTAGAAAGTGAGAAAACCGTTAAAGATTATTGTCCTGAAAAGGACAGTTTTATAGCCGTTGAGAAGTGTTGTCCTGTAAAAGGCAGTTATTAGCCGTTGAGAAGTGTTGCGCTGAATATATCTGCAGCTGGCGAGGATGTATATATGGAGGCCTGCTGGAGCCGCTACTGATGGCTGGAGCTGGATAGCTGGTGCTGCTGTTGATACTGCAACAGATACTACACTTTGATCGTAGGAATCTTGGTCGCGCATTCTCGCTTTTGTAGATTTTTGTGGTCTTTTTATATTCTGAATTAGTTTTACATCAGTTGCCGGTGCGAGATTACAAGTTTCTAGTCTCATTAGTTTTCTGGCACTTCTTACTCTTTTAATTGAATTTCGTGAATAAAGAATTTCAGTGTGATATCATGGATGTCGCAAGAAGGTTTTCTTCGTTCCACGAGTTTTGTAACTGATAAAAGGCACACTGAGGAAAATGTTTTGATGAAACCTTAATTGTCGTTAGTGATCTTGACAAGGATGTAGATGTTGAGCCTCTATTCAAGATTCAAAATAAGCGATTATGCAAGAAATAAATTATTTGATGATCAATTTGCTGACAAACCTTTGTCAGGTGCAAATACAGTCTTCAAAATGAAATGTTTTAATAAAATTAAATTATCTTGCCGGTGTGATCTCCATCTTCTGGTTTTCTCTTTCTATATTTTGGATAGGAGTCATTCCCTTGTTCAAATTTAAATTTAAATCAAAGGAAAAAAATTCAGTGTGAGGTTTGTGCGGAAACAGCTTGATCTGACCCCTTTGATATGTATTTGATACTTGATTGAATGAATTGATGATGAGATTTCAACATTGATATGACACTCGAATTGTCGCAACAAATATGTATTGTAAGGCACTACCCACTGATTGGTGATTTCTTGCTCAACTTGACGTCCGTATGTCTTTGGATAAGAGTCATTCCCTTGTTCAAATTTAAATTTAATAATTAGCTGTTCATTACATCAGAGATGTTTTTAAATATTTTGATGGTATAACAGAAAGCCCGACTGCTTTTATAGGCCCACGAGGTAAATTGCGTGAAAGGGACTATCATAATTTGCCACAAGTAGAATCTATAAAAATCAGTGACCCTATTGATGATATTGGTTAGAATTAATCAATCTATCCCAAAGTGGAATTTGTGAATCTGCAACCGCTGAAAAAATTTCAGAATATGAAATTCAAGCATCTCTTATAAATAACACAAAAGTAGAGTTGCTTGATTATCCTTCATATTCTAAAATTGTTGAAAGAGCAATGAAATTAACATCTGAAGCTCCCCATGTTGTTTAAGTATTTGAAGCAAGACAGACATATTCTTGCAAAAACCTTATATCGTCAACTAAGACCTTCTTTTGTTTCTAAAGGCCCTTACACTGAAAATCATGATATGATTATATAAATATTTGTATTGAATTAGATTTCATGTAATATAAAATGTATTTATTAAAATAGCGAACATTTTTGATTTAATGTTGAAATAATAACATTTTTCAATAAAATATTACTAGAATGAATGGCTTTTTAAAGGAATTTTCAATGCCGAATTTTGATTGCAATTCCAAAAGAGGTTTAAAGTTAGGAATAGAAAATTTGGTGTGAGTTTTTATCTTATTAAGTTCCAAATATCTAGACTTGTCCAAAATGAATATATATCCAATCGAATGCGGCACGGTGGTTTAATGGATAGCGGCTCGGATTGAGTAATCGGAGAGCCAAGTTCGAATTCCAGTCGAATCCATTACATTCATTTACGTGCTAATACTCTTAAGAAAGATATGAACCCTCTTCTTTTTCCCCCTCCTCAGCTATGGGTAAATAACAGGACAGATCGGGTCCTATAGCCTTAGATGGCAACTGATCTACCGCAGAAAGAAATGGCAAAAATCTACCTCGTCATCTGATCGCCTTCGCGTGTATCACGCATATGGCACATAACTGACTGACTGATACAATTTTATCTAAAATGTACCTTGGGTTTGTATTTTTAGTTCAATAATCCACATGCACACTTTAAGTAAGCATTTCGCTTCCATTCCATTCTACCGTAGAGATAAGAAGTTCTAGTGGTTAGCTTTGATTAGAAAAGAAAAAAAATCAGTGCAGATAAAAACTCATAAAATAACCAGAAAAGCTTTCACTGAGCTGGCTTCAATCCACAATTTCCGGTAACGGAGTTGACTTGATTTTGTAAAAGTTAAATAGTTAATAGTTTGAAATAGAATGTTGATTATGCTATTATTTTTCTCTTCTGGCTACATGTGTTATCCATTTTAGTTATTGCAGCTGTTGAAAGTCTTCAAGTAATGTAGTTTATGATACAGTTCTTTGTGACTATGTAGTGCCAGTCCACGAATTTCAAAGAAAAATGGATTCGTACCTTTCTCAAGGGTATTTGTGCAAAAATGAATGGAACAAAGTCAGATGTTGTATGTACTCAGACAATATCTGGATATTACAAAGCCTTTCCAACATACAGATACTGTAAAGTTCCTTACACATTACATACAAACTAAGAGAAAACCGGCTCATTCTTCTCAGCAAAAATTAAGCTCTGGCAAGAATAAAGTTGAGAAATGAAATTCCAGCACATGATGCAATTGAGTTTCATATGACCCACAAAAGTGCTTTATTCCTTAAACCAGGTACCATGAAATGGCGGCCTTGCAGAGTCTTTTTTTCCGGAAACTAAATGAGTGTTTATCAACCCAAAAACATTCCACCGACAATTTATTTTTTTTACTTTGCATTTTTTTGGATATTTCATTATCTGATAAATCAATTTATATTCTCTGTGTTGTGAAGAATGAATTTCAAATTCATATCTTATGGAGGTGGATTTTGCTGTAAAGTAATGGTTATTACAGACCATAATTAGTGTGAGACTCATCCTTCTTGTGACGTTGGACCAGGGCTAAACTAAGCTTAGTAAATCTCAGTCATAAAAGAATCATTAACACTCTAAGTTTTATAAGTTAGAATCAAATCAATTACAATTCTGTTTGTAATACATTTCTAATATTTAAATTTTATAAAAATTAAATTGGCAAATGTAACACTATTATGAAATTGTGAATGTTGAAGTACAATTGGTACAGTAGTCTTTTTGTTGTGTATAACTTTGAGAAGCGTCATTAACATTACAAATTTTGTTCAGTTAACTGAACTTCTTCATGTTTTTGATGTTACCATTAGGCCAGTCCATTATTTGCCCTCTATCAGGTGAATAATCTCTGTTCATCTAGCATTTATGAAATGGACTGAGCTGGTTGTTATACTGGCAGCCATTTTTCTGTTGCTATTTTCTCATGGAAATATTATGCACCTGAAGCTGAAGAAATGATCAAATGAAAGAAGGCGGTAACAACTTCATAAAGGTAAATGAGTTCAGTTGTCTAAACAAAATCTTCCTATCTTCTCATGACCTTCAATTTTACCCAAACTAATCTTAGCCTATGTAATTGGAACGTGACGTATATGTTGCAATTTAAATGTGATATTACAGTTTAAATAATCTCTTTCAGTCTGAAGTTGTCTCTTATTTGGTTACTTTTGGATTTGCAGTATGATACTATCACTAGTGTTGATTTTGCAAGTAAAATCTACAATCAACAGTCAAATATAATAAAACTAAGTTTAATGTGAAAAGCCTAGAAGGTAAATGTGCGTTAATTGTACAGGGTGGGGCAGAAATACTTCCCATAAATATCTTCCAGAAATACAGCCCATATAATGGTAAAAAAATTAATGGCAATGGTGTCTTCATTTGGATAATGACTTATGTGGGAGGTATTTCTGCCGCACCATTTATGTAAAAGTTCAAAGATATTTTTAAAATAGAATTTTTCCTTATTTTAAGCTAAGGTTAGAATGAAAAGGAAGTTAAATTTTAGCAGAATTGAAAGTCAAAGGAAAGAGAATAATGATTGATTTTGTGGTCATGTCTATTTTACTTAATCGATGGATAGTATGCACGAATTTCACTTGAGGTCTGATTTGAGTCTGAGGCCCAGACCTCAAGTAGAATTCGTACATATGGTCCATCACTAACGGTGCACGGTTCCCTGTATTGTTCCAGTCAGTACCCGACTCCTCGTGCTATCCCTTACCTTTACAAGAGCCACCTCGGGCCTAAAATGGAGTTATGCTACCATATTTGGGCAGGGGCTTCTCAATCCTCACTTTCCAGTCTTAATAGAGTCAAAAAGCGTCTCCACGTCCTTGTGGGTGACAAATTATTTTCCACCCTGCAACCCCTCTCTTACAGACGAGACGTAATAAGCCTCTCACTGTCCTATCGCTACTTCCATGGAAAGTGCTCAGACGGAATACATTCCTTAGTTCCATCAGATATGATCTTCATAGCTAAGACCTGCCATGCTACGTACATTGTAACGGACCACCCTCATTCCCTCCGTATTTCATTGGTGAGAAGTAAGTTCCATTCAATCAGTAATTTGGCCATGGTTAAATGTAATTGGCAGAAATGCCTAATAAAAAGAATTGACAATTTTTTCAATAAACAATAACAAGAGAAAGAAAAGAACAGGGAAAAATGATATTAAGCAAACAAACAATATATGCAAGACAAAAAGATAAAAAATTCACATGTGAAGATACGGAAAATCGACCAATCGCAGCTTTCTGGTTTCAAGACAAGACTGGATCTGAGTCAGATGAGTGGCCTATCTTATTGGTTAGGGAAAAAAATCTCAGCATGCATCTGTGTGGTTTTTATCTATAAATTGGGGAGGAGGAAGTATTTTGCAGTGATTCCTACAGATTGGATCTTTTGACCTTTATTTTGATTGAAAAGAAAATCGCTTTTGCGTTTCATGCTTTTGTGCCCTTTTGATTGTCCTTATTCTTGAAAAGTTTGTCACTTGTTTTGTTGTATTGTTTTTCTCTATGAATTCTTTTTAGATCTGTAGTTGTACTGTAGTGTGGTCCCGGGCGCAACGGTGAAGTCACCCCATCCACCGGATGGACAGCTGAAGCCAGTTTCACCAAAAAACTCAGCTTGGGCCTCCATAGGCCGATAAAGGACACGCAGCTAAGCTGCTGGAAACATTACCAGACGTACATTGCTGGTAATGAAACCCTGGACATGGTCACCACCAGGGCTCTATCCCTGCTAACAATGGATATAAAACCCCGTTAACTAATTTGTGTCAGCAGGGAGATGATGGAGAAGGCATTGAAGAATCTCAAAAATGTGTCAAAAATTTTAGTCAAATGTTCTTATATCATGTAGACATCCTGCTGGCGACAGACGAAGAGGCCAAGCAGCTGAATGGGAACATCCTAGTCATTACGCGGTCCATCTCCAAATGGGCACCTGCAAGACCATGAAAATCACGGGAGACTCTCTGGGGGCCGCCTTCTCAACATGTAATCAGAGATATCTCCTCCATCAGTCATTGGAAACATTGTTCTTCAAGTGAAAATGACCCACAAAGCTTTTTAGATAAACTCCGCACTTTGATTTGCTGTGGCTGAAAGATCTTTGTATTTGTGGAAGGCTGTAAACCACACTGCTGGACTTGTCAAAGGTGTGCCCCAGTAAGAATCCAGCGTCACAATCTCAACCAAAACCATCAACTTCAAGGAAACAATGGGAGAGAAAGAGTCCGGCAAGGCCCGTGATGGCCTCAGTAGATGGAAGGAGGTTGTGAAGATGCGATCAAAGGTTGTAGCCCATCCCCCCTCTCCACAGTAGGATGTATCACGAAAAAAACGAAAAGCCAAAGCAACAGCAACAGCAACCGAAGCTTCCGGTAAAGCAGCAACAACAGCAGCTGAAGGAGCAGCAGCAACAGCGAAAGTAACGGCATTGTCAATAAGAACGACAACAGCAAGAACAGCAACATCAGTATTTGGAGGAGCAGTTACCACAGCTGGACTTGTACATGGAGGTGGAGGAAATGCCTCCACCTCGGTCCTCCTCGTTAAAAAGAGGAAGAGGGAAGAGAAAAGAAAAAGAGTCTGGTCGAAACGGGCCATGGATCAAGCCAAGACTCAATCCACTCCTGCTTTACCAGCAATAAATGAAAAGTAGCTGACCTATGCAGGTAAGGCCAGGAGCCTTCCTTCTTCTCCCTCTAGGGATCCATGATCTGCGTCCCCCAACTTATCCCAGAAAAAAAATGAAAATTGACTTTTCCTCCCAGAGATTACTCCCATCGACAGAGACCCCAGGGACTTTTCAAAAATCTCTGGTGTAATAATTCGGGTGTCAAGCTCAAAACCTGGGACATTGTGGTGGCCGCCAAAGAATCTTTCCTGAGTTCAGGATGGTTCAAGTTTAGTCACCTGAGCTCAAAAATCTTTTGTTCTGGTAGAGACCCGAGTAGTCCTCCACTCACCTTATATAGGGCAAGTAAGCTAATAAGGATCGAAGTAGGGCTGCTCGCCTGCTTCGTGATTTTCTGTCCTTCGGTGACGATGTGACTGAGATCCAGGAGATTAATTTCGTTTGTGACGTCGATGCTTGTGTGTTGTTTATCGACTTTGTCTATTCAGCATACGGGGGCCGGCTGGTCAAAGGTGTTTCTTTGCTGATGAGGCGTACCCTGGGAGCTAGATTGGACCTTGTTCATGTCGATGTAAGGTGGGTGCTGATCGTGGTCGATATTGCCGTGAAAAGTGTTACGTTTCGGGTCATTGTGGTTTATGCGCCCAACGATCAGACGGAGCATTGTTTGTTCTTCCGTCAGTTGAGGCCGTTCCTCGTGAATCCGGCGCGCCTAGTCTTAATGGGAAACTGGAATGCCATCCTGGACTCAAAGTTAGGGGGTGGGGAGATAGTGGGAAGTTGCATGATCGTAGCTTCGTTGATCTGATCGATGAGTTTAGTCTCATTGATAGAAACCGGCTCGATCACCCTGGGTGGGAGATGTAGACGAGGGCTCTTAATTGGCCATCTACCTGGGTGGTCAACTACCTAAATGTTAGTGAGAAGGGTCGAGATAGATCTGCTAGATTGACCCACATTCAACTGGTTATGCTATTCAGACCAGAAACTCGTTTGAGCCCTAGAATGGCTGAACACTGAAAGTTCAACGTGTCCTGGTTTTCAGTTATTTATAATATAGTAAATAAAAATGTCGCATTGTAGTGGTTCATATATTTTTATAATCTTGTATATAAAAAGTGCTGAGGGAGTTAAAAGTGTATACAGTAATAGTGGTGTCAAGGGAATAACCATCTTTTTGTAACACTATTTTTGCGGATACAAAGGATAAACATTGCCTCCCCCACTTATTAGATGAATTTGTTAAACTTGTAGAATAGTCTTTTTTTCTCCTCATTAAAAGATAAATAAGTTGAAGCCACCAAAGAAATTGAAAAGTTTACTCCAAAAAATAAAAACTTTCAGATGACTCCATCATCTCCGAGATGGCATAAAAGTTTGAACCTACCCCTGTAGTATATAAAAAGAATTAATTGATAAATAATACCATCCAATTCTGTATATCAGTGCAACCTTGGATCAATTGTAAAGTGAAAATCAACAATTAGAAATATCAAGAAATTCGAAACTCTACTCATTCTTCTGGGAGTTAATATAAATCCTATGATTTTGGTCCTTAGTTGAAACTGTGAGAGCAACAGATCATGGAGATATTTTCACAAGACTGTGTTTTGCAGAAATGCAGAGTTCAAGCAGAAATTTGAATTCGAGTGGTTACTGGGAAGGGAAGAGAATAAGAAGACAGCGAGGAGAAAAGATAAAAGAACAGGTTCAGGAAGTTAGAAATTGTTGATTGGCGTTGAGGATTATAATACTTATTGTAATCTTGCATTTAGTGAAATTTATACATTTGTACATTTAAGAAAAGCCTAATTATTTTGGGCGGACTCATTTGGCCAGGGGAGTGGTGGTTCATCCCTGGTTGGTCATAAAAGATGGACACTGGGGCTAATCAGGTGCTAGCGAGTAGCGACTACTGATTGAGTTACAAAAGTAGGTTGCATACGTGAGCAAAGAACCTCACGTGGTGAGTTGTGTTGTGTTTTTTTTTGTTTGTTTTTTTTAATCAAAGTCAAGTATTCGGTCAGTCAAGTTTTTCATTTGTACTGTTTTTGTTGCTGTTACTATCTTTTGTTTTTCGGTTTTACTACATTTTTCTGTTGTATATTTTGTCGTCGTCGTTCGGTTTATAGGGGCACAATAGCGGAGACAGCCCCGCCAGCACATTCGGCATGGGCTGCAAATAAATCGAAGAAAAACCACCGGAAGAGTACAAGGCTCTTCAAAAATAGTACGCGGAATTCACAAAAGGGAATGAATTTATTATCATTCCAGAGGCATTGGAAGCCATTGCATCTCGAACAATTTCCCTGCTGACGACTGATGTGGCAACACGTCGGTTTATCGGTGTCAGCAGGGGCGCCATAGAGGTGGCTTTGAAGAGCCTCCAAATAGTGCCGAAAGTTTTGGCGAAAAGGTCAAACTGCTAGTGAATGTAGAGGAGGCAAAAGAAATTGGCGGAGAGCGTATTGACTACTAAATCAGTACTTCTCCAGACTGAGTACATGGGTACAAGGCGTACCAAGATCACCCTTCATGGGGTATCTATGGATATCATGGAGGAGCACTTGGGGGCTTTCTTCTCCCAATTCAGTCAAGTAGGAGAGGTAGTAGCAGTAGCCGGGAAAACGGGAATTGCAACTGGGGATTATGTGTCCCCGATATTCTAACATGCCGGTGATACAACATCTTTGTTGTTGTTGAGGGCCAACGTCCCAACTGTTGAGCCTGCGGTGCCGCGTGGCACGTATCTAGAGTATGTTCGGGGAAGAACCCAACGCAATCAACATCAGCAGCACCAACAAAATCAGCAGGAGAAGCAGCTAAAGAAACAGTGAAAAAGAAAAAGTCCAGCCAAGTCCACAGTAGCTCAAAGAAATGGGCAAATTTAGATAAAAACGGCAAGAAGTCTGCTGTCCCTTCGCCTTCTCCTCTTCCTCCTCCTCCTCCTCAGTCGGATGTTCCGCCAAAGAAGGGCGTCTCACCTAAGAAGCAGCCTGCGAAAGAGTAGAAAGCGCCGCATGAAGAGCAGCAAAAGTAGCCTACCAAAGAACTAAGGTAGCAGCAGCAGCAGCAGATGGGGTCGCAGTTAGACCAGCGGGTAGAGCAGCTGCAAAAGCAGCAAAAACAACAGCAGCGGAAGGCGGAGCAGCTCGAACAGACGCAGCAGGAGGGCAGCATCAAGTGGAGGAACGGGCTCTTTTACTTCCAGAGCTGGATTTATGCATGGACGTGGAAGAAATGCCCCCACCTCCGTCCGCCTCATTGAAAAGAGGGAGGGACGAGGAAGAAGAAGGGGACTCGCAGCTCACGAAGAAAGATAGGAAGTCCGGACGAAGTAGAGCGGAGAAGAACCTGATTGCACAAATCGCCCCTACTTCGCCATCCAGAGATATAGAGAACCTTTACCAGGTAAGGCAAGGAGCCTCCCTTCCTCCCCTTCTAGGAATCCGCCTTCTTCTCCCTCCCCTAACCCTAATCAAGAAAAAGAGGAGAGGAAAAAAAGGAAAAAAACTGTTCCCAAGGAGGAAAAACTGTATTATTGACAGGTATATCCTCAAGAAGGACCTTTCTTCTCAGCAGAAGGCCTCTTGAGGCCGCTCTTTAAATGTAATTCCGTAGATGGAAAGTCTACGGAAGCCAACATCCCCGCAACTTTCCGAAGGCCCCTGGAGTGATCCCACTCGTAAGGAATACGGGTGGTAAGGTGTGGGATTACCTAACGGAGGCTAAGGGTGCTTTCCGGGACATCAGGATGAGTCAGTTGGATTCACCCGAACTCAAAAAAATGATTAAATTTTGCTCTGGGAAGGTCCCGGTGTTGCTCCACCTCACCTTATATAGGGCAATAAAATTAACTTTCCTGGCGTATGTTGGCGGTATTGTCTGTGACGTTCGAATTCCGACTGATATTGGAACCGGCAGCATGGGACAATCCGTCGGGGTCCCGACCCCCATAGATTTGCGTCCAGTCTGCATTTAATGGGTTTCTTAAATAAGCTAACTAGCTTTAATGTGAGTAGCCTGGGAGATCGGAGTCAGGCTGCTTCGTGATTTCTGTCCCTCGTGTAGATGTGGCCGCGATCCAGGAAATACACTTTGTTTGCGACGTCGATGCACGTGTGCTGTCTAGTGACTTTGTTGTGCATTCAGCATACGGAGACCGGCAGGCCAGAGGTGTTTCCTTGTTAATCAAACGTTCCCTGAATGCGAGAGTAGACCTTGTCCATATGAGCGCGGAGGGCCGGTTGATCGTGGCCGATATTGCCGTGAGCAGTGGTTCGCTTCGGGTCGTTGTGGTTTATGAGCCCAACGATCAGGAGGAGTGTATCGACTTTTTCCGTCGGTTGGGGCCGTTCCTTTTGGATTCATCGCGCTTAGTTTTAATAAGGACAGTGTCGGTTGCCATTATTGATAGTGAAAAGTGACACGGCGACAAATCTGGGACGAAATTGGTTGAAAAAGGTGCCACTGGATTGGAGAGAAATATTTCCCTTAGTAGGAGACGACGTTCTTTGGAAATTGAAGTTGTTGGACGAGTTCGAGTCCATATTTAGCGAGGAGTTGAGTTGCTTGAAGGATTTCAAAGTAAAATTACTGGTAGACAGAACAACAACTCCTCGATTTTGTAAAGCTCATCCAGTGCCTTATGCACTGAAGGGAGGAACTGAAAAGGAACTGGAACAGCTAGAAAGCCTGGTGAAGTCGAGTATTCGCGTTGGGCGGCACCTATAATACCAGTAACAAAAGATAATGGTGGAGCTATTTGGATTTGTGGAGACTACAAGCAGACCATAAATATGACCACTCCAATACCAAAGACTGAAGATTTATTTGCTGTATTGAAGGGCGATGAAAAGTTTAGCAAACTTTATTTGAGTCCTGCTTATCAGCAACTGGAATTGGATGAGAAAACACGAGAGTTGCTCACAATAAACAGACATCGTGTTTTGTTCCAGCCGACGCGCTTACAGTTTGTAGTGCATAGCGCTTCTGGAATCTTTCAGAGAGAGATGGAGAAAAAGGTTAAAGGATATACCTTTTTTTGCAAAGTGCGAGTGGATGTCATTTTGGTTTCAGGAATTAATGACACCAATCATCTTGTGAACCTGCGGAAGGTATTGTCGGCACTTGACAACGTTTGTCTAAAATTAAAAAGAGACAAATGTTAGTTTCTTCTTCCGGAGGAGACATATCTTGGATTTCGAATTTGCAAAGAAGGTATAGCTCTCCTAGCTAAAAAGGTGACTGCGATGAAGGAGGCCCCTTCCCAAAAGAATGTAACCAAGTTAAAGGCCTATCTTGGAGCCCTAAATTATTAAATCATTTATCCAAATTATCCACCGTACTGGAAAACCTTCATCGATTGTTGAAGGAAATAACTTGGAATTGGGGAGCCGATCAGAAGAGGGCCTTTGAAATAACGAAGAGAATATTGCGTTCAGCGCCTCTGCTGACGCATTTTGACCACTCAAAGCCCATTCTGATGCATGTAGATGCTTCCCCCCTATGGAGTAGGGGCGGTAATGGCACACAAGATGGAAAATGAAATGGAGAACCCTGTCTACCTCTCAAAGGAACTATGCACACATAGAAAAAATAGGCTTGACCCTGGTATTCAGTTAAAAACTCCAGTATTTGTACGGGAATTTCTTCACATTATACACAGACCACAAGCCACTGGGACTGTTTGCTGAAAACAAGCAAATTCCTCTTCTTGCTGCTTCTAGAGTACAACGTCGGGCACTATTCTTAGCGGCTAATACCGAGTCGGTGAGCTCAACAGTAATACTGAATGTCTCAGTCGTCTTCCGCTAGTGTCCCAAGAAGAGGATCATTCCATCATGAACAGAGTGAACATAATGAATTTGATTAATTCTTCAGTAACGATGACTGAAGTTCGAGCTGAGACTAAAAAAGGACCTGAAGGGTACATGAAGTGATATTGAATGGCTGGAGGAACATTACTTCACATGCAGAATGGAGACCTTACTTCATTAGGCAAGAGGAGTTAAATTGTGAGGATGGTGCAATACTTTGGGGAAGTCGGGTTCTCATTCCTGCCAAGTTAAGGGTAAAGAAACTCCATCAAACACACATTGGAATTGTGTGCATGAAAGCTCTTGCTTGAAGCTATGTGTGATGGCCAAACTTGGACGCAGACATCGAGAAGACCTGCAAGACTTGTGAGACATGCGTACTGTCAAAGCAAACCAAACCAAGCACACATTCACTGCTGGGAATATCCTAGTCAGCCCTGGGAAAGGATTCATGTGGATTTGGCATTCCATTTAAATTTTTGAGGATTATAGATATCAGGGAAGCAAGAAACTGGAAGAGAGTTCCACAGTCGAGAAGTACAAGAAAAGAAACTATTATAATACATCTTACAGTTACATCTCGCGAGTTCAACAGTAAA
This sequence comes from Acanthosepion esculentum, assembly GCA_964036315.1. NCBI lineage: Eukaryota > Metazoa > Mollusca > Cephalopoda > Sepiida > Sepiidae > Acanthosepion > Acanthosepion esculentum. Next base: position 107,184,205 of record OZ038488.1, read on the forward strand.
ATGGTGAAACCTTGTTGCCAATTTAGTAGTAAGCTTTAATTCATGTGGACAAAGTACGATGGAAGACAGCTCATTAGAACAATTGCCAAAAACATATTTATAGTAAAGACAAACGGAAGCCATATTATGGTAGTGAGAAAGTGAATGAAGTCGAGATGCCAGGTTAGGATTGTTTACCTTACAGACCCTGCTTTGAATTCTGTTGCGAATCTCGAGATATATAGCAGGAGCACTAGACCGAATGTCAACAATATTCGATATGCGAACAAATTACAGATTTATAAATGTACAATATGGATACAGACAAGAAAACTCCCTGGGACAACACAGTGAACGAACTTTCCTAGCAGTAGATCTAGTAATTGATTCAATATAATCATTCCACTACATATCTTTGGAAAACATGAGCCCAAGAAGGAGCAAAGAGTTGCTTCTTCTGAAGATTAGTATGGTGATTAAATGATAGCACTTGTCTTAGAGATGTTCAAATTTACAAGCCATTCCTTGCCCCAGTTAACCACTGATTGGAGGTCATTTTCAAGAGCAGATATTAGTTTTATTTTTTGTCAGACCTATCAGTATTACTACTAAGACAGGAGTAAATAGTGGTTTTATTAGCATAAATAACTAGTTGGGAACTGATGATATTGGCAAAGAGAGGACTTGACATAATAGCTTTATTCTTTATATTTGTCACTGACTGCAATCAAACAGGACTACAGTAAATTTATATGCAATCTTTTAAGAAAAGCATATAGAAAATCTTTTTTTATTCTTCCCAGAGCCACAGAAAGCACACCAGACCCAAATCCCAGTCCTCCTCACTTTTCTTGGGGAAATCCCACCTGATTGGCTATGTCTTTAAGAGTACAGCTGTACTTATCACACTTGGCTAATTGCAGATTGATGAGGCTATTTAACTCATAGTTGGAGGCATTGAATCCAGAGATGGCCTTCTCTTTGACTAAGGATATAGGACCCAGGCTGTCCTATTATTTAACCCTTAGATGGGAGGGGGAAGAAGAGGTGGATTCATATATTTCCCAATGGAAATTGTTACATTGCATGCTATTTGAACTAACTCAACTGGAATTCAAATACTGGTCTCAGATTCCTCATTCCAAATTGCTATCTATTATACTATCATGCCTCTATTATTCAAACTATGGTAGCAGATATGTATCATAATTTTATGTATCACCCATAAAGTTCAGGAAAGTCAGATTTCTCATGACATTTGTCTTTTTATCTGATTAAAGTCAGTCTTTATCGGTGATTACTTTTGGATTTTAGATGTCACTCATGACAAATGTACATGTCCATGGCTTCATAATGGACAAAACAGGAAATGCTTAATAGAAGAGAAGTTATTTACATTATTTATATTCAGACTAACATCCTTATCATTGTTATTAATATCACATCATTTTGGCTGTTGTGACCTCTGACATTCTTCACATATTTGTTGATCTTGATAACCTTCTGAGAGACAGATGATGCTAAGATGGAAATTGAGATAAGCATTAAAAAAGGGCAAACTGGGTCCAAATTGTATCTTACAAAAGAAAAGATATCCATCAAGACCCTACAGAGAGGCACTGCTATCATCATGCTGCCAGTAGGCAAAGGCAATGCTCAAGTGATGATAGACAAGCTGAAATATTCTGAGAAATTGACAAGCCTAGTTGGGGGATGCTAGATAAAAAAAAAGAGACCCAACTCTAAAAATTGAGAGGAAGCCATAACAGATCCTAAATAAGAACAAGGACTACTGAACCCTGTTTAAGTATAGACAGCTGGCTGAGCATGATACTAAACTGCCCCATGTATACAGTCTCTCCAAGATTCCAAAATTCTCAATATATATTGTCAGCTACAGGTGCTCAGCTTATCACCTGCTAAGCAGTTTCCTGGTGGATATAGTCGACCCACCAACAAGAAAAAGGTCTATTCAAGGTTCTCCCATCTATAACAATCAGATGATGGTAAACTTGGATGTAGTTAGGTTGTTTACCAGGGTTCTTAAACAAAAGGTGATTCAAAACAGATTGGAATCGGACCATTCTCTTTGAGGAATGTACTAGCATTACAATAGATAACCTGATGGAAATGTTGATATTCTATGCACAGACAAGCTTTTTTCCAACTAGGTTCCAGGAGAAAAGCTTGGCTATAAAAATACTTTGAGGAAATGGCTTTATTAACACCACTAAAGCAAACTGTATAGCTAAGATAGGTAGATGGCACGTTTACATTTTAGCCTCACCAGGAAGTAGTGCAAATGATGCTGGACCATGAAAACTTAATAAGAACTTTGATCCAGTTCACAATGGAAGAAGAAACCAAAAACCAGCTGGCCTTGGATTTAATAATAACTCCCACAGAGAATGAGTTTGAGACCTTCATATAAGCTAAACTTTATTGGAAAATACCTTAACTTCAATTCCCACCCTCCATACAGCAGAGGATTGTCCAATGTCTACAATATTGTGTTGGTCCTAAGTAGTAACCCAAACACACACCAATAGAAGATGATAAACATACCCTTCAAAATAACTAACCTGCAAGCATAACAGCAGCTTGCACAAGTAGAAACAGGAGGAACATCAAAAACCTATTGTTAAGAGCAAATCAGGGAAATCAGGTATGGCTGATCATGTATGGAGGAATAAATAGTAGCTACCAACAACTGAGGAATTAAGTAAAAATAATAGACAGAACACTGAAACATTTGATGTCTAAAGGAATCAGTGTATATGCTAGGCAATGATTGTCTCTGCAGTAAGTGTAGTATAAAAATAAATGCCATTTGGGAACCATTAATAAAGAAAGAGAAACTATAGCATGCTTCATTGGCAGCAGAAGCAGGAGGTGGTGAAGGAGGTTAAGCATGGCAGTAGCAGCATCAGCAACAAGCAGGACATTAGGCTTAAAGCTAAAAGATCTAGGTTCAGTCCACTTGAATAATAGACTAGTGGATTAAAGCATTGGTTTGGTGGCATAATTGAGTGATTCTTGGGCCAGGAAATATGGATTTATTCACCCAATAAGTCTAACTGTACTAAAAAGAACAAGACTGGATATTTACATTATCTACACACTGTAAATTATATAAAAGGTTCAGTTCGAAATTCCCTAAAGGCTACTCCCCGACTGATCAACAACCACCAGAGAAAAGTTGGAGGGCGCAATGAAATCACAAAGATGAGGACATTAGTTTGAATGTAAATGATGACTAATCCTATAAATTTAAGGTTGATAAACAAGAGTGTATGTCTGAATTCTTTGTGATGATGATTATTAGTAAAATTTAGAAATTGTTTATTTTCAGGTTTAATTGTGGGTAACCAAAACTTTAATTTATACAACAAATTCGATGTTGACTAATGTGCAACTAAACATAAGACTAATTGCATCAGACTTCAATAATGAAAAATTTTGGTTAATACTTTTTAACCAAATTGCATTCACACTACTGCTGATCTTGTTAACATTATTGGTTTTCCTGTTGAAGAAATGTGCCTTTATTCAGCAAATGTATTTTGTCTTAAATTTGAAACGAATTCAAGTGATTTATAAATTAATAATTTAAGTCAGATGAGCCATTTTACTATAAATTCTTTAAATGTCTTTTCTGTCCATCATTACATGAGAACAGGCATGTCCACCAAAAGTTTTCTATGGCTACCAATGTTTCTTTTTTGGTTCAATGATCAAGGAAGGAAGGTTATCAATGAAACATCATTGCTTTCTGGTGATATGTCTACATAGTTTGAAACAAAAACAATAACAAAAACAAAAAATACAACAACAAAAACAAAAACAATAACAAAAACAAAAAAAATAACAATAACAAAAACAAAAACAAAAACGAAAAAAAACATTGGTTTAACTTGTCAAACACAAACCAACCTACTTACACTTTAAGTTAAATCTCAAAACCTACTTTGGTGCCTTATTAGTAACCATAGAAAGTTTTTGGTGGACATCTATTGAGCTGTTCTCAATTTCTGTAATGATGGACAGCAAAGATGTTTCAAGACTTTAAAAAACAAAGTTTAGATTTGTGGAATGTTCAATGGCCACAGGAGAGCTATAAATATTGAAAACTTATATGCTTGTGTTTATTACTACCATAAAGATCCAGTAAAAATATCAGTATTACGTATTAGATAAAATAGAGTAGGTGAGACCTTGTTGATGGCAAACACAGAAAGAGAATGCCAGGACAAGAGAGAAGGAAGGAGTGGATTAAGAGTAAAAAGACATATATGGTCCTCAGTAAGAGTGGCCACCCAAAATGTGAGCTTCAAAATGGTACATTATTTTTTTATTGTGGTGGGGTCATAACAGGCAATATAATTTCTTGGGTGGGAGGCACATTTAATCAACTGTGCCGTGGCATAACACAATGGAAAATGTGACACAAAAATCCAAACCAAAGTTACATTGGAATATCAAAAAGATGCTCTCAAGGAATGAAACAAAATATTAAGACAAATTTGTAGTTAAAATAAAGAAGAGTGCTGAACTGCTATGAAATATCAATCCTCTTATGCGTCAGTGAATACTGAACAATTTCCTCAGACATTAAGAGGGAGACTTATATCTTGTCTACAGTCACTTTCTCAGACGTACTGTGACATACCTGTCTTTTCTACAAGTATTTTCATAGCAAGTGTTCCGACAAGCTACTTTTGCTGGTTTCCAGACTGCATGAATTTAAACAATCCACTAGTTTGGCATCTCGGTCCCACCCTTTCACTGTCAAAATGGTTAAATGTAACCATCTCTTCTACTGCAACAGTTTATCTCGTACTTCCCGACAGTCTAACTCCTTTTGACTTACTTGCTTCACTGATAGCTATAATCTTCAAATATTCAAATGTAATGTCAATCAACATCTTCTGATACCATGACCCCAGTCTTTCTCTTTATCCTTTCCTCAAACACTCCTCTTTTGCTCTTTGTAACCCCTAGTATGCTAGTGGCATTCCCGTTTTGCTTGGGATAATATGCTTTAAAAAACAAACACACAACAACAACAACACAGAGATGTAGTTCTACAAAAGAATGTTGAGACTATCGTTGGCAAAACCTGTGAGCAACAAAGGAAGTTTCAAGTAAAGTTAGAATGGACAGAGATTGTTGACATTTCTGAGACAATGATGAAAGATTTTGTAGAATTTGATACTCATGGGATATACTGAGTAGCAGAAGGAAATTATAAGTAACATACCTAACAAGTTTGTCTAAATGAACGGCAGAACTGGGAGAAATGAAGTTGTGGTGGGGAGGAGCTGCTTAAAGTTACAAAGGACTTTAAATTGTAGGGAGCTATAACTACTCACTTCCTGAAGAGACAAAGAAAAATGATACCTGCCCTAAATGTTTTCAGAAAAAAGAAAAAAATTATAAGACTGAAAAAAAAAATATATTTTTAAATTCTTTATTTAAAATTCACAACCTAAACAACATTTTTTTCTTTTTTTGGTCCCTAAACAATGGCCATCATATCAAGAAAGAAATTGTTAATCCCACTTCCTTTCAATAACAATTTTTTTTTTTTTTTTTTTAAACAATTTCTATTTCTCTGTTAATGATACATAAAGATGAATGTCAAGATGCAAAGCAAAAATGCTGCAAATGAAAGGGAGCAGAAGCAGAATAGTAATGGAGATGTTCTGTAACAGCAAGAGATTCTTGAAAAGCAATTGAATCAGCCTCTTGAGCAGGCCCATCAGTCTGTTCACAAGTAACACCCAATATACAACATCCCCTTCATCTCATGAGGTAAAGATAAAAGTAATAGACAAGATAGATTGAGTGAAAGTTGAATGCAATTTCCTTAATTTCCATAACATTTCAATATTAACTTTACCTGAAAGTATTTTGTGGTTGTGTGTGTGTGTGGGGGGGGATGAATGAAAAGGTGTAGATCTTTGATTTTGAATTGAGTATCTTTTTGTTTGTAATTCACATTAACCTATTATTTTTCTTTTAAAATTCTTTATTTTTATATCTAGATCTTCATTCATTGTAAAATCAATTTAGATTGTGAACACAGTGATTAAAAATATAAAAAGAAAACAAATACCTTAAGATAGAATATAAATGCATTATTTTTAAATTTCATTCTTTCAATGAAAAATCATTCTTTCTTCCAATCATAAATTTCCTTTCATTTATTTTCTCTTTCACGCTTTATTCTAACTTTAATTTCCCTTTAAGGCCAAAATTAGAAAACAACAATGAAAAATTTTATAAAAATACCCAAATGAACACCTTTTTATGTCTTGGAAAAATATAATTTTAAGTTTTTAAAAAATAATAAATGCATATTAATTTGAATAAATTTTAGCCAAATAGCAGAAAAAAATAATAATTAAATGTATTTGCATATATATTTTATAGTCTGTATTAAAATGAGATACTTACTGGTAAAGTTAATAGTAACTTAAGAAAGAAAAAAAAGATTATGTTGGGTCAGGTGTAGCATCAGCTGTTTAAAATAGACAAACCAATGTTTTATTAACAACTTGGATCAAATCTTAATCACATAAAAAAAAAAAAAAAATAAAATTAAAGGTTTTTCTACAATAAATCTATGTAAACACCAAAAGCAAATATTTTGATAGAATTTTAAAGTAATGAATCTGTGTTTTTATCTGAAGTTAGGTGAGCAAATAAAGAAAGAATGGTTTGAATAATAGTCTTAATAATCACATGTTAATAATTATCGACTGTCATTTTTTGTAAGAGTCAGCGATGTGTTGTTGGCATCCATATAAAATTGATATAAAACACTAGACTTTAACAGTCACATTACCAAAGATCAACTTAATGACTTCATTTTTGGATCCAGATCATTAATTTTATAATGTTGATAATGCATTTCGAAAGGAGTTATTACTATTCCTCTTTAAATTTCTTAATATCAGCTTTGATAGTGACTCTTGTCTGTAGCAGATATTACACCCAAGCCAAATTTGAAAAATATCTATAATTCTTCTTTGCTCAATGAAACTGTTGCATGTTCCCTAATAAACTTGGTAAGGGACTTTACTTCTCGATCACCTTCATATTTTATTGGATTTTCCTTATTATTTGAAGGGACAAAATAAATTGCAGGGAAACCGTCAACTTTGAAGTCAGTAGGAACATCGTTTGCAGTGGCATCCATTTTAGCAACAACAACATTGGAGTATTTATTCATATTTTTGGCCAATTTTTTGTATTTGGGTTCTAATTTTTGACAGTGTCCACACCATGGTGCATAGAATTCAATAAGGACATCTTTTGTTTTGTCCAGGACGATCTGGTCAAAGTTATTAGCCACAACAACTGTAACAGGACCTTTCTTTTGCTTTGGGATTGGTTGCGATTTTATGTGTGGCTTGAGTTTGTCTGAAGAAAAGAAAAAAAATATAAAACTTAGATTTCTTTGAAAAAGATTAAAAAAAGTAATTCAGAAATGTGAAAATTTATATATAAACCCACTGTTTATACAATTTGTGATATGCATCAAAT
>OZ038488.1:107199234-107391734 GCA_964036315.1 Acanthosepion esculentum
ATAATACTTTTCAAAAACATAGAGCTGGTAATAATACTTTTCAAAAACATAGAGCTGGTAATAATACTTTTCAAAAACATAGAGCTGGTAATAATATTTTTTCATTTTCATTCTGGTTTTTCAAAAACGTATAGCTGGTAATAACACTTTTCCAAAATCGTAGAGCTGGTAATAATCTTTTTCAAAAACGTAGAGCTAGTAATAATATTTTTCAAAAACGTAGAACTGGTAATAATATTTTTCCAAAAACGTAGAGCTGGCAATAATATTTTTCAAAAACGTAGAGCTGGCAATAATATTTTTCAAAAACGTAGGGCTGGCAATAATATTTTTTCATTTTCATTCTGGTTTTTCAAAAACGTATAGCTGGTAATAACACTTTTCCAAAAACGTAGAGCTGGTAATAATATTTTTCCAAAAACGTAGAGCTGGTAATAATATTTTTCCACAAACGTAGAGCTGGTAATAATATTTTTTCAAAACCGTAGAGCTGGTAATAATATTTTTCAAAAACGTAGAGCTGGTAATAATATTTTTTCAAAAACGTAGAGCTGGTAATAATGTTTTTTCAAAAATGTAGAGCTGGTAAAAATGTTTTTTTCAAAAACGTATAGCTGGTAATAATATTTTTCAAAAACGTAGAGCTGGTAATAATATTTTTTCATTTTCATTCTGGTCTTTTGTGATCTTTATAAAAAAGCAATTATTTTGTTGATAAAATTTAATTTAATTGCTTAGCTACTCAAATAAAGTTCAAATATGCGGATGTAGTTTGTCGTCATACCCAGGACGCGGATGTAGTTTGTCGTCATACCCCGGACGCGGATGTAGTTTGTCGTCATACCCCGGACGCGGATGTAGTTTGTCGTCATACCCCGGACGCGGATGTAGTTTGTCGTCATACCCAGGACGCGGATGTAGTTTGTCGTCATACCCAGGACGCGGATGTAGTTTGTCGTCATACCCAGGACGCGGATGTAGTTTGTCGTCATACCCAGGACGCGGATGTAGTTTGTCGTCATACCCAGGACATGGTACAAACATGGAAGTTCACTATTTGCCCATAGCTGGGACCCCAACAGGTGCTACCACCGCGGGTCTGGGTGGACCTGGGAACACCAGCAATTAAGAGGTGGTTCCACGCTTCCTCAAAACCTCTTGATCAGAGGCCTTGCTGTTGGATGCAGTTTAACGTCGTACCCAGGACGAAAAAAAAAAAAAAAAAAAAAAAATTATTTTTATGCAAGCTTTGAAAGTAAAACCTTTTATTGTCTGAACAAATATCATTTAAGTTTACTCCTACAATTATATTTGAATGAAAAACCATAGCTGTATGAGTAAACTTGTAAGGACATCTGGTGGTGCTCAGAGGGGGGGGGGAATTAAATTTAATTACACAGGAAAAAATGTTAAAATGTTTTTTTAGACAACATATAAAAGACATCTATACACAAACGGTAGTTGTTGCTAAAATGAAAAAAATGATGGTAAAACCAAAACAAATGGAGTCATTTCGGTTGACAAAAATTTTTTAAAAATTATTTCATTTCTTCTAGCCTCCCCTATATCATGTACCTTGTCATAGCTTGAAAATAAATAAAAGTATATACTGTAATCCATTGTGCATAGATCACTAGAAAGTATAAAAAGAATAAGAAATTCCAGGAAAAAAAAAAAAGTTTATTTTCATGTTGAAAACACCTTATTTTAGAGCAATGAAAATGACCAAGACTTGTGAAAAAAGAAGTGAAAAGTATAATTTCTTTACTTTACTTTTGTGATTGGTTGTTTGCAAAACTTGCTAAAAAGGTGTTTGTGAAATCATTAATTGCATTTTAATAAAAAATTGTTTTTGATGATTTTATTTTGAAATTATGCATCAATTGTATTTTCTTTTTTTTATTGTAAATATTTTTACATTTGAATGATTTCCAAACTAACACAAGTGTTTAAAGTCAACTTTAATTGATTTCCTACCATTACAATACAATATTCACAATACACCATTAAATAGATATTATCTCTCTGGTGAACAAATAAATCTAATTTGAACCGAGTTTGTCAGTTGTGAATCCTGGGTTCTAAACTAGGGCATAAGACAGACATTTGAACACAATTCTGGTTGAAAACAAACTGTCATATACACACAGGATTATAGTCCTTTTATTACCACACCATTGAATCATGTATATCAAATTGGAACTAGTAAATGATTCCTGTGAAGCATGATGCTTACAAAGCAAAAGGTTTAGAACCTGACCTCATTTTGCTATAAAAAGTTAGGCAACCTTATGAATTTTTTTATCTTTTTCTATAATTGACATCTTTAAAGCATCCAATGAGACAAACTCTTGGCTGTTGGTTCACACTCTCATGATTCCTGCAGTAAACAGCACTGTGATCAAACTATAAGGAAATGGAATAAAAAGCATTAACCCTTTGAGTCCTGACCACCACTTTACCTGTGGTAGAGAAAAAGGACGTAATGCCCAGCCACCAGTTGAACAGTGGTAGAGAAAAATGACTTAATGCTCAACTACCAGTTGAATGGTGGGTAAACATGTGTAACTATTTTTATATCTACCGTAAAACATTACATACCAATTATTTGCAAATTTTGACTTGGGAACTCAGGCAGAAGGGTTAAAATTGTTCCGGAATGTGAGGCTTAAAGGGGTAATCTATTTTAATCTGTTTTCTACCATGAAGATACTTCATTTTATGATAGTGTTATTTGGCAAGATCTGGAAACCAAGGAAATTTGTATACTTTAGTGATATAAGAACTAACGAATTTTTTGTGTAATTAGTGTAGATCCAGGTTTAAAATATTTAAACACATTTATGCATACATTATATTTATTTGTATGGAAAAGAAACAGAAGCACAGTGAAACCTTTGAGAATAAAATAAGAGTCCTATAAATAATACATTTGGCATTGAAAAGACTAAAACAAACTTATATCCAACATTATCTTAGAAATAGTAAGATTAAAAGAAGATAAATTAAAATAAAATTCATAATTCTGTCATTTCATATCTACTTGTGTATCTATGAAGTGTAACAATAAGTATAAACTTGTTCCTTAATAACCATAAATTCATTAATAATTCTAATGGAATAGAAAAAAATCATATTTAGTAAGAAAACACCAAACCTTTTACTCCATGAGATCGCTAAAAAAAAAGCATAGCATGATGAAAAAGACGCCAAACTTGACGAAAACAAAATTTTATCGTCTAAATATTTATGTTATTATAATTTTTTCTTCTTTTTAGAACCTGAATTTTTATTTAAAAATCCTTGTTTCCCTTTGTATCACCGGAACTAGTAAAATAACATATACAATTTTTAGCACGTTTTTTTTGTATGACAAACATTAATTTGGAAAATCTTGCAAAAACGAAAATAATTGTCGGATGTTAATGAAACTTCCAGAAAGTATTCACAGATGATTGAAATTATTATAAATATGTTTTCTTTTATTAAAGTCATGGCAGAAATTTTTTTTTTAATATTTATTACCCCCACCACATAACTAATTTTATGAAAATGCTAGAAATTCGATCACATCGGGTTTAGTGATTACAATAGTTAAAAGCACAAGACTTTGAGGAATGTAAATCATGTTTTTTTGTTTTTTTTTAATTGGACCCCACGTACCTGAAAATCAGCTCTGAATTGTAACATACAAAACTCAATAAAACAAATATATTATTTAATTTCAAATGCTTTTATTTGCTTTTAGTTGTTTTTATGAATATGGACAATATTTTCTGAAAGCAAAAAAATTTTCGATGAAAAATTAATTTTTAATACAATTATTTGTTATTTTTTAATTATAATAGATTTTTACATTTAAGTTGTTAAAATATTATAAAATTAGTTAAAAGCCACATCGGGTTTTGTAATTGTCCTGATGAGATAGATCTTTGTTTAGTGCGTTGTAAATTGTATCGTTTTGTGTAATCAGAAGACCCACAGTAATTAAGAAATGTAATTTTGTGTTTATAATCGGGCTCTAATTATAAAATATGGAAGACCAACCAGAATACAATTAAGTTGTGTTATTTGAGTTAAGCATTGTTCTCGCTGTTAAGGCCTTTAATTTTGCGAAACACATGTGGAGAAGTTTATTTGATTTTTCAATTTTAACTGAGAAGGGTACCTAAAAGTATCAGTATCATCTTATGAAATTTATATGATCTTATTTTTATATTAATCTCAGTTATGGCATTTTTTCCATAAATGAAATATCAAAATTAATAATAAAATGAATGGAAATACAGATAACACAGTAAAATGTAGTAAATGTACATAAAATTATAGTATTTCATGTACACTTCTGATAAAATTTCATGAGAAAGGTACCTATAAATTAATTAGATACCTTTCTTATGAAATTTAATCTCATTCGTAACGGTCTTGTTTTAATTTCTTTATAATATATTTTCCATAAAGAATCATAAACGTAAAGGTGAAAGCTAAGTACAAAAAAAATTAGAGCGCTGAAAGTTTTCCTTAAAAATAACGAGGTAAATAATTTGTTCACTTAAATGTAAAATATTTCACTTTTCTCCTTCCGTAGAACAAATTATCCACACAGAATCCATCAATATGTCATTCAACACCTGTCAAGTGATGTGAAAGTTTATGACCTGCTTTGTTTTATTTTCAAATTACCTCTTTTCGGCGCAGAAGCTTGGTTCAAAATATTTTAAATAAACATTATAATTTCTGATTTTCTTAAAATAAGTTTTGAAAAAATGATAATTGATATTTAAAAGAATTTCAAACTGAGATTTTCATTGATTCTATAAAATGGAAAAAAATGGTCAATTTTGCTGACTCAAAAAAAAAAAAAAAAAAAAAGATTTTTAATGAAATTTTCAGACGTGTTAGGAACGATTAAAAATTGTAAAAAAATACCACAAAAATACTTTGAACTTTCCTCTTAATAATAAACATTTAGACAATAAAATTTTGTTTTCGTCAAGTTTGATGTCTTTTTCATCATGCTATGCTCTTTTTTTTAGCGATCTCATGGAGGTACCTACTTTTAGTACAAATGGGGTATCTACTAGCAACAGACAGTATTTAGCCATAAACAATTTTATAGTTTAGTTTATGCTACCAGATAATTACAAAATGAATGGCATAGAGCTGAAAAGGAAAATGGTAAAAAAAAATTTTTTTCAAATAAATTCTCTCATAAAATGTTTATAAAAATATACTTTTATTCTATCTTCTTTTTATAGACAAGACTTCACACTTATTGAAGGAGAAATATTTTTGGAAATGGATGCTTGTACTGGACACTATGAAATACACCCACACATACACAAAGAGTTTGTGCTTTTCATTTACCTTTTTTAAAACATGCTTTGTAGGTTCAAAATGGGTCTGGAATCTTTCAGGCATGAAGACAACGATGGAATTCATATCAACATTGTAAACACGACCAATGTCTGAATCAGTCACATGGACAAAATGATATTCATCACGCATTTCATTGGCTGAAAAAAAAAAAAAAAAAAAAAAAAAAAAGATTTTTATGCAACATTTATTTGCCTTTTTAATGAAGTTCATTTTTATCACCTGAACATAAGTTTTGTTGAGCTGTGTGTGTGTATATATATATATATATATTATATACATACATACATACATACATACATACATACACACACAGCAATGGATAAACTGTCACTGATTTTGCTGACTGCACAGTATAGTAGGGGCAGTTAGGCACCATCCGTGAGAAAAAGCCCACCATGATGCAATTTACTCCACCAGAAATTTTGGAAGCTCCAATACGAATATTTCCGAGTGTTTGGGTGTAAATCTGAGGACAGTGCAGAGGATTCAGAAAGAGTTGGATGAGTCTAATGATGATTACGAAGATAAGCCAACTCAGAAAACTCACTCTGATAAGACAAGAACTCCAGAATTTGTTGGTAAGGGCCTCAGACTCAACATGGAGGCCTACATCAAGTGCCTTGAGGAAGTAGTGCTGTCCTGAGTCAAGAGGGTGACAGCTGGAAGACTATGTCTGGCAATAAGACTGCACAATCCCAAACAAGCAGGAAAACCCAATCATGGCTGTCAGGCAATTTCTGTGACCACATCACCCTTTACAGCTGGCCACTTAACTCCCCAGACTGCACCCCTCTTGATTATTATGTGTGGGGCACAGTCAAGCAAGAGACCAACAAAACTCCTAGTAACACCAAGGACGAACTGAAGGCAAGGATGGCAGCATTAACCAACTTAAACAAGAAGATCACCCAGAAGAGTTGTAGAAGATTCTGAAACCGTCTAGAGGCCATGGTTGAAGCCAATGGCAATTTTATTGAATAAATTTACTCTTTAGTATTTAAAGATATTTTTGTATAACTTTGGTAAATATATCTGTTAAAATGAGATGTCAGTGTTATTTTCATTTTTTGCATAATTTAAACGACAATTTATCCATCGCACTTTGTTTTTATGCGCGTGAGTGTGTGTATATATATATATATATATATATAAAACAGGTGAATTTTTTTTTTTTTTTTTTTTTTTTTTTTAAAGTTAAATCAAGACATAATTTAATTGTTTGGAAGTTATAATTAGTGACCTTGACACTGGCATCAGGCTATAATAGAAGTAGAAAAAAAAAAAAAAAAAAAAAAAAAAGCAAAGATCCAGTATAAGTTATGGCAGACTTTAAAAATATACTGTTCACTATTAGCTTTATTATAATTCTTATTAGATTAAAAGATTTGAAGGAAGGAAAATAAGTAAATAAAGCCACTCTCTCGGTTCTATTTATTACCTGCTTCCATGTAGGTCGATAACAATGGGTGAGAAATGTTCTTGAAAAAACCAACAACTGTAATTGCATCTTCTTTCATGGATTTTTTCAAATCTTTTAAGTGATTTACAAACTTGGAAGCATCTCCATGTTGAGAAATCATATAGTTAACAATTCCTACAAAACAAAACAAAAAGTACAAAAGGATTGCAAATTTTAAAAGGAGATATATAATGCCTTATGAAAAGGAGGAAAACATTTCCAAGAATCCCAACAAAATCATCCTGGGTATGACAAACTACATCTAATAGCAAAGCTTCTGATCAGGAGATCAGAGATTTTGAGGAGAGTGGAACCACCTTTTAATTGCTGTTGTTTCCAGATCCACTTAATCCAGAGTGGTAGCACTTGTTAGGGTCTCAGCTATCGGCAAATAGCAAACCCCCAAACATAACTCAATAGTACATTTTTTTAATAAAATAACCAACAATACAAACAATACCTCTTATAGCAAAATGACATTCAATGCAACAGAAAAAAAAAAAATTATACTTTCAGAGTAAAGGTATGTACAAAATAACTGTAGTTGATGGCATAAAATTACATACAAAATATTTAGATTTCAGCATTAAATAACCCATAAAGTTTGATATGATGCTAAACAAAATCAACCAACAATGCCTATTCATGGCAATGCTATCAACAATACCTATTTATAGTAAAATGTCCAACAATATATTTTATCTGTAGTTGAAGCCATAAAATTGTGTTCAAAACATGTAGATGTTGGATATTAAATAACCCATTGAGCTTGATATGCTGCTAAATCAAACCAACCAACCAACAAAGAATTTAGTTTATTGACTAAAACTCATTGTTATCATCATACTATTTTTGGGATCTACTAAAAATGTACAAAAAAATGGACAAAAGATAAAAAAGATGCGAACTGTGAAATTTAATTAACATTTCAGAAAACTTAGTAGCTTAGTTAAAAAAAAAAAAAAAAAAAAAAAAAAAAAAATGCTGACCCATCAAAAATATGTAAACATACAATGTGACGCTCACTCAACATTTCCACTGACCATCCAATGATCACACTGTGTTGCATTTCAATCCTAGATTTCAGTGTTCATTGAAATCTGGGGAAGAATGCTCTGTATGCTCTCAAGGTAGAATGATGAAAGAAAAACACCACATCAAGAAATAAAAATGTGAACCCTGGTTTCCATATTATATGCATATGTTTTATTCAGGACCTTGTCTGCATGGGTAGGTAGGGGATACTTGGAACAACTTCTGCTAGGTCGGATCCTCCTTCTACCCGCTCCTCACCCATCTACTCATTCCAATGTGGTGGGTAGTAATATGAAATGGAAGTTTCAGAACTGCAACACATGTGCCCATCTCTTGCCAAAGGCAGACCAGCACTTTCCCTGATCCCAAACATGACTTAATATAGCCTAGCATCCGGATATACTCGATTTCCGGTTTTGTTGCCACTTGATCTCTGAAAATCCCTTTACTTCCCCATTCCCTCTCAGTTAAAGTGGATGCTGTTTAGAAGACTGAACTTCAAAAGAAACTATCTACTGGCCCATCAAACAGAAACACTTAAGAGAAAATGTGGTTTTATATCTATGTAGGCGTCCATAGTATTACAAATATAGCATTATTGAAAATGAGTTATTTTAGAAAATCAGTTATATCAGCAAATAAGCTTAAACTTGTGGAGAAAAGAAAAAAAATCCATTTCCAGTAAGATCATCAGTGACGCAATTTGTTGACATTATATAAAAGTTTGAAGACAATGTTGAAAATGAAGATTTTCTTTTAAGAGTATCTAAGAAAATAAAATTTGTTATGTAAATGTAATAAAAATATTTTATCAAAATAAAATACAGAAAACTAAAGAGACAAAGAAGATAGAACAAAGAGAATCATTCATGCAATCATCAGCTCTTACCATATTCTTCCCTAGGTCCTTTATATTCAAATTCTTTGCCCTTCCGAAAGATTTTAAGAGTTGGATAGCCAGTGACATTGAATTTGTTGGCAACATTACTGTTTGTAGTGGCATCAACTTTGGCCAGGGGGATGGGATTATCATTTTTTAACAAATTTTTTGCTGCTTTCTCATACTCTGGTGCTAGACGTTTGCAATGGCCACACCTAATTTACAAATGAAGAAAGAGGAGAAAAATAAAATTATTTACGTTACCATTATTATATTAAATTAAGAGTTAGCATGAAAATTACTCGCACCTTGCTTTGAACACAAGATTTCAATAATTTCAATTTTTTTTTTTTTTTAAACACACAATTGACTTACCTGAGCATAAAAATATCATAATTAAAATACCTTGGCCTGAATAAATTCAAAGAGGATGTCTGAGGGATGCTGAAAAGTTTGCAACCCAACCAAGAATAAATTGAAATGAAACAAACCTGTTATTCCACATATTTATCTTACAGTTAAACACTTTTGACAATTTGTGTTTGTGTGCGCGCACACACACACACACGGGAATTTACATTCTTTTTTTAGATGATAGAAAGCACTATTTCATAGAATTCTTATTTCAGGATAAGAATTCTTGCCAAGAATAAATTTCATGTAAATATAAATTATGATTATCAAACCAATTTTATATATGCTCCCATACTTATTTTATTACTAGATTTACAGCATCTTATTTTAAAGTTGTTAAAGCAAACACTATGAAGTTGGACTGTAGTAAAGCTGAAAGAGAAGGTGAAAATGTACTTCTCAGGTGGAATGAGAGATCAAGTGTCATCAGAAACTGGTGCTTTATTTCTAATTTCATACTGTGATTTCCTTTAGTTGAAGACTGTATCAACTTGGAGTGTTGTGTTAAAAAAGAAAAGAAAAAAGCAACAATAATATAAAAAATCAGGAATAAAATAACAGCAGAAATTAACTTACTTCATTCTTTAACAAAGACTATCAAGAAGGCTAAATTGATTTTGTGTTTTCATTAGATGGCATTGGGAGTGTTTAGTTCTAATAAATTTCTTTAAAATGATCAGATGTCATATCAGTGAGCATTAGAAAAAATTTAGCCATTTCTTTTATTGATTCTAACACTGAAGATGGAAATGTGTAACATTTTTGGTATACAATTCATTTTTCAAAAAGGTAAAGTTGATTAGGAGTCGAACACAAATAAGTTTTGTGCAGTCTACAGAGAAGTTATTGTAAATGACAGAACATGCAAAAAGTAGTTTGCAAGTTTTGTGCTGAAGGCTTCTTGCAAAATGAAACTCCATCATCAAGTAGACCAGTTGAGGTTAATAGTGATCAAATTAAGACATTACTCTAGAGAACAGTCATGGTTGGATGATGTAGGAGACACCTAACAAACCTAAAATATCCAAATCAGTAAAAATCCTTTTCACTAGTTTAGTTGTGTTAGTCTCTTTGGGGTGTAGCTGCCATTTTA
Organism: Acanthosepion esculentum; assembly: GCA_964036315.1. NCBI lineage: Eukaryota > Metazoa > Mollusca > Cephalopoda > Sepiida > Sepiidae > Acanthosepion > Acanthosepion esculentum. The sequence continues at coordinate 107,209,495 of OZ038488.1, forward strand.
AAAATGTGTCAAGCAATATAGAGTGAATATTTCAGAACAATGTGTAATGCAAGAGATCATGGAATAAGGAAAATGAACTGCCACTAATCACACTAAAGCCCAATCGTCCAGCAAGGGTGATGCTGTCTATATGGTGGGATTGTATGAGGGCACCATACTTTCAAGATCTCCAGAGAAGCAATCAATTCCTTTGAATTGATGAAGACTGCTCCCAATTAGATCAATTGGAAGAAGTAAATGATGAAAAGCATCCATTATTATTTAAGAAGAAAAGGACATAATATTCCATCACAGTGTGTTTCTTTGGTGACCAGGCAAAAAATTGTTAAAACTTGGCCAGGAAAGTTTCACTCCTCTGTCATCTATATAAATATTGCACCTTCAGGTTGGCATTTATTCTGGTTTTTAAGGAATTTTCAATGGTTAAAATAGAAAAAAAAATAATAAAAAAAAAATTAAATTCCCCATAAGACTAGAAAAGGCAAATAAGAGAGAAAAAATAAAGTGGAAAATGCTTACCATGGAGCATAAAACTCTACCAAAGAGAGCTCATGTTTGTTGATAAACTCATCAAAGTTTTCTTCTGTAAGTGTAACCACAGCTTCTGGGGGTGGCTTCCAATCGTCCTTGCTTCTTTCCATCATGTACTCAACAATTCCTGTAAGAAAAGATCAAAATGAGTTCATTTTAGTCGTAGCGCAGAGGATGCATCAAAATTTTACTTTACTTTTACAAGCAGATATCTTCATAAAGAATTCTTAATTATTTAACCATTTACCTGACTCAAGGTAAAACAGTAGGGTAGACAGAACTCTCTAGTCTTATCTAGTAACAAGTCTAGAAGGACAATTCTGAATTAAAAAAGTGGGGGTGCAACAGGAGACCACTCCACTATGTTTTAAAAAAACAATTATGACAATGCACAGTTAACAGATGTTAAGGTGGAGAGAAGCTGTAGATTGCTATAATCAACCATGTCCTAATGGGACGCACACAGAAAAATGAGGGGAGGGAAAAAACAGACATGAAATCTAATGAATCACATTTTAAAAATTCAGCATTTTCAGAACATTAAATAACCAAAAAAATAAAGTTTTTTTGTTTACTATACATACAGATATGTTAAATAATAGTTTCAGACTATTATTTTTTTAGTGGCAGTGTATTTGGCTCAGATCTGTGGCTGACCTTGGGGTCAGCTGGTAGGCAAAATAGAAATCTCGATTTTAATTGGTTTAGCTGAATGTGTGAATGTTAGATTTGCAAAGTATTTTCAAGGAATTAAGTTTTCTACATTGAAGAAATCAGATGTGGTTATTTCATATCTCAGGGAACTTGCTCCCTAGTGGGGGTGATAGAGTGATCACACTAGCTAGTTAAAAATGTACACATTGACATGTTTAATAAAATAGATTAGTTTAAAAATCCCTTTTGTTGAAGTATTCATTTTTCCTCCAAACTAAAAACTAGCGATCACCCAGCCAGAAGATGACAGAAGAAAGCAACATAGAAGTGAATCAAAACCATCACCCCAAGACTACTCCCAGCACAAAGGTGCTATACAAGATTTATATATATATATATATATATATATATATATATATATATATATAAAAGATTTGCCACTTAGCTGATTAATGTTACCTTCACCATCCTGACTCCAAAGATTTGTAAATGGACCCTCTGACAATTACTCCATCCACACGTCAGGGGGTATCAGCAATATACTTGATTTTTCTTTTTTATATGTACTTTTCATTTGTGCAAGTTATTTCTCATACTGTATGTGTGTGTGTGTGTGTGCATGCACCCATCTTTGCATATGTTGCACATGTAGAATGTCATAATTACATGTCCTTCAATCATTTCTCAATGTGGTTGCAGTGCAATGACCCTGACAAGATAGGGGAAATGGTGCATCAGAGGAAGATTTTTTGAACAAAAGCCAGCATGGGAAATTTTGTGTAAGCAAAATTTGAAACGATAATTCTTTTAATTAATGACCATAAAGTTAAGCCACATCAAGCAGTCAAGAGCCATTGATTGAAGAGTAACCAAAGTGGCAGGTGCAGATGAAATACCAAGGAAGGTGGAGGAATTGCTCACACCCATTGGAAAGTATTGGTGTGAGATGCCAATAAAAGAAGGAAGAAGTTATTGGGGTGTATCGAAACATGTGACCGCTACTAATAGGAAAAGGGGATTTTGAAATGTATTTTCAAGGCCCAGACAACAAAGGGGCTCTTGTTAGAAGATAGGGGGAAACACTGAATTCCCTCATCATGCCCCACACCAGTTTTAGGAGAATGTCAATAAAGACAAGGCAAGAAGCAGTTGTTCCAGATGCTGGATGAAAAACCTCATGTGACTGCCTGCCTGAAGAGAACCTCCAACATAAGCCTTGTGCCAAACTTAACCAATCCAGCTGAAGTGCCATGTTTAACTTAAGAAGCAGGTTGGATTGATAATTGAGCGCATGAGAAACTGATAAAAATTCTAACGACGAAACTAACCAAGTACTGTACAAAAGAATGTATATAAAAACATTTATTTCTTTTTTTTATTCGTTATTTTTTTGCGTCTTCATTCTACTTGGAGCAGCCCAATATGACAATTTCCAATGCCGATTCATTCTTTGCCAGCCTTATGACCAAAACTAATCACAACATGGGATAAAGCAAGGTTTGGATTGAAGCGATCATCTCACTGATCTTAATTTTTAAGCATTCTATCATTTTCTCGAGTTAGGAAAGTTTAATTTTGTTTTTTATTTTAATGCTTAAATAATATATATATTACTTACCTGCCTCATTTCTGGGGCCTTCATAAGGGTACATTTTTCCCTTTTTGAAAAACATCAATGTTGGGTAGCCATTTACTTCATATCTGGAGTAAAAAGAAAAGATTACAAAATCAGTCAACCAAATCAGTACCTGAAACTGAAGTAAATTATCAAATTTAATTTTGATTTCAAGGAAAATAACTCTTTAAGGATATCAAACAAAATACTAAAATATTGAAACAATCCCTTAATTGTTAATGCTACTTGTGTTTAATCTTACTGAAAATAAGTGCAATTTATTCACAGTTCTAAATAAGGTTTTATTTAAAAAAAAAAAAAGAAAAAAAAGTGCAATTACTGAAGATTGTTTTAAAGATTTTTCGGTAACAAGCAAAATTCACATAAAGTTATTTTTTTAACAGAATTAATTTAACAGCTTAGAAGGCAAGAATTCAATGCTTATATGGGTAAAATTTAAGCTGAAGTCATTCTCATTAATTGGAAATTAAGGGAATCTTAAACATGTGAATATCTTTGCTGTTTCACTACCATCAAGTGATGAGCCACAGTAAAGGATGAGATAAGTAAGCAAGCAATTACATACCTGCATTTCATGTAATACAGATACACATAGAGAACAAAAAAAAAACAAATTTTTTTTCAATCTGACATTTCTTATTAAAGACTGGTACATTTTCTTTAATAAAATGTTTGATGATCTTGGCCAGTAGGCTTTAATTTCACTGTAAATAAATAGTAATGTCCACTGAAACAGCTTTCCATGATAATTATTTTTTCATTGTAATAAGATTTGTACATGTAAATCAAAGTCAAATTTTGAACCTAAAAAGGTACCAGTGTGTTATATGTGGGATGGCCAGTTTTTGGCAGCATGACCTTAACAATCACTTGAAATTGGTTATTTGATAACTACTGAAAATTCCTGTAAGTGTGACAATGGATTTAGAAATAAGTCTATTTAAAGAGACTGATCAAGTTTTTTAAAGTCTAGAATAAGTAATTCTTTGGATGTTGCTAAAGACTGAATGCATTTTGAGTTTTCTGAAAAGTAAGCAGATTCACAAACTGGGTATCACCGCGGCCACGGATTCACTCAGTTTAAACGTCTCAAACAATTTTGACTTACTAAATACTGAATTACTTCCCTTAGATTGCAATCCGTCCAGCTGATTTTTTTTTCTCTCTCAGTGACCAAGTAGATTTTATAAGGGTATCGTGCATGGCACCAAATCCTATCAGAAATCTATGAACTGTCAGCTGTATAGAATTGCTTTCTCAAATCAATGCTTAAAAATGGCTTTGAGCAAGTGAAACATCGTGGATCGGCACTACAGAATCACAAACAAAGAACTGTACCAGCTAATGGAAACCAGATCACTTGAAGATGTGCAACAGCAACTAAAATGGTTATCACATGTAACTCAAAGAGAAAATAATGACATAATCAAGATATTGATATAAATAATAATAAATATAACTTCATATAAAAGGTTTCCTAATCCCATCAATACTGGAAAGAGCAATAACAGTTACTGGACTTTAGAAATCTTTTTTTCTGAAAAATTGTTTTAAAAAGCATTTTATAAACTTCAACTGACAATAGTACTGGCTGCTTAGTCAATAAATGCTAAATGTTTCCTTATAAGGAAATGGTTAATATTAACATTATCATATAAAATAGATTAAATAAATTGTATTGTATTTTAGATAATGTTTTATTTCTGGCTGCAGCAGAAGTGAATAACTTGCAGAGTTGAGTTAAAGGGAAATAACAGATACAGAGATATTCGGAACAGGCATGGCATGTGCAACCAGAACAATCTACCCCGGTGTATAAAAAAAGGATTTGGTTTGAAGAAGGCCAAACCATACAGTGGCCGAAACATTGTGAATATGGCAACTGTCCTGTCTGAACAATTTTTTTTTTTTTCTCTCTCTCAGAAATCTTTTCTTCAAGGATCTGCTGTTGTGACTGTCTTTTTTACAGAGACTTAACTGATCTAAATTAATAAAGAAATCAAGAAAAATGGTAACATACCTATTGGCAAGGTCCTGGTGTACTGTGGCATCTACCTTTCCTAAAGCAACAGGAGGGGTTATGGTTTTTAGTTTCTTAGCAGCCTTTGCATATTCAGGAACAAGTTGTTTACAGTGACCACACCTAGAATAAAATTAATAGATTAAACATAAAACATTTTCTACCATTTTGGGAATTTAGAAAAGTGCTGCAGAAGACAATGAAGGAGGCGAGGTTCGATTAGAAGTTATTGTGTTGTGGAAATTCAAGCTGTTTCTTTTTGTATTTAAATTGTCAATAACAAGAGCATTTAATTGCAGATTTTTGTGTGATTGGCTTGACTGTCATAGAAGAATGTTTTGCTTATCATAAAGGAGGTCATATTATAAGGATGTGTAAGAAGTTTAAGCAAGGTAAAGTAAAAAAAATTAACGACAAGGAATTATCAGACCTGTACACATGTGCAATTCCAGAGATGGATCTCTTTGTTAACAGATCATGACATCTATCAGAGAGATGAAATATAAATTTTTTTATTATTGCATTATTCCAAAATTTTAACACATTAGCAGATAGCTATTAATGTCAACAACTGAGCACAAATAGTTATTAATTAAAAAAAATTGGTAATTAATGTATAACATTATCCATAACTACATGTTCAAGAATGTTGCTTTTGATAAAAAGTTAAAAAAATAACCATAAATACATAAAAAATGCATATATTGTCAAACATTGCTTTTTCCACAATATAGCTATTTGTACTATGTTGTAATGCTTATTAATTACCTAAACAATAATACTGAATGTTTTTTAAACATTAAAGTATATTTAATATCATCTCCCTAATAGCTGTCGTGATCTGTAAACAACAAATATGAATATGGAAGTGGCTTCTGCAGAACTGCATTGTCAGATACAAATGGAGTTCAAGAAAATATTGAATAACATTGACTTTTAAGATGCAGATTGGTGAAAAAAAAGGTAAATTTCCTAGAAGACAAGGTGGAATATTTAGTTCTTGATAAGCAAATATGAAGTAGAAGCTCTGGTAGGGAAAAGTTGAAACCATTTGGGAAGCATCAAGCCAGACAATTCAGATAAAAGCTATTTTTAGGTACAAGTAATTACCATCACAGATATCACCTGAATTTATCAACAACCGTCAAGCACCTTCATTAATTATTATACAAAGATGTAATGCAGGCTTGGAAAATAGAAACAGAAGAGGTTCTTTGAAAAACCCATTGCTGATGAATGTTGGGTTGATTATGATGCTGGCCTTCCAATTAAGGTCAACTGTGACATCACCATACGAGGTGAGAGCAGTGTTAATGAATATTATGCCAAATGAATTAGAAAAACAGATTGTTTATATTTCTCTAAATAACAACTAGAGTCACTTCTAGATGGAGTCTCCAACAATCACTTCTGCAGTGTGTAAATTTCAAGTGTTTGTAGGGTCAAAAATCATTATCATTATATATCACAAAGCTTTCTTGAGATTGCTGAGACCAGAAAACCCATAACAAATTCAGCAGCAGCAGCCCTTATTATTCAGAGACTGAGTTTTTATCCTATCAGCACACAACTGTGAACTCAAATAAACAGCTGGTCAGTTGAATGAAAAATGCCGATGAACTTTCAATACTACCCATCTCAACAAAGATTGAAAAATACTATTTGGCTGTTGCATGTAGGAAGAACCACTAGAGTTGGGTAGAATATTTTAGAAGCATGGTAAGTATAATGATGAGCTGCTGGGTTAAAAGAAAAAAAATGCATAGAGTTAACAGTTTATAGGGTTTCTGTTTAAATTTCTGGGATGAGGAGTTATATTTTTACATTATTTATAATCAGACTAATATCCTCATCTTTATTGTAATTATCACAACATTTTAGAGGACACAACAGATCATAACAAAAATGAAAACATTAGTCCAAGTAATGCAAATAGTTGATCGGAGTGTTTTGTTTATTTTTGTTTTGCTAAGAGAGTGGTATGACAACAAATCCGAGATTAAAACAATTACACATGGTGTAAATTGAAATGGTCTGTCTGAAGATGTTAGCAAGAACCTATGTTCACTGGTGTTGGCTTGCAGGGAACATTGAGCAATATGTGCAGTCATGTGAGAGATGTTGAGTAAACAGCAACATTCCAGCTAAAGAACCCTCCTTACCTATGGAAGAAGGGTACCAAAGCTTGACAGGAGATTGCAACTAGACCATTCTGGTCCAATCAAAAACTAATTGTTCTTAATTGCATACAAGTTCAGGATATTCACATTGTAAATTCAACTGGGTGCCACACCATGATAGAAAAGCTCTGCAATGCATTTGCAACACATGGATTACCCAAGATGCATGTGACAGACACCATGATGGGCTTTAGTAATGGTAAATTGAAGACATTTTTGATTCGCAATAGAATAATGCATTTAACAACATCATTGTACTATAGCCCTCATGAAAGAGTCCAGTATAGAGATTGTTTCAGACAGTGAAAGTGACATTAGAGGAGGTAAAAGGTTACAGTTTACTTGAGACAAAAATGAACAAATTGCTATTTTTATACAGATATTCAAAGCACAGTATAGGGAGTTTAACTCAAACAGAGTTACTAATGAAACATCACAGACTCAGTAGACTGTCACTTTGGTGAAACAAATTACAGAAAAATCAGTTTTCATAGTTTGAATGTTTAAAGGGGGTGAGACATAGTAATCCGAACAGGATAAACCAGGGACAAATAGAAGGAAGTTATTATCAGCAGACTTGGAGAAGAGATATATTACATGAGAAAAAAAAAAACATGGATCAAATATAAGTTACCTGCAACACCAAAATATCATGATGGAACATGGAAATAGAAGAGTGCATTGCAGTGACTGGTATAGAAGACGTTTCTTTAGAACAGGGGGTCTTTTCTCTATCAGGGGGTAATCTACCACCTAGAAAGGATTTCAAAGTGCAGCTCTTACTTTTTCTTGTTTTTTTATTTACAGAACTTAGAGTCCATCATGAGTGCCAAACAAAAGCTCCTCACTAAAAATATTCCAAGTACTAATATGGAAAAGAATGATTTTCAGTAATATATGCGTATTATCTGGAATGCACCTTTTCAGTCATACAATCTTGGAAAGTGGGGGAATGATGTTCTGACTTATTGTGAAAAGGGTGGCTAAAAAAGGTTGACAACCACTGCTCCAGAACATGAGGTAAAGAGAAAAAAAAGTGTATCCACTCCAATCAACAAGGAAGCAAGGGCCAATAAAAATGGCTGATGTTATTCTTGAACACAACCCAGCAGTATCTGACAAACAAACAAAAAAAAAAAAAACACTGATCATAAGCTTGGTATTAGACAAGTTTATGAGAATCCAAAAAGTCACATACTTGCTCCATTGATTATTAGTAACTAACACCTTAGAACTTGTGTGAAAATGTATATAATGAACTTTTCTTCTTTTTTTTTCATACTAATACCAGAGATGTCATATTGTTGAAATCCAAGCTGCTTCATCTTACCATTTTGAATTTGAACTGACACAAACATTTTAAGCAGGATAAACTTTGCATTTATTACTAGACTTTTGTACAAATGGTTGTGGCAACCCAATCCCCAGCTTAGATTGCAATAAATTGTATTTGACTGAGGACAAGAGGAATAGCGTTTTTTTTTTTTCTAGAATGGATCCAAAACAAACCAAGTTTGACAGAAGCTTATCAACCGGACACTCACTAGAAGCAGCTAAATATATTAATTGTAAGTTGATGAAGCTCTGTGCGAGTCAATAGCCTTTATTCTGGGCCTTAAAAATTTAATATTTAAATAATATATATTATTGGTATAATAGAAACAAAAACCACCTTTGAAAAGGTCAAAAGATTGCATCTAGCTGATTTGAAAAAGCATAAATGTGTCAGCTGATGTACTGTGATTGATAAGAACACTTTAAATTATTTTAGCTAACACCACAAACCCATTGTACTTTCATCCCTTTAAAGATGGGGGGGGGGGGCAATATATTATTTAAAAAAAAAAAATCTGCCTGCTGTCATGAGAGCCTCAAGGGACAAGTAATGAATTATGTCCATTTAAAGAAATTTAATATAATTTCTAAAAGATTAATATCAAGAACAGTGGAGACATTTATTCCCTGGTGAAACAGAAAGATCTTATTCAAGATGAGTTTTTGTGACTGTAGAGAAAAAGATTTAATCCAGCCAAGAAACCCAATCCGCTAATAAATATCAGATTGCATTCTGATAAGAGGAAAAACGATATGAGGTACTAGGCCTCCCAACATTGACAAGTTATAACCACATCATTTGAAGATATAAAATTTAATAGAAATTTAAATGAGACACAATTGGGATAAAAGGTCTGTGTCACAAATATAAAGCTGTAGATAGAAATTCTATGAATTATTTTATTATTGAGTAATGAGGAAATACAATTCAGAGAAAGGATGCTCAGCACATACCTATTTTTACAAATCTGATTCTGAAGCAAGTTAGAGTAGATCTATATCTAAAGGGAGACAACTTCATATGTTGGTGCATATTTTAAATTTGCTTGTTTAAATTCGATTACTTTTCTTGAGGGATGGTGGAGTAATGGATAGTAGCTCGGATTGAGGATTCAGAAAGCAGAGTTCAAATTCCAGTTGAATACATTACATTCACTTACGTGCTAATACCCTCTTCTTCTCCCCCCAGTTACCAAAGAAAGAAATGGCAACCTACTGCAGGAAAAAAATCTGCCTCGTCAGTCATGTATCGAAAGATACATGATTGCCTAAGCATGTATCATGTATGGCACATAACTGACTGACTGTTCTTGATAAACATTTCAAACAACATGCAAAAGTTGATCATATTTAATAGCATACAGAAGGCACTTAAAAAAAAATATATAATGAAGTTGAGGCCTCCTGTAGGCTAATTTTTCTCTTCTATAATTTTTACCTGAAATCATCACTTCTTCTTAGCCTGCTTCTTATTTACCTAAATGGTGGTCACAGATAAGGAATTATTATAACAAATTACAGGTAACATTCCATTTTATTCCAAATTACAGGAATTGGGATTTCTTGTTCTATGTTCAGTCATACTATCAGCTTTCTTTTTATGTACAGTAGTTAAAAGGTACCCTATACTTTACACTGAGTGTTTGGTTATATGGAACAGTTCAATGGTTACCTGCTTTGAATTTTCTTCTGCATGTTTACAAAATACCAGATTTGATATGTTACTCAGCTTAATGATTTGAAGATATTTAAATTGATTAATTTTTTCTTTATATTTTCATAATATCATTTTTATTATATACTTATGTTTGTTTTATTTAAATTTTATTCCTTTGAAATTTATTTTGCAAAATTGTTTCCAATTAATAAAAATGGTAACCCAAGAAGAGGGGAGGTTGCGCCATGAATGGATATGAGAAGAATAAAATAGTTAAAAACTTCCATATTTAAACGGTATTAATATTTTCAAACTTTCTTTTTTCCTTTAAACATTATGATCATTCATTCAGTACCAGTGAAAAATTGAAATTTTTAAAAAATTATTGAACTGCTGTTTACCAAACTTTGCTTTCAGCAATATAATCAGGAACCTATTCTAGGAATTGTCTCAGTATCTCAACACTGATTATGACAAATTAGAAGCAACATACCATGGTGCATAGAATTCAACCAAGATTGTATTTCTGGAATATATGGCATCATCAAAGTTCTTTTCTGTGAGAACCAAGACATCATCTTCCTCTGTAATCTCGGGTTCTACAAAATAATAGTTTAAGAGTTTTTAGCACATTTTTTTTTTTTAATAATTTATATATATATATAATATATATATATATATATATATATATATATATATAATATATATATATATATATATATATATATACACACACACAAAGATATAATATTAATAAAAACAAAGAAAAGTTGTCTTTACCCATGTGTTCAATCTTCTGATGGACTTTATCAAGTTAAATGTAAGGACTTGATTTTGCAACATTCATAAACTGAAATAAAAATACTGTTAAGTTTACAAAATTTTTTAAATTTAAGAATGTTCCAAAATATTCTTAAAACTTAAGCATTTAATTACATCACTTAACATCGGCTATAGTTTACCTTAAACAGCTTCAAAAACATTTTAAAGCATTCTTAAATTTAAAATTTTGAAAACTTAATTTTTTTTTTCATTTCTGTTTATAAATACATATTGCAAAATAAAATCCTTACATTTAACTTAATAAAATCCTTCAGGACAAAACATGCTGTTAATAAAAAGTTTTCTATATATATATATATATATATATATAAAGAAAGAGAGAGAAAGAGCAAGCGAGATACATCCAATATGCCTAACCGCTTAGCAACATAAGACTTATGGTCAAACAAATCCCGAATTGTGCCTTTTGAACACACACCCCACCCGATTCTTGAAACCTCCATATCTGCTTTGTATTGTATCCTAGCAAACAAAGATGATTTATTTTTTAGGAAATGGATTAAATCAGACATATTGTTATTTTTAATTTAAGAAGGGGAGAAGAGGGTTCATGCATTTCCCAAGAGTATTTGCATGTAAGTGAATGTAATGGATTCAACTCGAATTCAAACTTGGCTCTGATTCATCAATCCAAGCTGCTATCCATTACTCCACTGTGTTGTCAACCTCCTCAAAATTTTGTCTACTGGTGCACTGTCATTCAGACTCAGCCCTATATGAGGTGATATCAGAAAATTCTTCGACTAGGATCACATAGCAGACTATATAACCTATTTCAGTCAGACAAGAATGATGAGAGATTTTTGACAACAGTCCTCATGGATAAGGAAATTTTTTCCTCTAAATTTTCAGACATTTTTCCTTTAAATGGTTAACTTGAACACTTACATTGGACCAACATTTAACTTGGCTTTGAAATATGCATGCTCTTGAAAAACCTGTCTCATCTAATGAATGTTCATCATGCTGCTCATGAAGATGTCATGAAGACTACAGAGTTATTCCTAGACATCAAAAAACCTTGCATAATAAAGTAACACTAGCAGGCAGCATAGAGCCATAGGCAGACTGGCTCAAAAGGCTGGATTCTAATGAGCATTAACTATGCGCACATTTCTATTGAATGGTAAAAATCAAAGCAAGAAAAGTTTAGGAATTTTTCAATATCACCTCATAATATTTAAGTATCATTTTATGTCTCATTTGATCACATTTTTTCCTCTCCAGTCAGGACATCTATTGATAAAAACCTTATTTTAATAAAGGATCTTATTAGATTTTTTGATAGCATCAGTGCACATCCCAAGTAAATGTAACACGAGAAAATTAAAACTGAATTTAGAAAAAAAAAAAAATTAAGGAAAAAAAAAATGAACTTGTTAAAATTACTGTGAAAATTATTCAATAAGGAAATCTTTCTAATCCTGAAGTTCAGAGTCAATATGATGCACAGATTGACAAGTAGTCAATCAATTTTATTAGATTATCTCATTGATGAAACAAGTGGCTCAGTTAATTCAATTTTTCCAAGGTTTATGTCATTTCAGTTGCATGCAAATTGAGCTTGTAATCAAGTAACCTTGGTGTAATTGGATTTGGATAGAATTTAACATATGGGATATTGTACAGGGACAAAGAGTAGGAATAGAGTCTTTTCTTGCAGGCATAAGCATCAACAACTAAAATGAAGATTGAACTTTGCAGTCTACCCTAAATTCTCTACTCTTCCTGCTTTTAAAATGAGTGAGTATGAAGGAGCCTCAATCTTGTTACCATACTGCTCAATATGGGTTAGTAAAATTACTTTTATCATTTGAATAGATTAGGGAGGAAAAAAAAAGCAAATCTGTTTTCAGAAAATTATTAAAACAATCTTGACAAGTGTATAATCTTGGCTTGTAAGTGGTAGAGTTGTTTTTTTTTTTTATTTGATGGAGGAGAGTTTAAAAGAACTGATAAGGTTTATAAAACTAGATATGACACTAAATAGAGAACTGATAACAAAAATAAATTAAAAAAAAAAAAGTAACCAGTCATGTAAATAATATATAAATACAATAAAGGGTTGACAATGGCTGTAAGAGATTTCTGCAGTGACTTTTAATGTAGGCAAATAGTTTACCCACTTTTCTTTGTCAATGATACCACCAGTAATGAAAATCTTTTGTCATTTGACAGTTATTAAATGAGAGAGAATGCAGGGGAAGTGAACTCATGCCTTTTTCAAAAAGGCATTAATACAAAGTAAACAGATAGAAATTGAATTACTTGCCGATTTCAATTTCTATACTGAAATGTATGTAATTTAAGTAATTCATGGATTTTTTTTCATCTGACATCATTTCTTATTATAAATAAATATTATTTTCATGATAACACCTGTTTGAATAGACATTCCTGTTTTTTGCTTTGTTTAACGAGTACAATATCTACCAGCCTAAATCATTAGAAGACTTATTAGAGAAAAAAAATCTCTCAGCTGAGATCTAACCTGCATTTCCTTTCTTACAACTTAATTACTTAAATTTTTGTACCTAAAAAGAGATACTTAAGATTAAAATCCATTTTAAAAAATAAAAAAAGCTTTAATTTAATGAATAAATGAATTGTGAATAGGTTATTTTATTAGAAAACATTATGGAAATATTTGTGAACATGCCAATGTTTTAAAAATGCCTAAAAATTTTATTTATATATAGAAATTAATTTTTCTTTTAATTCAGATTGGCATCAGACCATTGTCTTTCAAATAAAAACCAAAATTTAAATTCAAAGATGGCATATATAGTATTTAAAATGCATTTATCAGTCATTTCCATAGGAAGTTCGTGGCAGTAACACGAATACAAGCCTCCACTAAAATAACTGTTTTACACAGCACTAAGAAATAAATTTAGATTTATTGCTTGATTTATTGCTTGGTATCTCCTGTAAACTAGAGCAGTGGTCACCAACTTTTTGAACTTCATGGACCACTAAATGTAAAATTTTAAATCTGGCAGACCACTAATATGAAATACACCCATTAAAAAGGTAAGAAAGTTATAGTGTAATTATTTAAATAAAACAAATTGAAAATTTGAAGTTTACAAGTAATGTTAGGTTATACTATGGCTGGATGATGTCACATTTGTGTACTTGTGTACTCGTGTTTATTTCGAGATTACATAAGGTCTTGAACATATATACCATCCATAATACATTTTGTTACTCATCATTTTTGAATCTGAAGCTTCATAAAAATTGAAATAATGTCCATAGACCACTGGTTGGTGACCATTGAACTAGAGTAATGTTTTTACTGTAATTTATTGCTTCATTAGTTAATTTTTTACTGGGTGCCCTCAAAATTGTGGCCTTCAACTAGACTTATTTAAGATAATATTATTATAACCAAAGCTAGCTGGATGTAAGGCCAAGTGATAATTAGGTTATTACATGAGAGTGTAGGGCTGGTGTGTCTTACCCCCCAAAACCCAGAATGGAGGGGGCATTTTTTAAGATAATCCATTTGTGTTGTGCTGGAATCTTTATAAAACTTTTTTTTTCAGCAAAGATGTGTCGGCATTTAATCTTTATGGAAATGTAAAAATTTGTGACGTAAACATATTTTTGAATAAAATTTAGTCATTAAAATATTGGTGGTTATTACAAAATGAATAAAATTTTCTCAGATTTTTTTAAAAATAAAAACTTATTCCTTATAAAAGAAAATAATTAATGGATATGAACTGAAATTTTCATTTAGATAATTTCCTGATTTTTGGAAAGCACTGCCCAATCCCCCAAATTTTCCGGGGGGGGGGGGGGGCTTATGATCCCAAGATTGGGAAATTGAAATATGTAGTAGAGTGGGGGCCCAGTATAAAAGTTTTGTGGGGGCTGAACAGAGACTTTAGCACAGGCCCTGGCAAAATGTGTGAAGAAGAGCCAGATGTTCTTAGCAATATTTATCAGAAACTTTGAAAATAAACAAACAGAATTAAAGGTATAAACAAATAATATATATTTATTTATTTGATTTCAGTTGGAGTGAGTCCTTTGTATTTCAGTTTAGCAAAAGTTTTTCGGCTCAGTAATTGATAATTTACAAGTCAGACTTTGGTAGCAGCTGAGTGTGCTTATTTTGGAAACTTGTTGCAGATGTCAATCTGCTGTTTTCTTGGCCCTTAGAAGAGTGAAAAAAATGACAAACAGATGACACACTGGGCTGGTTTCTCTGAGTCCCTTCTCTCCTTCTTCGTTCATTTTTGACAGGGCTCCAGACTACTGGCACAAAGTTTTGTTCAGGTTATCATCAAAAGTCTTTGTTTTGTTTTTATTAGCCAATTTTTTTTTTTTATTTACTCACACTTCTTTTTATTTTTTTATTTATTTAAATAGCTGAAGTGGATCCTCTCTTATTTTGGTAGATTTCTGGTCAGTCTTTTTCTTTTTACCTTCACATTTTGAAGTATAGAGAGAGAAAAAAAAGAGATATGCTTTTAAAAGAAAGCAAATGCCTTATTTTAATTTTTTGTTTATTTTCATATTTTTCTTTTCCTCGGCTCATCACAATTGTATCATCTTCCTAATAAACGATGAAGTGACCATTATTCAAATTGAAACAGTAGATAAGAAAAATTTCTCTGCTTAAAAAGTTTTCCTTATTTAATTTTATTGAGAAAAATATTTTCGAAAGACATTTTGAATAGAAATGCAATAAAGTGAAGAACTTGATCTAGCCTGACAATTCGTACGAGTAATTTTTGAGAAAAGTACATTTTCAGGGCTTAAAAATGTCTTCTGGGGGCTTGTTGTCATACAAAGAAATGAAAAACTTAATATAAGTGGCCCATTGAATGAGTAATAATGGATAACCTCGTTTACTTTTCACCGAAACAGACACAAGCAAATAAATGACCGATGGACATTTACTTTTCTACTCTCAAAAAATGCATAAACGTTCATACAAATGAGTTAATTTTAAAACCTGCTAATATGGGCGTATCAAGCATTTAACCACTAAAATAATTAATGCTTATTTAAGACAATGATATCTGACAAGTCAGATGACTGATTAGGTTCAAAATTTTGCCGCTAAGATGGTAGAAAGAAAAAAATGTCGTAAATTTTTGTAGTTTAAAAATAAGATGCTTAAATGTCTAAGTTGGTGTAAAAACTACAAAGTTTTTACGAGGAATAAGTTAGAATACAATTTTATTTATGAAAAGAAATACATAATCGACAAGAAACACGAACAATTAAACACCAGAACGATTTTTTTAAAACTTTTTAAATCAACCTTTCGGGATTACTGACATAGCTTAAGACATACGGATATTTATTTTTTAACAACAAAAAAAGAATATTCTTCTAAATAGATTTTATTTTAAGTATATTAATCATCGATTGATAATTAAATTAATTACTCAGTAATAATTGATAAATCAATAAAAATGCCTAGGTATTTTTACCGGTTTTCATACTTGATCATCCTTACCTCGTTCATTAAATGAAAAATTTCATCTCTGGATTAAAAAAAAAAAGAAAGAATCCTCAGTTATCTTATAGAGAATGAATAAATAAATAATTTTCCAATTATTTTTTGCTAATTATTGTTCGAATCGAAAGTCTGTAAAAAAAAAGTTATCAACCGAACCGGTGTTAGTCTCTACCCCACCACATTTTAAATACTTTTAAACACGAATTTTATTTAGATAAAAAAAAACTTTCAATGGAAAATTTGAACATTTTTTAGTTAAATCTATTAAAAAAGTATTTGTATTATAAAAAAAAATTAAGTGTCTGATGATTAACAAATTAAAATTCTTCTCTTAGTAATCTGCAGGGTTTGTTTTATTTTGTTTTGTTTATTTAAGACAAAGATAAAGACTTTATCTTTGTCTTCTAGAAAAATTCAAGAAGAGAAGTATTTTGAAGAGATATAACAAAGTAAAGTAAAAACACTTTAAAAAAGTCATGATGAGAATAAAAAAAAAATATTTGTGATTCGCAAGCACACTGCATTTTGCAGACGATTTTTTAAGGGGGAATTATGAAATTTCAAATAAGATTCAGTTAAAAACAGTTACTCTTCAAAAAGTCCCTTTAAGAACTTTCCTAATGAGTAGTATATATACATTACAATTTTACATGGAATCTCTAACAAAAATATATTAAACAAGGAAATCTGATTCGAAGAAGGAAAAGTTTCAGGGTTTCTTTGGCTGTTGTTAGCGCATAATTGTTTGTTTTTTTAATGTTAATGTAGATATCATCAACAAAAAAAAACTTTTTGTTTTGTTTAATCCGAGATCCCCTATTTAAAAATCAAAAAGTGAACAGACGTAAAGTATTTTGTTTCGTAGCAACCGGCAAAAGACGGGGCCTACTGAATGAATTCATGGTAGGTCCACATACGACGGCCTACGTGACAATTACGCTTCTTCTTTTAGTAAACAAACTAAAACATGATAAATATTTTGCAATTGCTAAATGAATATCAATGCCAAAAGAACGATACATACCGTCATCGTCATTTTCACTATCTTTATCATCGGCTGCATGAGTGATGACCAGTAAAGCTTGGATGACTAGCACCACTGCTAGCAATAACAACCAAACCTCGCTTCTCTTGCACTTCGACACCGCCATGCTGAAAATAAAAAATACTCTCTAATCTGGAAAACACAAATAGTCGAAATTTAAAATCACTCAAGCACCGGGCCACACAGCAAGGGGATTTCCCGCTATACATACACTACTAAAAATAATCCCTACAGAAACAAACTTATTTAAAAATAAGATATTAAATATAATGTATTTTCAAACTTTAAAATCATTAAGATGTATAAGCTAAACTTGAAAATAATATCTAAATAAACTTTGCAAAAGAATTTAAAGCTGTTTGCAGTTTTGCGAAGTGATATCTATGTGGGTTAATGGACCAATGGGCTACTGACAAGTTCTTCCACATGAGAACACTAGATTTTGCCACGTTGCTTTTCAGATTCAGTCTAGCTATCTGCTATAAGGCACAAGTTTTTGTTATTGTTTTCATCACAGCAAGTTCGATGATTTAAAAAAAAATACAATCACCTGCGTGTCAAGTATCGAATTTTCTTTACATAGTTTTAAAACAAGTGTATAACGTAAAATCTGGCCCAATTCATTTTGCCACGCTCACACAAAAAACCTTTGATTTGAAGAAATCGACACGAAAAATCAAATGTGTTCGTAATTGATTTAATAAATTGATTTAATAAATAGAAGTAATTAACAAGACAAGAACATACAAACATATTTTGTTGGTTTTTGTTCCTAAGCACTACTTGAATTTTTTTAAATGCAAGAATTAGTCATAGTGTTGCTGTTAAAACTGCTTTTTATTTTTAGGTTTTTTAGTTTATTTTTTGTTTAGTGATTTTTTAATTAATTCATACTTAAAATAAAAAAAAAACTGAATAAAAATAATTTCTTCAAGCCAAAATCATGTTTGTTTTACGTCTTCCTTTCCCCTTTAAGTATTTATTTGATGGATAGTTTCTTTATTCAAATAAAGAAAAATTTACAAACCTAAAATTTCTAAAATTTTGTTCTTGGATATGAAAAAAAAATGTAAATCACGCCGTATGCATTTGTTCGCACTTCAAAATCGAGGATTTTGTTTTAGTTTTAAGATGCCTTTGTTAAGTTTATGTTTGATGTTCAGCAAGTTACTCATAATTACAGTCGGCTCTTTTCTACCTCGGATCAGATTATCAGAATGTCTTCAATTTCATGCATTGCTTCCAAGTTTCGCACCCTGGCTGTCCGCTTCAGTGTTACTGTTATCTGTGACACACACAATAAACTAAAGAAACATTGCACTGTTTTTTTGTTTGTTCTGTTTTGTTTTTTTATTTTATCAATTCTTACCAAGGCCGGCGCGTCTTAAGCCCAGAGGCGGGGGGCACGCGTTTTGGGGGGCCTCACCCCGTTGTGGCCTCTGTCATTTTTTTCAGCACTACTATTTTTAAAATTATTTTTAAATTGATATTACATTGTCAGTCATCAATGTTATACACAAACGTATGGTTGCAAGACAGAAATACGACAACAGCAGAAATAGATTTACGTGATTTATTTCAATATGAACGTGTGGTTTTGGGACAACTACCTTGTGGTATAGTTCATAAGCCGGCTGCCGATCCGGGTTGATCTCTCATAGTAGTTCCCACTGGTTGGCGTGGCGTCCCTCCTGCTGACTGCTGCTGACTGCCCAGACTGACCGTGACAAATCTCTTCCCCGGCCTCCCGTTGAATGCCTTGTACTTCCCCGTGTGATCATTTTTATGATTTAACGGGCTCGAAAAACGACGCGAGTATAATTAGGAGGGAAACATTTTTATTAGTCGAAAAATAGAAGCACTTTGAAATATTATTTTATTTTTCGACCGGAACTCGTGCGTCGGGCGTATGCGTAAACGACGATAATGGTCATTTTGTGACGGGGCTTTGCCCCGTTCACATCCGATTCTCGCTCTTGAGTATGTTAGTTTTTTTTGCCTGCAAATCAGCCGAGATATGTCTTATTCTATTTCATAACATCAACTAATATGTTGCATGGCCGATGTGGTGCATACTACGCAGCCAGAAACCCTCTACGAGTTTGGAGCCCCAAGGGCTACTTTCAGCAGCGTGTTTTTGCTTTTTATATACTTTTTACTTTTTTCTACCTAAGATATATTGTCAATCATCAACTATAATAATCGACAGGGCCGGTACTTACTACCCCAAACCTCTGCGTGTGGGCCTACTAGTGTGGGCGTGGGGTCAGAAATGCTAATTTCAGTAGAGCTTTTTTTTTAAATTATAATTTTCTTTCTGAACAGCTCTTTTAAATCAGTTAAGTTGGTAATATATCTCAGTTGGTATCACAGATGAAAATTTCATACAGGTACTAGGTGTTATCTGATTGCATCTTCTTAATCTACATGATTAAAGAAACTTAGCAGTTTTTATTTCATCAAAATATCTCAAACCGTTTAATTTTGGCAGACTTATTTTTATTTTTATACATGTGCTCGACCTTTTTTTGTCTATTATGAATTAGGACAAAATACCATATTTGGACTCCTATATTTTAAAAAGCAATTAAGAACAGCAGTTAAAATTATACTAGCTTGTTAGGTACATAACAAAGAAATTAATAATAAAATTACAGATAGTATCACTGCATATGTCTTAAATAAATTCAGTCTGAATATGCAAATTTTATAAATCAAAACTTCTGCAACGACGTGCAAACATCTCATAACCTGAGTTTTGACATTTCATAAAACTGGAATTCATCCCAAATTTCAAATATCACATTATGACTATGCCAATAACATGCCTATTTTGGGGGGGAGTGATAGAATGGATATATTCTGGATTATTCCACTTCAAAATTGAAAAAATGTGCTTTTTAACCTTTTGTCACAAGGCATTTGAAAGGCCGATTTTAGACTTGCTTGAATTGTGTCATAAAATGAATACTTCTTACACTAGAAACACCAAATTTCATATCTAGCCATTTCGGCGGGGGGTCTTTCCATTTATCACGGTTAAAATGACCTAAAATCAA
Source organism: Acanthosepion esculentum (assembly GCA_964036315.1). NCBI lineage: Eukaryota > Metazoa > Mollusca > Cephalopoda > Sepiida > Sepiidae > Acanthosepion > Acanthosepion esculentum. Next base: position 107,229,940 of record OZ038488.1, read on the forward strand.
CAGATTAGAATGTATATGGAGCAGATGCTGAACAAGTACAGTCCTGACTCAACATGTACAATTTCTGGACTGTAGAGAGAGAGAAGCTTAACACAAGCCAAGCAATATCCACTAATGATTACTAATAATCCGTATGAAATAAATATTACTAAGAAATAATAATAAATTAGGAAAATGAATATTAAATCATAAATTTGTATCTTGATAGCAATAAATCGTAACTAAAATCCATTCATTAGATAATTTAAAAAGTAAGAAAATTGTTTGAAGGGGTAACTTTAAGCAAAATGTTACTTGGTAACTGAAATGCTGATAATTATTGTGAGAATACTGCAAAAACATAAAAGACATTCTAGAATTTTTTTGTAGAATGTTTTTTTATCTCATTCTTTGAATATGAACATTTTTCGATCAATAAGTCCTACTTTTTTTCCGTGATTTGAATCTGAGCGTAAAGTAAACAAATCGATTTCTGTTTAATATTTTTTATGACGAAAACGGTTTTTAAATCCCATTTACATTTTACATATCATAGAAAATTAATATTTAAAACAAATTCTTAGCAATTTCCTTGAAAATTTCGTCCATAGAAAACATGCTGGTCGATTCTTTTGTGTCCGTGTTGACGCTGTGTATTGAGTCTCGCGTGGAGTTGAAATGATGGCCGAGCGAGTCGCACATGGTTACACATAATCGCACACGCGCAAAATGGAGCTATCGTTTCATATTTGATTTTGATTTAGTTTCATAGATTATTAAATAAGCGTTTTAATAATATATTTTATGTGTTTTTATTTTTACAAGAAGCATTTGAATTTTACAATTAAACTTTTCATTTGAATTGTTTACAATCATAGTCACAGTTCTAATCGAAACCAGATGGTCTCTTTGTTTTACCTCTCCGGCGGACGAGAAATTTAATTACTGTCGTAACTTAGGGAAGGTTACTGAATAGAATAATCACATGAAGTTTGATAATGAATGATAATACTTAAGACAAGAACAACACATATAAGATTCGCCAGTGGCGCGTACAAAGAAGCATTCAACTGCTAGAAGTGAGTCAAATGAATTCCACAATGAATCTCCAACTGCAGGATGTCTACCAACCAGCCCACGCGGTCAGATGTGGCACAAAGTCGAATTTAATGTGGGGTATCCGAGCCCCTAGGCTCGACCAAAAAATTCCCGTAGACTCCGATAAAATGGGGCCGGGTAGCTGTTTCTCGAGACAAGACTCTGCCCTTCGACATAGCCTCGTCTGGTAATCCTCTCTGCCCAGAAACAGAGATTTGGCCAGCACAGCTGGAGATGAATCTCCAACTGCAGACCAACATACAGTATTTACTACTGTATTTATAAGAATGGGGATATATCCATTATCGTCCGTAGGTATGCTACAACAATTACCTTCATCTAGTTCTTTTTCCAATAATAAAATATCTTTTTGTTCCATTTTCCTTCGTCCGGTCATCGGTATATCTTCAGTCTATCGGAATTTAGTGTTTTTCAATTTACTAGCGCCTTTCCAATAGTGCCCCAATAGACTATATACGGGCGCACCTTTGATACTCTCGGCGGTCAGAGATTGGTGACTGATCCCTCCTCCGATCTTGCACAAACTACCTAATAGGGTAAAAACTGACTGGTTGAAGACCAAGACCACATTCCATCATCGCCTATCTGATCCGAACTACCACCAATCAGGATGAACAGAGGTCCTCTCGGGGAAGCACCGTGCCTTGAAAGACTGTTGGGCCTCAAACACACACCCGGCCTCAAGTGGAACACATACATTGTTAAGGATGAATGTAAAATGGTCGGCTGTACTACTCCAGTAAGTACCTGCCTTCTCTTGCTAGAACCAGATCAGGCCCAAAATGGAGTACTCTTGTCATATTTGGACGGGTGCTGCCCAGACCTCACTCTCCAGCCTCGATAGAATTCAAAAGCATCTCCGAGCCCTTCCAACCGAAGAAGAATCTAACGTTCCTCGCGTATAAGTTCTTCACATGCAAACAAAAAGAACAGAGATTTGACGATTATGCAACAGAATTACGCCACAAAGTGAATCACTTTTAATATGTTAGTATGCAGCGTCAGAGAGAATACATTACGCGAACACATGCCTGCGAGAACCGGTATTAAATTTAGAAAAAGAAATACAGGCAGGCCAAAAACAAGAAAACCGTCGAAAATAATAAATACTTCACCAGAAACAGATATACGACTGGAAAAAATGGCGACAAAGCCAAAACCAGATTTTAAAAAATGGCTACTACAAATTAAGAAGACGAAAAGCCCACGAAAAATACAATTGGATGAACTCCTGCGGATAATGCTCCGGTACACACGACAAAAATAGTTGTCCATTATTTTACAAAAAACTATAAGAATTGCGGAAAAAGGGACACTTTGTTAAAATGTGCAGAGCCAAGAAAAAGAATTTACATAAAATAAAAATCCAACAGCACAAAAACGTCAGACCACGAGGATCATGACATAGACGCCATTCAAAAGAAGAAAATAAATTCAGTTAAACAGAATTGATGGACAATCAATCTCGGAGTAAATGAAACATCGGTAACATTTAAAATAGACACAGGTGCAGAATTGAACGTATTGTTGGGGATTAGTGAATGTATTTGGTTAAATCAGAAGGTGTTTGAGTGAATCAGAAGGAAATCTTTTTTGGCGTGTTCGTTAACATTCATCCTCGACAATAAACAAAAATTTAGGACATGTCATGCAAAACGAAATTGAAGACAAGGCAAGTAGAAAATACATAGCAATGCAATGATTTATATACAATTTTTAAAATATACAAATGAGTCAAACATTTAATTGTAATTTGAATGCTGTAGTATTATAAATTTGTAGATTGTTGTCAAATGTGTTTGAATGTTTAAAATAACGTTACTGTGATTTGTTGCAAGAATTGAAAAGTTTGTTGTCTCAATGTAAAAAGTATTCGTTTTTACTGTTCAAACATTAGTGTGTGTATGTAAGTATTATGTTGAATGAAATGTTGTTATTATTACTTATTTTGTAGTGAATATATATCACTTTTTCTAAGTAAAATAAATGAAGTTTGTAAAGTTTGTTCGATAGAGAGAGAAAGAATATGCCAATGGTTTGCTGAGTCAGAGGTTGATTTGCGCGGAAAGATCAAGTTTTAGAATTGCGTGGAGTTGGTTGGCATCTCTCTGAATGTTGAAATCTGACTAATTAAGTAGTTCGATTTCCTTCTTTTTATAGTTTTTGAGAAGGAAAAATAGGCTCAAAAAGGTTTGAGCGCCATTGTGATTTTTCACGTGCATTCTCGGTTTTTTTAGGCTGTTAACCAATGATATCTCAAAAACATTTAAGTACTTTTACAAACTCTTGTATTCATTGAAATGTTAAAAAAAGAAAAGAAAAAAGGAGTAACGGTAGGGGTGAAAATGACGAGAAAGGCGTGAGGAGTGATAGTGGCTGTTGAAGCCAAGATGCCTTTGATGTATCCGCAGTAAGTGTTTCTTCTCTCTGTGTCTTCTCTGTGTGTCTCCTGTTGTTCCTATTTCTTTCTTTCTTTTTAGACAGGGGTCTATTTATATTATTCGCGAAGTTGAAAGAGGCTCCTATTACGTTGCTGATTATTTCAGCCGCGCTCATTTCTTATTGGCCAACATATATTTATTTAGGACTGTATTTAATCAACTTCAACCTGAGGTTATGCGTGGAGCCTATTGCGCAAAGCCCGAAATATGTCGTTATGTTTTAAGCTATGAAAGTGGTAACTTCCTGTTTCTGCTCTTAGTGCTACAACTACACACTACACAATAAAAATTCAGAATTATTCACACACTTCATAGTGGCAAAAACCAATTCAAATGCAGTATTCGATGCGAAAACATCTGAAAAGCTACAGCTGATAAAAAGAATATCAAAAATAAATAAAAAGGACATGCTGAATTTACTAGAGGAACATGTCTTGGGGAGTTAGGCAAATTACCATTACACCCCACATAACAGTAAACTCCGAAATAACATCCGTTATAAGTCCTCCGAGAAACATTCCATTTGGTATGAAACCAAAACTAAAAAACGAACCAGTAAGCATGAGAAAATGGGAAATAATAAAACCTATACAGGAATCTACAGACTGGGTAAACTCTTTAGTAGAAAAAGCAAACGGCAAACAACGATTCTGCTTAGACCCGAGAAACTTTAATCTATATATATAAAGTTGTAGCCCCTGTCTGTCTTTTTGTTTGTTATCGAACTCCACCTAGGGTTTTAGAGATATACCCCCATAAACATATATATTATGAAACTATATTACCCATTTCATTTTGGCCAAAGGGGGCACAAACCTCCCACTGAAAACTTTTCCCCCTTTTAAATTTTAATTTTAACAAGGGTTAACTACGCAGCTTCCTATGACCGGAATGTTCGCATTATTATAAGTATTTAGTTTTACTGATGTTCTATATAATTTTGGTTTTGGAGTAATATTTTGATATATTGACACAGGTAAAAATGTGGAATCATCCACGTTATCTTTCACCCCTAGGTTACTTGGATAAGTATATTTCATTTTGATATAGGGGTGGGGGGTGGGTCGAAATTGCAAGAAAAAGCTATTCATTTCAGAGGTTAACAGGAACAGGCATATGGACTTGGTGAGAGAATTCGAGAGCAAAGATTATGAATTTTGACAGTCTGTAATTTGGTCAGATGAAAGTAAATTCTGCCAATATTCGAATTTGAGACAGGTTTATGTTTGGAGAAATCAGAATGAGACTTGGAACACTGAAAGTCTGCAGGCGACCGTGAAACATGAAGGGCTTGGAGTAATGGTGTGGGGCGCTGTCTGTGCTGATTCTTGTTGGCGAGCGGTTGAATGGTCAAAAATACTGTCACATATTAGAGAAAGGACTACTCCCACTAATCAGATTGACAAGCTACCTTTTTCAAGAAGATGGAGCGCCATGTCATACGAGCAAAGTAGCAAAGGCCTGGAAGGAATCGCAAGGAATCAAGCCACTGCCATGGGTAGCCCAAAGTCCTGACATGAATCCAATAGAGCACGTTTGGGAGCACCTTAACCAAAAACTTCAAGAGCATGCAACCAAAATCATGTCAATGACAACCCTTAAAGAAACATTGCTAAAGGAGAGGCAAAATATGGCTCAGATGATTGCTGATAACTCGATCAAATCCATGTAAAATTGAATACAAGCACTGAAACTAGCAAATGGAGGAGCTATTCCATACTTGTTCCAAATACTGTTTATTTATGTTGAGATGGGATTACGTAATGGAATTGGATGTAGTTTATTTCTCCTGGCTAAAAACTTATCTTAGGCCACTTTACACTGTAATTAATACATTTTAAAGAAAGATATCAAATCAAGCTTCAAACCCTAGACACACGTCACACCTGTTAAAGCAGTGATCTTTGTGTACAATAACAGAACATACCCTACATTTTTAGAGAGCCACTACAGATTGCACAATACCCTGCTTATAAGCTGCTTCCATAGCCTCAAACGATCTCCTCCCAACACGAATTCAACCATCTGCAGAAAAGTGTAAGAAAAGTGTTTCATCTAGCAGACCGACACGGTGTCAATTTTTCAGTTTAATGGCGGCATTCTCTCTTTTTGCGCCTACAGTTTTTACATGCTGCTAATATCTGTTCTGTCTTTGCTCTCCTTACTTCATTTCACCCAATACAAGGCTAGAGCCACTCAAGGTAGAGGATATTTATCCCCCACCGTGCGATTATTGTAAGGGCTTAAAGGAGGAACCAAGAAGTGGATACTATGAGGATATGTAGGATATATATCAGTTGACCCTAAACATGAATAGGTTATGATTGTATTAGGCGGGAAGCATTCTTTCTGGAGTCGGTTTCACAAAGCAACCGTTATATGGCAAAAGCTGTCCTTAGGAAACCTACTCCTTACCAAAGGATTACGAAGAAAATGAGTATGATTTGACGCCTTGAATATGACATGGCGTATCCTAGCTGTGAATGTCTGAGCTGATGGAACCAAAGAATAAAGCTCGTTTGAACATTTGCATTAGTAATAGCGATAGAGTAGTGAGAGGCTAGCAACGTTTCGTCTGTGGGTAAGAGGTTGCAGGGTAGAAAATAACCCATCACCCACAACGCCATCTAATCGCTTTTGAACTCTGTCAAGGTTGGACAGTCAAGACTGGACAACATCAATCTAGATATGACTGCAATATTACATTCTTGGTCTGATCTGACTTTTGTAAGCATATAGAACGGTATCTCGAAAGATCTAAACCAGTAAGTAGTTCTTATTAATTTTATTAATTGACTACTAGATTTGGTACACGGGTTTTCAAAGCAACAGTAATTTCTGTTATTTAGTTATTTATTTATTTCTTTCTGTTTTGTGTGTTCTTTCATTACTTGTCTACATATTATCTAAATATGGAAGAATTCCAAAAAATAATTGTCCAAATGTTAAAGGTCCAGATGGACCACCAACAAAAATCAGATGAAAGACAGCAGAAATTGGAAGAAAGATTCCTCAAATTACAGTCGGACCAACAAACAGAACAGAAAATTCAACAACAAAAAAGCGAAGAAAGACAGAAACTCCACCAACAAAAATCAGACGAAAGACAGCAACAAATGTTTATGGAGTTACATAAACAACAAATAGAATTCAAACAATTTACACTTCAGAAAACAGAACTACAACAAAAACAACATAACATTCTGGGAAGTAGGTAACATCAAACAGAGAATTGGCGAACTGGTCTATATTGTCCAGGGACCGAAAAATACCCACAAACGCCATATGAACCAGCTTAGGAAATGCCGTTTGAAGGAATCTGAGGAATCACCACAAAATATCTGCGAAGAGCCGATCGACGTAATATTCGAACATTTCGATCTTGACACGCCCCAAGTCTCTCGGGGAAATACGACGCTCGGGGAGAAAGAGAAAATTTACTCAACCACGTTGACGTGAATCCCAAGAGGAAGAGGTATTAACAGTTTTACTTCTTTTTTTTTCCTTCAAGGAAAAAGAGAGAGAGAAAAAAGAGGAAAACTCTTGGAAGGGGGGTGTTGTGAGACCAATACTTCCCTACATCATGGACTCTCCCAGTACTATATAATTATGTGAATGGTAGTATCATAGGAGTAGTAGCACCAGTAATGCGCAGCCGCGTACAATACCAATATCGGACACCACTGGATAGTAAGCTCTGCCTACACTATTCTTTGTAACTTTTCTGTTTAATATATCTTTCTTACCTCTAACCCGGGCTCCGTGTTTTCCTTCCGTGGCCCCTACTTCGGGTCCACATCACATACACTGTAGCATCATCTACATATATATTTCCTAAAGAATCTGCCTCATAACACTCTCGGATGCAAATCGTTAATGTAAAGTAAAACGGTTTTAATACCTGAGAGAGAGAGAGAGAAACAGACAGACAGACAGACAGACAGAGACAGAGAGAGAGCGAGAGAGAGAGAGAGAGAGAGAGTCTTGGGGAACGTCAACATTAATTTCATATGCTTTAGAAAACTAGCCATTAACAACGACCTTTATGGGAAAAACTTTGATAACTGAGAAGACGTACCCGGTGATTCCATATCTAGAAAGTTTGTGTAGCAAACCCCCTATGCCACACTTTTACAAAGACCTTCGAGATATCTAACGCGATCGCTTTCGTTCGAGATGAGTTTATTATCAAGCGTTTTTCTGATTCTATGCGTGATGATAGTTAAGACATCAGTCTGGGACGAGATTATCGGAGTTAACTCTTCCTTAATTTCCAAGTTGTTCACTAGGTCACGCTCTCCTTACACTATAAATACTGGGCGACTTCTTGCCTCGCCCTCTTTTTCATTTCTTCATTTTCTGCGAATACATCTACAATGTAAGCTCTCGCAGAAGATTGCGCCTTCCCCTTCGTGGGAGACGCCATGAACATTATACATACACGTACGTACGAACATTCACCAAAATAAAAACTCTTTACGTTCACACACAAACACATGTTAATGTCTATGTCCATTGTAAATTTTGTTGTTTAATACATATACTTGTTTGTGTATATATATATATATATATATATATATATATATATATATATATATATATATATATATATATATATATATATCGGTTTTGTTGGTTTTCTTTACACTTCTTTATGGTGGATTCAATCTCTAAGTCTGCCATGTTCTTGTAATTGGACCTTCTTCTAGCAGGAATAAACATACGTGTTCCTTATTTAACATCACGTAAACCCCCGGTCCGCCACAGATAACCAAAAACTATATTGTTTGTTGCTCACGAGATTGTTTCTGTTGAGGTGATCAACAACTTTCTTGGTAATATCTTCAAAACGTTTGCTAATGACACTAAGAATGGTAATATTGTGACGGGGGCGTGGGCTCGCCCGCATTCTTGTAAACACTGCGTACACTTGACACCTTCCATGAGCTTGGGAATAATTTATTTTTCTTCAGGCAACTATTAAACAGCATTGGTAGGATTGGAGATAGTTCTGGGCCAAGGATTTTGAGAACAGCTACAGGGATTTTATCCAGAACAGTAGCCTTCGTGGTTTCAAGGCTTTTGTTAAGTCTGGAAACTTCCCAAGCCCAGACAGCGATACCATAAAGCTTGTGCTCCATGTGATGGAGGAAAGTCAGGCGAAGTATTCGAAAAGTCTATAGTTTCTGTTTTTTTATTTATTTATTTATTTTTTTTGTGGAGGATAAAGCTTTCTATGCCGGAGAGGATGGCCCTGGTTGTCTAACGTGGAATTAGAAGCAAAATTAATTGCTTAGTCTTATCTGGTGGACATGAAATAACCTCACCGCCATTTATAATGAAAGGCCCAGACGGTTTGTCTCTTATTTAGAAGTGTTTGCACTTTTCTGGAACTCGTTGGATCCCAATTTTTTGTTTTCCATTTTGGCTTGGACAAATAACTACTCTTTGCATTTTCCAGAACTCTCTCACAGTGATTGCGTGCAGTTCCGAATGAAGCGAGAATTCTGTTACAACGATGCCAGAGACAGAAGTAGCGGTTACAGTGAGTCACAGCCGCAGAACATTCAGATGTGAACCGAGGCTGGATATTTGGATTTTGTTGGCCTTGTTGGGGTTGTTATTTTATAACGGCTCCGTACCCCAAGGAGCTCCCAAACAAGAATAAATACGAGATGCTAAAGGGAAATGAAAAGAAGGGTGCCAAAATATGTTTACCAAATTTATTAAATGCCACAATGTAAAACAATAATATAACATGACATAAACATGTTATTTACAGTCAACAATACAAATTTACTACCTTTGAGCTGAGGTGAGGTCGTTAATTATCCTCTATGAATATCTTTGTTCCCCATGGTGTGAGTCTGGACGTTGGTTGTAGCACGTGTTGCTCTAAACTCTTCTTTTGACTGGACTGAATCTGTGTCAAAAACCTTAACCCATTTCGGTTGTCTTTACTGTGCCAAGGGCATTAACTCACATCACTTATCTGCTTACTTGGCGAAGTGTTCTATTGTTGTGGGCCGGGTGAAATTTGCGTGTTGTTGTATTAGAAACACGTGTGTAACTCCAGGTAGAATATTAAAAGGTCCAACTACAAGAAAATTGCGGACTCAGGTCAAGTCCAACTGAAGATATAAAGACAAACAAAACCGATATATATATATATATATATACAAACATATATAATTTGAAAATTTTTAGGTCAAGGGAGAACAAAAGACACTCACTGTGTTACTGGCCCTAAGAACCTGCTGATATATTTTTTTAATGGACTGTGATTGGACGGTTCAAACGGCCCCCCTTTGAAAGGGAAGGGAGAACTGGGACTGGACTTTAGAGCAGTTGGAAACGAGACAGCATAGAGAGAAGAGGTTCATTTTTCTCTCTCCCTGCTGAAAATGGCAGGCAGCGTTTTGCCATAAGTAAGGATGCATGGGTAACAAAGTTGCTGAGGGCAAGTTTCCCCTTCTGAGAAAGTTTTGAGAAGTCCTCTTGAAGAAGCCCCAGAAAAGAAAGTTGAAAAGAAGTCCGTAAGTGGAGTTTGGAGCCAAAGTCGTTTGAGAAGAAGACGAAGGAGCGAACACGTGCGTTTTTAAAAGTATTTTACCACATGTTTAAGTAAATTTCCACCTTCTAGCGGCCGTTAAAGAAAGGCGTAATATCCAGGCGAACGGGAGGAACATAAGTGAAGAAAGAAGGGAGTTTGGTCACCAGGAAGAGAACTTTGTCTACACAAGAAAGAAAAGAAAAATAGAAAAATTGTGTCTGTTCTTTGGTGAATGTTCGTATTTTGGTAAATGTTCGTACGTACGTGTGTATATAATGTTCATGGCGTCTCCCACAAATGGGAAAACGCGGATTTTCTAAGAGAGCTTACATTGTAGTCGCTGAAATGAAGAAATGAAAAAGAAAACGAGGCGAGAATTCGCCCAGTATTTATAGTATATGGAGAATGACCCTTAGTGACAATTTTGGAATTAAGTAGAAGCTAACTCCGACAATCTCTAAAAGCCTACAGGGATTTTTGTGGTGGATAAAGCTTTCTATGTCGGAGAGAATACATTCAGAAATGAGGGAAAAGAATGCTACGTGTTTGGAATTAACATGCTCCTTGTTTATTCTTGTCACTGTTGCACAAGAAAAAACCTAGAAGAGTTACCAGATCGGAGGGAAAACCTCCTATCTTTGTGGCCCTAACTATTCTTCTATGGTTGCTACAGTTACTCAGTCACTTTATTTCTTACATCACACGTCATTCGGTCGTACAGGTGGAGATGAGCAAAAACACCTAGTGTAATGTTGCCTGTAATTCTTTATCACTTCAAATTATGTTCAAAAACGGATAAAAATATACGTGCTAATATTTTCCGCATTGTTGATTTTATCGTTACTTTCAAACTATGCTTTGTCCAGTCTTTCCACCGAGAGAAGGTCGAAGAATTCATCGGCTGAAGAAACATAATTATAATATTAGCAAAGATGAGACTATTCGCTTAGACATCTCGTGGATTGATTAATTAAATGAGAACAACAAAAGTAATAAATAAATTGTAAACATGATCATATCGTCTGAATTTAGTTTTTGCACAAAAAGCAATGTGATACTCTCTAAATGCAGAGCTATGAAATTACAATAATGTAGTTTTTAAACACAACCATTAGTTATCGGGGAACTAGTAAGATTAAAACGAGAACTGACAAACGCGTTAAGAAAATCCCAGGAAATCTATCTTTATATGTAATTCAAAAGATTGTGTTAATGAGTACTGTTCGCATACTTAGAAAAACACTTTCAATGCAATATGCCCATTAACCTTCTAAGAAAAAATCTTTCTTTGCCTCAGGTCTCAAGTAAAACTGGAAATAATAATAATAATAAATACTCGGTTGACATTTGACGAGGTACAGCCGTGTCTCATGGGCAAGAGAAGCTCCTTTGTCTTGACCGACATCCTCCACTAGAGATGGTGTCTCGATAAAAATACCGGTTGTTATGCAAACCTAAAATACACTAACCTTCATATTATGAATGAAATATCCAGTGAAGATATTGAAAATAACGGCGTCAATAATACTTAAACTAATGGTGAAGGTATCTCGCCCGGCTGGTATCCTATTGCACAGCAGGGTGGGTCCGGTCGTCGTCCTACTACTGTTAGAGTGAGGAAGAGGAAGTGACTTCCGGAAGTGAAAAGAACTGTGATGGAGAGTTATTATAGGCGTAAACCAACAGTAACAGAATATAGAAAAAGAATGTATATGATTTGGAATGGGATTTCTGTCTAAACTGATCATGTTACTGAGGTACGAAGACTCGACCTTATTGGGGTAGATAAGGAAATTAGTTATTGCCAAATTATCGGTTTTGTTGTTCGATAAGATATAAGAATGGTCACCAACAAAAAAAAGGATTAGACCCAGTTTCTGATATCCGAATTCATGTTCGGCCATAGAAAACGATCGGCAATAAGTTTTACAGTCGCTCGCTTGCTTGGGTGAGACAGGTTGTGCAGGTGATGAAACACCTTTTTTTGAAGAGAGGGAGGGATGTACGGTCTCGGGGTATCCAGGGCGGTGTCGCAAAGCAGCGTTTTATCACTGAAGGGAAATGGGAATTCCTTCAGTCTCAGAGAAGTTCGCTTGATGATGTCGGCTTTCTGCGTGTCTGCTATTAGGTCCTGACTCAAGGTATCGTCACCCAGGGCATTAACGTCAGTTCTGGACAACGTATCTGCCACCGTGTTGCCTTTTCCTTTAACTTGCCTGATATCTGTCGTGAACTGCGAGATGTAGTCCAGGTGGCGTATTTCTCATGATGTATATTTATCCGTATTGACGTTCATCGCGTTGGTTAAGGTTTGTGGTCCGTGAATATCACGAAGTGTCTGTCCTCTAGGATGTGTCGAAAGTGTCGGATGGAGAGGTAGTTGGCTAAGAGTTCTCGGGAGAAGGTACTGTATTTTCTCTGGGCTGCAGAAAGTTTCGCAGAGAAAAAGGCTATAGGTTTTCGGTCTCCGTCAAGTTGGTGCTCCACTACCACGCCAATTCCTGCGTCGGATGCGTCTGTTGTGTCGAAGATCTTAGTGTTTGGGTCGTTGTTGATGAAAGACAACTTTGTAAAGTTCACCAACGCCGTATTAGCTGACTGGAATGATTGTAGGGATTTGCCTTCTACTGTGACAGGTTTATTCTTCCGCACTATGAGGTTGGTTAGAAGTGAAAGAATAGCTGAGTAGTTGGGGATGGATCTGCGGTAAAAATTCACCATGCCGATGAAACGTCGTATTTGCTTCATTGATATGGGTGTTGGGAAATTCCTGATAGCGTCGATTTTGTCAGGTAACGGGGTAATCCGTTAGCGTCGATCTGGTGACCTAGGAAATTAATCTAGGATGCCCCCAAAATACACTTGTCACCTGTTCAGCCGGAGCCCATAGTGAGATAGTCTTTGAAGGACTTCGTTCAGGTGCTGTTTGTGGATATCTCCGTCTGTGCTGGCCACGAGGATGTCATCGATGTAGGCGTAGGCAGAAGGTATACCACGCAATACTTCACCCATGAATCGTTGGAATGTTTGAGCTGCGTTCCTTAGGCTGAATGGCATTTTAAGATATTCGAAGAGGCCAAAAGGTGTGGTAACAGCGGTTTTGGGAACGTCTTCAGGGGCTATGGGGATTTGATACGCCCTTATTAGATCGATTCTTGAGAAGACGCGGGCGCCCTACAGTCCTGACGCAAAATCGTGTATATGAGGGTCTGGGTATCGATCGGGGATGGTTCGGCGTTCAGTCTTCTGTAGTCAACGCATAATCTAAAATCTGTGCTACCAGGTTTAGGCACAAGATGCAGGGGCAAAGCGTATGGGCTGTTAGAGGGTCGAATGATGCCATCTTTCAGCATTTTATCAAATTCCTTCTTGGCATATTCGAGCTTTAGCGGCGAGAGTCGTCATGAGTTAGAGAAAGTGGGTTGTCCGCTGGTTTTCAAGTGGTGCTGCGTCTGGTGCTTTGCCGGGTCAGTGTTCGTGAAATGTTGAATCACATCCGGGTATTTATTTAGAATGTCGATATACTCTTGTTCGTGAGACGTTATCACACTGATTCCAATAGTGTTGTGTCTTGAGAGGATACCTTTGACTAAAATATTGGTAGTATTGTCTACCAAAGTCCTCGTGTTCATGTGAACAGCCAGGTTGTAGTGAGCCAGGAAATCTGCGCCAAGTATCGCTGTTTTTACGTCTGCCTGAGTGAAGGTCCAGGTGAAATCACGCCTCATTCCGATGTTGAGGGTAAGGGTCCTGGTTCCGCATGTCTTGATGAGCGATTGGCCAAGAAGACAAAGTTATTCTTCTCTTTAGATTTTCAGTTGCAATAAAAAGTGAGGTAGCTGAAGCAGTCCTTATAGCGACATGGGTGATGGTCTCTTTCATCAGCTTTGTACTCTCAATGCTCCAGCTTATTCCATAGTAAGCATATCCAGTACGACTCTGTTTCCAGCTAAAACTAAACTTCGAACGCCGAATCACACACCTCTAACAACCAACGTAAAAATAATCTTCATTTTTCATGAACGGTGTCCTTCAGGACGTGGACGATCATGACTCTCCATAGCATCACATTTTTGGCTCTTGTTGCATTTTGTACCAGATCGCTCTACGATGAGAAAATCAGCAATGTGTATCGGAGCTGTTAAAAATCATAACGAAAATTTCACCTGACATCTTGTAGCATACGGGGAATTAAAAACCAACAAAAGTCCGTCTGGTAAATCATTTCTGGTTCGACACACAGTATTCAAAATATCCGCTCACCGTTATAATAATTATTATGGTGAAACACACCTATTCTATAGTTATTAGACTCTCCCACCTAATATAAGTAGGAGTAGTAAGAGGAACGAGAGTCAGTCGATGTCGGACGACAGTCTGAACGGTTGAACTGGCCCTGAATCCGTTTATATGGGTTCAAAGGGTATATATTTTTGGCCGGGCCCACGGGCCCGGGAATCCCACGTTAAACCGTCCTTGTGCCACATGATACCCTTATGGGAGGGTGACTAAATACTAGTCGATGTCGGACGACTCGGCTAGACGGTCGAACTCTCTGCCTCTGAGCAGAGAGGAACCCGGACGAGGCTCCGCCGTAGGGCAGAGCCTCGTTCGGGGAGGTTGACCAACCCGATCCCGTTTATACGCGATCTACGGGCATTTTTTGGCCGAGCCTACGGGCTCGGGAATACCCCACTTTAATCTCGGCCTTGAGCCACATCTATCCCTCGTGGGTGGGGGGCAGTAAATACTGTCGATGTCGGATGACTCGGCTAGACGGTCGAACTCTCTGCTTCTGAGCAGAGAGGAACCCGGACGAGGCTCCACCGAAGGGCAGTCTCTCGTTCGGGGAGGTTGACCAACCCGATCCCGTTTATACGGGTTCTACGGGCATGATTTGGCCGAGCCTACGGGCTCGGGAATACCCCACCTTAAACTCGGCCTTGTGCCACATCTATCCCTCGTGGGGGGGGGAAGTAAATACAGTCGATGTCGGACGACAGTAGTCGACAGTTAGTCGAATACGAAAGTAGTCAGCGACCACAACAAGATTACTCTGCGTAATACCTATTATATCAAGTTCCTAACGTTTGGTACGTCGAACTTATTTAGGACCGATTTTAGTACAAATACAAGCCTCCACTGCGAAATAACTCCACAACGATAATAATAATAATAATAATAATAATAATAATAATAATAATAATAATAATAATAATAATAATATGAACACCACCCTGACCCGGCTACAGACATGGGACCCGTAACAATTTTATGGGATTTTCGAATACACACAGACAGGGCAATCAAAGCTAATCGTCCAGACATCGTGATCAAAGACCACAAAAACAAAATGTGCATTCTTATTGACATGGCATTATCAGCAGACTGTAATGTATTTTTGAAGATCTTCAAAAAAAAAACTATCAAAATACAAGGATCTTGAAGAAGAAATCTAAAATTGTGGCACATAAGAACATCAATAATGTAGTTGGAACCCTCGGTTTGATTGGAAAATGTTCCGATTGACTCATTGAAGGGGTCCCTGGTAGCCCAAGCCATAAAGAAATACAAACAAAATATACTCACAACTACAGCTTACTAAGAGCTTTATGTAAAATGTGTATAATCTTAAGTTTTGGTTTTCTTTCACAAAAATGATCAGTGGAAAATATCATGAAGCCATTTCTGACCTTAGGTCTCTGGTTGGGACCCGGAAGGAAATGAGTATAAAACAGAAATAAAAAAAAATGGAAATAATAACTATTTCCAGCCAGTTAAATTTAAAGAAATCTACCTGACCTATCTTTTATACAGACGCGTTCCTATATTTGAAAAAGGATTCTTAACGATACAGCCATACAGATTAACTGAGAATGCTTCAGCAGTTAAAACTGTCAGGATGTTTCATTCTGCTTCGAAGCAATGACGATGGCCAGCAGAAATTTAATACTATCCAAAATTAAATCAACTTATCAGCTATATAACAATAGTACGAAAGAAAATCCCAATTCAACTTTTGTTTTTTATTCATACATTCCTTCTCTTTATAAATGTCAAATAATCTCAAAAATCGACCTAATTTGAAAGCATGTATGAGACTTTTATCCTAAAAGTTGAATTCATAGAATTTTTTGGCACACAAAAGAAACGAACATTACCAAACGAACCATAACACGACGTTTCACTTTATCAAACTATTTATCTTGTAAAAAAAGCAAATAATGTATGTAAGTAAATAAATTTGCTATTTGTAATATGTTGATGTAATTTGTTTTTTTCCATTTTGCCATCCAAGTACCAATATCCGAAAGTTTCAATTAAACAAGACATAATTTCTCAATCTTAGCCGACATACACAAACGTGTTGCGGAGGTGAAAGTTGAATAAGTTTGAAAATTGATCAGAAAGCTGTTTGGTAACATGAGGTCTGCTGCGTGTATAAAATTTCACCCCTTCACAAACATTTAACTTTATGTATGGCACAAGGCTAAGAAGGCAATACAAATGATGACAACGACAAAATATTTATATAGGAATAATACAAATTATCAACAATAAACTCCGCAGAATATTTCGCTATGTTGAATTTCAAAGTGCAGTAAATGAGCAAATTAAAATGCTGTATGATATTCCTTCAAAACAGTGTTTTTGGTACAATAATTTACAATGCAAAAATAAGAGTTGTTTACTCTTAACTATGAATTTAATTATTTGAAAACTTTTCTTTAAAAGAAAGAATTTTTTATCTGGTCTCACAATGAAAAAGTGTTTGTTTTTACAAGAAATGTTCTTTGTAAATTAGTTGAATGTTTTTTTTTATGTCATATGAATATTGTGAAAATGTGTTTGGTAAAAAAGGAACTTATTACTTGATGTTTCAAGAAGTTTCTTTTGAAATTTAGTTTTTTTACTTCTGAAAATAAATACGATAAATCTTGCCGCTAAAAGAAAATGTTCACCAAAGAGTAAATTCCGT
Source organism: Acanthosepion esculentum (assembly GCA_964036315.1). NCBI lineage: Eukaryota > Metazoa > Mollusca > Cephalopoda > Sepiida > Sepiidae > Acanthosepion > Acanthosepion esculentum. The sequence continues at coordinate 107,247,011 of OZ038488.1, forward strand.
TGAATAGAACTGAGTGAGAAAGTTTCTTGAATTGTGTCCTGAAAAGCTGAAATTATGTTCGGTAAACTTGTAGCTTCAGAATACATATTTTTTAATTTCTTGCTGGTGACGAACTGGAAGCAACTAGAATTTCGTTAGCGCGGCAGCGATGTGTCTTGTTGGCTTTTAAAAGGTCTCACTGATGGGATACATTCGTGCTTCCAATTTTTCTGGGTACGTGTCACATGAATGGCTCCAGACTACCGTTCAAAAATATTGTCGGCAAAACCTGATTGCGTAGGCGTATTTCATAGCCAATCAGCAATCAGAAAAATTGCAAGGTCTGTGTGATCCACTTTTTGCACAAAATTTTTCACTTTTTTAAGATGACATATAGTAATTGCATTTCATTATTGTTTTAACCAATGATTTATTGAGAAGAAATTTAAAACTGAAGTAGAATGCTAAAAAACGCTATATTCTTATATTTTGAACCATCAACCCAGTTAAAATTCTCCACTGAACGTGAAGTTTAATGTGCTCCCAGGATATAGGATGCAAGTTAAAATATATTACACACTGACCCCAATCCAAACGTCAGGCAGCGTGCGCTCAGTATTAGATATAAAAAAAAACTGCCTTAAGTAAAATCCTAGCGACCACGTAGCTTGTTTTGACTGGAAGCGAGCATGTTTCTATTAACCTACAATTATTGAGAACAATTTTAGCAAGGAACTCGTTAGTGATGTCCATTAATGTTATGTAATGACTGGCTATTTCATCGTCGGTATTGGGCATTATTTCTAACTTAGATCACCACAAGACTACTGGTGGTGACGGGATACCAGCCATTGTCCTGAAAAAATGCGCACCTGAACTGGCGCCTGCCCTCTCTAAATTATACAACCGCTGCCTCAAGGTGTCCTGTTTTCCTGACTGCTGGAGGTCCTCAACCATTGTTCCTGTCTTTAAGAACTCTGGTGACCCCTCCGACCCTTCCAATTACCGTCCTATCAGTCTCCTACCCCTCTTCGGCAAAGTCTTCGAGGCCATTATCAACACCGAAGTGATTAATCATCTGATATCCCATGATCTGCTCTCAGACAAGCAGTATGGTTTCCGCTTTGCCCGATCTACTGCCGATGTGCTTACGGCCATCACTGAATTTATCTACCAAGCTATCCATAATAACGGTGAAGCTCGTGCCGTGGCCCTAGACATCTCCAAAGCGTTTGATAGAGTTTGGCATGCCGGCCTTCTTCGCAAACTCCAGGGTTATGGTATCACAGGTCGATTGTTTGACCTAATACAATCATTTCTGTCAAACCGGGAATTGAAGGTCGTTCTCAGTGGATTCATCTCCAGCTCCTATCCCACTAACGCAGGTGTTCCTCAAGGCTCCATCCTAGGCCCTACTCTGTTCCTCATATTTATAAACGACCTTCCTGACGCCATAGACTCCCAAGTCGGTATCTACGCTGACGACACCACAATTTACTCCTGCCTAAAACACAAATCTAGTGATGCTGACAAAGTTAACGTGGCCCTTCAAGGACCTTCAATCGGTTGTGAACTGGGGCGAGAAATGGATGGTTAACTTTAACGCCTCTAAAACAAAACTGCTTTCTATTAACCATCACAAGGATCCATCCCTGCATCCCATTAGAATGTCTGAAGACCAACTTCACGAGAGCTCCTCTCTGCGGCTGCTCGGTCTCACGCTGTCCGCTGATCTGAGATGGAACAAATACATCGAGTCAGTTGCATCATCCACCGCAAGGAAAGTTGGTTCCCTGTGCCGAGCCAGGAAATTTTTCTCCCCGGAATCGATCCTCCAAGTCTATAAATCGACCATTCGCCCTTGCATGGAGTATTGCTGCCATATATGGTCTGGGGCCCCTGCTGTTTGCCTCAGGGTTCTTGATAAGATCCAGAGACGGATATGCAATGTGATTGGCCCTGATCTATCATCTTGTCTGCAGTCGCTCTCTCACAGACGCGATGTTGCCTCGCTCTGTCTTTTTTACAAATACTTTCACGGTAATTGCTCCGAGGAGCTGCTTTCGCCTGTCCCTAGGTCTCGTGAATTTAAACGTCCTACGAGGCTGGCATCCCGTTCCCACCCCTACACCGTTGAAACTGTTAGATGTAGACGTCTCTTCTACTCCAATAGCTTCATGTCTCGCACATCTCGCCTATGGAACTCCCTTCCCTATTACTGTTTCCCTGACAAATACAATCTCCAACGGTTTAAATGTAGCGTCAATCGACATCTCCAGTTGCCTTGATCTATCCACTTCCCTTCTCCACATCCTTTCACCTTTCATTCCTATCTGCTCTCGCTCCAAATCTTCTGTAACCCCCTTGCCTTGATCGACCCACTGTCTTTCCCTTTCTCCACATCCTCTCCTTACCACTCCTATCTGCTCTTCCTCCAACCCTTCTATAACCGCTTGCGTGATAGTGGCCTCCAGCCTTGCTTGGGGTGATACGCTTAAAAAGAAAAAATATACACGTGTAGTGGATTTGAGAAGGTTGCGTGAATATTTAAAATTGTGCTGCAAGAAAAATATGCAATATCCACAAACAAATTATAAGAAATGGCCATATGGTAACGATATTAAATCACGACAAAAATACATGTTTGAAACAACAGATTAAATTTTATATACACAATTTACAATTTCTTTGTTTGTAATGATGTGTGCAAAGGTATATTTTAGAGAAAAAGTTATTTGCTGTTTCCGAAATGTTCAATGTCTAAAAAGTTGTCTGCCTTTGATTAAAAAGGTTGAATTTAACTTAGACAAAAGATTTTCTATGAAAGATATTGAGTGAAAAAAATGTTCTAATCTCCATAAAGGAAGTTTCTTTGTCGGCACATAATTCCCGCGTGTATCTTTCGCGTGTGTGAGTATCAAATTTACTATTTCTATTTATAGTTTTCTTAATAACGAAATCGGCTCTAACGGGGCTTGGTAGCTGTTGCGAATTTTTCTGAGAAATGCGTGGGCGAATGTTGCATTTTTTATTTTTTAACCAATAGGATTTCTTGAAACATTTAAATTAGGGATGAATTTGAGAAAGATTTTTTTATGTCAGTTAAGCCTATTTTTGCACAAATTTTGACTGTTTTGTTATGGAAATTTCTCGAAACTTATTTGTATTTAACAACCAACGAAATTCAAGAAAATGTTTGAAATTGAAATGAGGGTTACTAAATACGTTTTCTAGGGTGGCTAGTTAAGCCCTTTTGCAGATACCTGCTCAAGAATATGTGCGTTTCTTCAGCACCCATAGAACCAACCTGTGGTTTATTCTGCATCTATACTGGGCAGATCTGAAGAAGAGCGCACAATCTGACACGGTTAGTAGATGAACAATGCCAGTACGCTTGAATCACGATGACTTTGATTTCGTGCTAGTACAATCCCCATCAACTACCTAATTTCGCTCAGAAGTCTGAGATCATTCTGTGGTTTGGTTTTCTGACTCTTCCCAACTCTGTGATCGTATCCCATCCTTGAAGAATCGACTATGGTGAAATTCGAATCCTGGTCACATCGTCGGAAAACGAACGTTAATGGAACTCTCAGCCACATATCCATTTATTTAATATTTAGCCAATTATCTATACCTAATGCTAGGAATCACTTATTCTTATTGAGCAGAAAGCAGAGAAAATGTACCGCTAAAAATCAATCAGAAAGGGACTTCTACTCAAAAAAAAATAAAAAAATAAGGACAAAAACAATGAATAATGAGACTAAGGGAAACAATAATTTTGATAATATTCATTAATATAAATATGTATGATAAAAAATAATTTGTAATATCATAATATAAATATGATAAAAACAATGATCTTTTTATCATGTTTATAATCTTAGGTGGAGGAATGGATAGCGACTCGGATTGAGAAATCGGAGAGCCGAGTTCGAATTCCAGTCGAGTTCATTAAATTTACTTACTTGCTAATATCCTTGAGAAAGGTATGAATTAATCTCTTCTGTGTCCTATAGCTTTGGTGGTAACCGGTGTAGGAGAAGAACACTCTGAATTCAAAGGTCTAGTGTACGGACAAGGGCGATTCGCACCATATTCCGTGGTCGATCAAGAGCTTGAAAAGTTGATGGGCGATGTTTTTTTATTCCGTTCTCAGGTCCCCCACCCGTGAAGCAGTCAAGGGTTAAGAATAGTTTTAACTTTTAGACATTATTTGGGTTTATTTCAAGGAATAAAATTGTTATCAGTTACCAAAGTATTTTCCTTTTTTTTCCTGGTTTTGTCTTTTTGGTTTTATGTCACCTTTCAGCTAAATTATAAATTCCACCATCATAAAACGACTTCGGTATTCATTCTCTTTGAGAAATTTTAGGACATCTTGGAACAGCTGATCAGACAAAAGTGTAGCAAGAGGCGAAACAAGTGACAGTTTGAAAGCGACAAATATGGAAAATATAACGACTGTGAAAGAACATTTGTTTGTTGCCTCGCAATTGTAATATGAGGACTGGCAACAAAATTAATAAGTGACTTCCTCGAAAAATAACCGTTCTGTTCCAATGCATCATTCAAAACAATTACTCATTGCAGCATTGTTCATTAACAGTTTATCCAGTTTGCAAGCAATTTGTTGTGGAAGCAAATCCCATTGTTTACATTTGGACTAATATCCTCATCTTTGTTGTTGTTATCACAACGTTGCGCCCTCCAGCTTTCGCCAGTCGTTTGTCGATCCCGCTAACCTTAAGGGAATTTCCTGTTGAACTCACGGGACTATGGCTTAGTGGATTCAAGCGTTGCCCAGGCAATTTAGTGACGTAATAAATGTGAATTCAGTCCCCGGGCCAGCTAGACTCAGACTCAGTGGCTACAGGAGTAGCAATAACTTGTCGTGTCCATAAAAAAAAAATGAATAAAAATAAATTATAAACCAAAATAAATAATTTATAATAAAATAATTATAACAATTATAATTATCATTAATTCACTCATTCTAAACCATTGAGAATCAACCCCACTTTTCTCCTCTACACACACAAAAACGTGACATTCTCACTATCGAACAAGCAGTTCAGACGGACAGGTCGTGAAAACGTGCGTCAATGAAAATGCCGTCTCCTTTTCAGGCTATAATAGTAATATTTGTCTTTTAGTACTCAACAAAAATTCGAGGCAAGAAAACCCCAGGTACTTCTTGTATTTTTCCAACTAAGTTATCTGGACACTCATTACACACATCTATAAAAAAGCATATGAGAAAGACTGTATACATTTTAGTTATTCTTTATCTTATCCTTCTGTCGGATTCCGATGCCTATTTGATCTACATTTGACCCCAAACTCACGATTTTACTCGGTATTACTGTCTGTCATGTCTCCAGCACCACATAACAACCAGATAATAAATAGTATTCGTTTGGTTGTTTCTAGGTTCTCGTTGTTTCTCATTTTTACAAGTATTTTTGTATATATAAATGTTAGGGGTTTTATAATTATTTTTCAGAGTTATGACCCTCTACAAACTGAATGATAAAACCAAGATGATATATGCTCAAACATGAACAACGGAATGAAAACAATCTACGATACGAATATTGAAATATGGTTATTAAGTATATTTATTAAGTATAACTGAGTATAACACATATGAACTTTTCATAACGACCGCTAGATGGCGTGGCCAAAAAGTAATATAAAAGAAAAGGGCACAAAATGTTCCTTTCTGTTCCACTATTTAGCAACAGGACGTCGAAGGGACAAGACGTGTCTCGTTTCTTCTGGGGAGGACCTTTTAGATCCCAGCGAATCAAGTGTCACATTGTGCAAAATACAGCATACAAACATCATAAGCTGATACCTCTACCAAACCAACAAGGAATGTTTCTTCAATATTTCTCAACTTCTTCAACACGGCTTTACATACACGTACGTATGAATAAGATCAACAAGAAAGAAAGAGGAGAGAGCCTTCTAAATGGATGGTAATTGTTGAAATTTGCAGAAAGATGGATTGTAAAGTTCAGAAGAAAATTAAAAACGAAATGCGTTGAAAAATTATGTTTTGATATAATTCCAAGGAGAATCCAAACCAAATTTAATTAGATTGAATTCAGTAAGATTGAGCAAAACAAGACAACCCGTCCTTCCCCACTTCCCGTCGATGAGAAAGAGACCATTAAGGCATCGATGAAGATGTCAGATAAAATAAAAACATACGTTGTTGATAAAGAGACCAGATAAAGAAGCTGATAAAGAAGGATTAATCCCTTTTGTTTTTGCTACACATATCTAGAATTTGGATTCGTCACACCAGCCCTAGGAGCGAGCTGAGGTTAGCTGCTGAGAAAGTGAGAGAAGGAAGATAGAAATTAGCACCGCCCACATGGAGTTGTGGTGTGAGGTGAGGCGTGAAGCGAGTTGGAGTTGAGGAGTGGTTTGATTCCTCTGACCACTCTTAAAAGGGGGCTGGACAACCTTAAATTTGTAAAAAAAACTTGAGTAAATGTATTTTTATATATGCAAATTTAGAAAAGATCGATGCTTAGGGTAAAAGACAACTGAACCCAGACCATAGTCAACTCCTTCATTGTCGGACGTAGGAATCCATAGAAGCTGGAGATTTTGGACAGCTGAGACACACACACACACAGAAAAAGAGAGTCCCCATATTACTGCCACTGGAATCCACGTTATTTGCCGAGATATCCTGACCAAGACTTTGTACCAGACCTGAAGACTAGAACTTAGAAATTTAAGTTACTACTAAAACAAACTGTAGATTCCGAAGGTGATACAAGTGTCATTTGATTATAACAATAAGTGGGAAGGGTTAAAACCACTGTATACAATAAATCATATATAAATCAAATTGTTGTTACATTTTGAACCCAATTTAATACTTTATTCCAAATTATTCTTGTTTTTTTGTGTAGCTCCCAAATTGTCAAACCGTCCTCATTCTAGTCTGTTTCATCAGAGATCTTCTCACCCTCTGAAATCAAAAACACGTGTCAAAGGAGTGAATGGTTGTGAACGGACAAATGCCAACTAAGTTAAGTAGAACCGTGCCACCATCACAGTACCAGCAACAAAATGAGTCATATACTAACAAGTGAAGAGTCAGCTAAATGATAACCACAGCAGTCTCAAGTTCCTTGAGGACTGACGAGTGGCATGACATTATTGGTCACTGCTGATTAGGCTCGATGACAGGGATTACAGGTGGAGGGTTAAAATTTGAGGGCTAAATCAGAAATTAAGTTTTAAAGATTCCTGATTCTATATTTTTTATCGGATCCTCTCATAAAATGAACATTTTTTTATGTTTATGATTTACTGAATGTAAACATTTGTAATGCAATCAAGTAGGGTGCCACAAAATAAAAGAAAATTGTTATACTTATTTTTTGGAAAAAAATCATATATTTTTCCCACTTATATAAAAGTTTTAGAAGATAATGTTTAAAAATATATGTGTTCTGATTAATTTTGAAAATTCATGGCAGAAATAATTTTAGGCAATTGACACAACTCATATCAATAGCATTTCCATTGATTGAGGCCAAGAAATCAAATTTATTCTTCTGTTTAGTTCTCAGATCCAGCAAAAAGGTATTGGTGGGGGAGGGAGACAGCATTCAGTCCCTCTTTCTGTCTAGTGCTATGGATTGTAGTGAGTTCGATCTTTACTGTAGACTTGTTCCAGACAAATTAAACTTTGTAGATAACTATTTTGCATGCTGTCCACAACATGATTAGCAAGTTGTTGAGGAAAAGATTTACTTCACTAACATGTTCACACCTCACCAGGTGTTCCGCTGTTATGGTTTTGTACGACAAGGCAAAGTAAATAAATATGTACACACATTTTTGGTACACTGAATTTAAAAACCGATTATTCCTCTCGGCAGAGCTGGAAACAAAGGAATAAAATTAAATTAAAACAAAATAAACATTCTGCTTAAAGAAAGAAAGAAAGAAAGAAAGAAAGAAAGAAAGAAAGAAAGAAAGAAAGAAAGAAAGAAAGAAAGAAAGAAAGCTGGTATTTTTAGGATATATAGTGAGGAAAGAAGGCTTGGAAATTATATGATGGAATTTTTATATGTGGAATTATCAATACTAAATGCGAACAGACTATAGGCAAAATCGACAGATATGATGAGACAGCCTCTAAGCATGGAAAGCAAAATAAGAACGATCTACTTCTGTGGCCTGAATGAGGAATTTAGTTCAAAATTTCGAAATTATAACCGACACATGAAGAAGGTCCGAAAGGTACCATGATCAAAATGTTGTGAGTATAACAACCAAGATGAGGATACTAGTATGTATGTAAATGCACATACTATCAAAAAAGAGAGAGAGAGAAAAAGAGAGAGGGGGATAGGGTTGAAATGGGTTTACTAGTCGTTTAAGTAAGATATTATTTAGTGAGATGTGTTTATGTGACACGTGGTCCAACGGGATTAAGAAGTTCCTCAGAGAGAGAACAAGACACATGTCATCCCTATGGAGAGAGGGGGAGGGAGAGAGAGAGGGGGAGAGAGGGGAGAGAGAGAGGGAGAGATAGAGGGGGAGAGAGAGAGAATCTGCACTGTGCTTGTTTTGGTTTCTTATGCATGTCCATTTGGCCAAACAGGGCGTGTAATAGCTTCTACAGAATTATAAAGAGGAAAATATTGCTGAGAGCAACAAAAACAGGAAATTGTGGAGAACCATGATTGCCCATGTTCTGAATGGGCATGCCACAGATAGATAGAAGGAGAGAAAATATTAATGACTCTTATAAAATTCAACAAATTTTAAAGAAAATGGTATTTTGCATGGAAAACTTAAATCCACCATTTCTTCATAAAAGTTGGATGTGCAGGTGGTGTAATGGATAGCAACACGAAATATGAAATCAGAGATCCAAGTTCAAATTCCAGTCAAGTTCGTTACATTGACTTATGCACAAATACCCTTGAGAAAGGTATGAATCCATCTCTTCTCCCAGACAAAATAAGGGTTAAATAGTAAGAGTTTCATCTGAAAAAAATATTGTTGTCTTTAAAACATTGTTAATACAATAATGAATTATTCTTACAATACAAAAATTATGTTTTGAATTTAAATAAACCACAAGACATAAAAAACAAATCAAGCCTTCATAAATTTGGAAATCACTCAGTCATACTCAGTTCCAAAAATTGACAACGATCTAAGAAACCCGCAAGTAATATTATCTTTAATTTAATATTTGATGAAGTATTGTCAGTTATTAATTTTTTAATAGTATTTTTCATTTTAATTTCAGTTGCTTTTTCTGACAAGACCATCATTCTTCAGTCACTAGTAAACATTGTAGATCGAAAATAGAGAAAAAGCCTCAGGCAAGATTCAGACTCAGATATCTTTACTGACAGCTATTGAATTATGATCTGAGAAGTTGCAATCATAAACAATTGAAATTAAGTTGAAAGAAATATTAGCCAAAATTAATAAGCCTGCAACTATATTTTAAATTCATTCTTCTGTTATATGCCTACTTCTTTCAGAAGTGGGCAACCATGGCTCTTCACAGCTTCCTGTCTTTTGTTGTTCTAAATAATTTTTGTCTCTGTTCTGCCATTCATTCACATAAAATCAAGTACGTTATTTGCTGTTTCTCATTTCTTCTCTTGCCTTCACCTCTTGCCCTTTCTGCATTATGAGTTCCAGAAATTTCAGTTGTCTCTTTCTGATTGTAAGTATACATTTCCTTGTAGTTCTTGAAAGTCATTAAAAGTGAAGAATGAAGAATATTTCTATGATCAAATAGTCACACTCATATCTGTACAGAAAATACACAGTGGTGTAAGCAGGGAGGGAGAGAGAGAGAGAAAGAAGGAGACAGAGAGAGAAACAAAATAATTCTTTTCTACTGAATACCAAATAAAAGATGAATATTTTGGAAAGAAATTATCTATTGAGCTTTTTAATGGCAAGTAAACTTGGACAAAGAAATGAATTGAATCAGGTCAGAAGGATATTATGGGATTTTTACCATTTGTGAAATTGACAAAAAAATTGCTTCAGCAAGGTCAAGTGTGACACTAAGCAAAATTTCTGACCTACTTCATAGAAATTGAACTCATTAACAATAACTTTCAGGGTCAGTAGATATTCTTTAAGAAAGTGATCAAACAGAATTTAGTTACATCGTACATTTAACACCTCTTTGGAAATATACCTACAAATTGTTTGCACAAAGTGAATAAAATACAGACTTTGTGAACTTGCAAAGAGCAGACATGCTGTGAAGCCATATTTTGGGATTTTAAGCTCTTTTTTAGGTATCAATCTGTACAAAACTTGAATGGTAAGCTGATTCAAGATGATGTTTTAAATGGGAATCTCATGTATACATGAGATCGGAGATAAAATTTGCTTAAATCCCACAGTAATTCATCATTGGTACTTTTCAGTCAGCAGGGATTGTCCATGACCTTCCCCTTTCAGTACAATGAGAAAGGTGCTGTCTCGGAAGATGACTCCCTGGAGCTGAGTATAGTATATTTATTTTTAACCATCATGATGTATTTTGTAGGACTGTGTTTTAATGATTCAAAAATTTTCCTCTCCATCTGAAATGGCAGATTTTAAGGAAGTGTTTGATGATGACATCATGAATCAGAGGATTTTTCTTTTGGTTGTACAAAAATTTTAAGTACAAACAAATATCTGTCAACAATGGTGCAGGTTCCAGACAACTGCCAACAGATACAAGAAAAGAAAAGTGAATGAAGTAAGCAAACTATCTTTGATATTTAGGGGATTGTCGTATGGGACTGTTTAAGGCATTTAAATATATACACACATATGAATATATCTGTTTGTTAGGGTGACTCCCTAATTCCTGTTGCAGGAACCTCATCAGGCACATTTGTATTTCTTCAATACACACAGACAAACTATGGTTTATACTGAAACTCTGCTGAGCAGATTTAGTTACAATTTCAGAGAAAGAACATATAATCTGACATAATCTGCTATAATCTGGCCAGTTTGAAGAACGGCGATATGATCAAATCCTTCTGACTTCAGGCTTCTCAATTTTACTCTAAACCTTGGATTAATCTGCGGTATGAATTTCAGGCACTTCCCAACATACTGATATAATCAGACTTTATTTACAATTTCAGAGAAAGAGCATATAATCTGGCATAATCTGCTATAATCTGGCCAGTTTGAAGAACGGCGATATGATCAAATCCTTCTGACTTCAGGCTCCTCAATTTCACTCTAAACCTTGGATCAATATGCAGTATGAATTTCAGGCACTTCCCAACATACTGATATATTATCAGACTTTAGTTACAATTTCAGAGAAAGAGCATATAATCTGGCATAATCTGCTATAATGTGGCCAGTTTGAAGAACGGCGATATGATCAAATCCTTCTGACTTCAGGCTCCTCAATTTCACTCTAAACCTTGGATCAATCTGCGGTATGAATTTCAGGCACTTCCCAACATACTGATATTATCAGACTTTAGTTACAATTTCAGAGAAAGAGCATATAATCTAGCATAATCTGCTATAATCTGGCCAGTTTGAAGAACGGCGATATGATCAAATCCTTCTGACTTCAGGCTTCTCAATTTCACTCTAAACCTTGGATCAATCTGCGGTATGAATTTCAGGCACTTCCCAACATACTGATATTATCAGACTTTAGTTACAATTTCAGAGAAAGAGCATATAATCTGACATAATCTGCTATAATCTGACCAGTTTGAAGAACGGCGATATGATCAAATCCTTCTGACTTCAGGCTTCTCAATTTCACTCTAAACCTTGGATTAATCTGCAGTATGAATTTCAGGCACTTCCCAACATACTGATATTATCAGACTTTAGTTACAATTTCAGAGAAAGAGCATATAATCTGGCATAATCTGCTATAATCTGGCCAGTTTGAAGAACGGCGATATGATCAAATCCTTCTGACTTCAGGCTCCTCAATTTCACTCTAAACCTTGGATCAATATGCAGTATGAATTTCAGGCACTTCCCAACATACTGATATATTATCAGACTTTAGTTACAATTTCAGAGAAAGAGCATATAATCTGGCATAATCTGCTATAATCTGGCCAGTTTGAAGAACGGCGATATGATCAAATCCTTCTGACTTCAGGCTCCTCAATTTCACTCTAAACCTTGGATCAATCTGCGGTATGAATTTCAGGCACTTCCCAACATACTGATATTATCAGACTTTAGTTACAATTTCAGAGAAAGAGCATATAATCTGGCATAATCTGCTATAATCTGGCCAGTTTGAAGAACGGCGATATGATCAAATCCTTCTGACTTCAGGCTTCTCAATTTCACTCTAAACCTTGGATCAATCTGCGGTATGAATTTCAGGCACTTCCCAACATACTGATATTATCAGACTTTAGTTACAATTTCAGAGAAAGAGCATATAATCTGACATAATCTGCTATAATCTGACCAGTTTGAAGAACGGCGATATGATCAAATCCTTCTGACTTCAGGCTTCTCAATTTCACTCTAAACCTTGGATTAATCTGCAGTATGAATTTCAGGCACTTCCCAACATACTGATATTATCAGACTTTAGTTACAATTTCAGAGAAAGAGCATATAATCTGACATAATCTGCTATAATCTGGCCAGTTTGAAGAACGGCGATATGATCAAATCCTTCTGACTTCAGGCTTCTCAATTTCACTCTAAACCTTGGATTAATCTGCAGTATGAATTCCAGGCACTTCCCAACATACTGATATTATCAGACTTTAGTTACAATTTTAGAGAAAGAGCATATAATCTGACATAATCTGCTATAATCTGGCCAGTTTGAAGAATGCCAATATGATCAAAATCCTCAGTAATGATGTAAGCAAACTGTCTATGATATTTAGGGGATTGTCGTACGGGACTGTTTAAGGCATTGTGAAAGCATCTGCATATATAAAATGCAATATACATCTTTATATGTAATTTTCCTTTTGTGCATAGAAATTTTAACAAAGCATACAAATCTTAATTGATCTTAAGCAAAAATGATTTGAGGCCAAGTGCAAAGATAGCATACTGATCTCAGAAAGTGGCTGGGGAGTGATACTTTGCTTCAAGACTGAGCACACAGGTACTCTGGTCTTAGACAGAAAAAAAGAATATGATCATTTTTAGAAGTAAATAATACAATCATTTTTTTAATGTCTACTTGTGAGTTATACGTATAATAGCACTCTTCTGTCAGTAACACTTTCTTTAATTCCTTACCATAGACAATCATTTTCTCTTTATTTTCAATGCAAAATATACAGATTGACAGTTGAAACTTACTAAAATAAATTTTGGATAAAAAACTGCTTAATTCAAAACAAAATTTTTTTACATTCACTTTGTTAATGCAGAAAATTATTAAATTTAAGCAATAAAGTAGCGGTAAGACTAGTGGGTAACATAAAAAATTATAAAAGATAAAACAGTGCATTATTTGTACTGCACTAAATTACCAGCATGATTCTTGTTTCATTTCCCACCTTGACTCCAACCAGAATTACACACTAAATTATGTCATCATTAGAGTGAATGAAGTGTTGGACATATTTGCTTAATATATCATGTATTGTAAACACAGGCAAAATAAACAATAAGCTGGCCTTAAAACACTGTTTTAGTAAAAGAAAAAATGTTAAGGTCATGTGCTTTCAAGATGTAAGCAATCATGACATTTCACAATTTCTTTTCTTTATTAACTGGGAATTGCCGTGTATTTATAGAAAAGATAGCAAAATGGTTTTCCAATTGCTTTCTCCACACTTTGGAACTTACAGATTTTCTTTCCTTAAATTGGTTGCTACTCAAGGCTAGAGAAACCAGTCTACTCTGTTATTTAACTCATAACTATGGGGTGGGGAAAAGAGACAGATTTTATACTATTTCCAAGGGTATTAGTGTGAAAGTGAAAACAATAGACTAACCCAAAAATGAACTTGGTACACTGACACCTCTTTCCACACTGATAGACATTACACTAGCCACGTATAGTCATAAAAAAGAAGCCAAAAACTATGACATAAATTGATAGTCACCAAATAATTGCCTAATAATTTATGGTTAAACACATGTCAAGCAAAGCTAAAATAAACTCACTTTCTAAGTGTTTGTGTGTGTAGGAGTGAAGGAACATATGAAATACTGACTTTTGGTACTCTCAAGAAGTGGGGAGGTACAGTGGAGTCATGGATAGCAGCTTGGATTGAGGACTCGAAGAGCCAAGTTTGAATTCCAGTCAATTCCATTACATTCACTGACGTATTAATACTCTTAGGAAAAGTATGAATCCTCTTCTTCTCCCCTCAGCTATGGGTAAATAGCAGGACAAACTGGGTTCTATAGCCTTAGATGGCAACTAGTCTACTGCAGAAAGAAATGGCAAACTACTGCAGGAAAAAATTTGCCTTGTCAGTCATGTATCGAAAGATACATGATCGCCTAAGCATGTTTCACATATGGCACATAACTGACTGACAAGAAGTATGTATGTTATACAAGGAAGGAATATGTACCTCTTGAGAAAAATGCATTTTAAATTTGACCAGAAGGAAGTGATTACTGCATCAAAGGCAAAGAAAGTCAAAAATTATCTGCACTTATAACCCAGATTGCTATGGAGAAAGTGAGGGTAATTTTTTACTTATCTTCGGATATTTAAAGTTTTTTGTTTTTTATTTTATTGTTTCTCTCCATAATGCCACTAAGATGTAAATGGTTATGGGGGGGGGGTGAAAGAAAATGAGAAGACTTTAGGAGAAGGAACCAGAAACCCAATCCTAAACAAGAAACAAGGGATAAACTTCTACTTCTGTTCAAAAGACTGGGGAGAAGTGTGAACCAGGCGATAGGTGAACTGAAGTTGGTGGTTTATGATAGCAGAAATAAAATGACAATAACACCACCACAATTAGTGAAATATTCATATTAAAATCCTGCTTGTTCCTCTGCTAGTAAGTTAGTTAGCACATGTTATGCTCTGTAATAGCTTGTATGTCCCCTGCGTACAAATGCTTGGTCGAGTATCAAGGGACTGAGTAAATCCCTAACCCTTTTGTTTACTTCCAACTAACCTCACTCTGGGGGATGCTGAGGCTGTATATATGTGCTGTTAGAAATAAAGGTATAAAACCAAGTCTTATAGTGAGTATCTACTTATTTCCCACCCTGCCGTTGCTGCAGATAAATAATGGACTGTTCCATCTTCATTTCAAGTAAAGATGGAATAAAAAGATATGAGATGCTGTTTGATTTTAGTGAAAAAAAAGAAAGCATATATAGCAAGAAAGAAAGAAAGAGGAGATAGAAGACCATCTGCACCTCTGTAAGACCTTCTCCTCCAATGAGGTGCCCTGTATATGACGATAAGCTACATCTGGCAGCAAGGCCCCTGATCAGGAGGTTTTGAGGTGTGTAGAACCACCTCTCAATGGTTGTTTCCAGGTTCACCGTGACCTGAAGTGGTAGCACCTGTTAGGGTCTCAGCTATGGGCGAATAGTCCCCCCCCCCCCGAACTGGAGTCAAAATGTTATGAAAATGTAAGAATAGGTTTTTATAGTAAAAATACTAGCAATACATTTTTGAACAAAAAAAATACGAACAATACATTTTTTGAAAAAAATATTAAAAGTAATAAATTTGAGTCTCGACAAAACCCCTCTTTACAAAAATATGTAAATGAAACTTGATCTACAAACTGATTTCTTATAAAGAATACATATTCTATTCATTGTAAAATATATATTCTATCTATTGTAAAAATCTTGTCGACATTAAATAATCTATTGAGGTTGATATGCTATAAAAGAAAACAAAAGGAAGATAGAGAAGGTGATAACTCTCTCATGCATTTAATTTCTGCTTCACTGAAAAGGAAATAGAAACTGTCAGTTTTAAATGTTTTCATTTATAGCAACTTACTTATCCACACTAGTTTAAGTAAATGGCTCAAAAGTAATGAATCACCATTTGGACATTCTGCTGTTGAAATTTGCAACTGCTTTACTTATTTACAATGGCAACAATATTGAGGTTGTAGAAGATTTATAGATGGATCAAATTTAATTTAACCTCTTTTATAAAAGCAAAATCGACAACCAGCTATTGAAATATTTTTTCAATTTCTTGATGTCCATTATGGTGTCATGGAGAGAGCGGCTCGGAATGAAAAATCAGAGAGGCAAGTTTGAATTTCAGTCAGGTTCATTACATTCGCTTTCGCAAAAATATTCTTGAGAAAGGTATAAATTCATCTCTTCTCCCTCCAACTATGGGTTGAATAGCAGGAGAGACTGGGCTCTATAGCCTTGCTTGACAACCAGTCTATTGCAGAAAGAAATGGCAATCTACTGCAGGAAAATCTTCAGCCTAGTCAGTCATGGATCAAAAGAGACATGATTGGCCAAGTGTGTATGACATATAGAATTTAACTGATTGATTGACTATGGCAACGTTTGTCAGTGAATAATGAAAGCAAAACGTAAAAGCTTTCTTTGTTTTTTACCACTTTGCGTAGACATAGTTTAGACTCTTTCTTTTTAATATATAAAAAAACAGAAAAAAGCACATCTGTGGCAGAGAGCAATGGTCACCCTTGAAATATTAATAATTATAGTAATATAGAATTTTGTTTATAGATGAGAAAAATAATCTGTGGTGAAGTTTGTACCAGAGAATCTGTGCTTTGTCAGAATTATTAATACAAAATGTCAAATCTAGTGTTTATATGAACTATGGAATACCAATTGAGAGGAAGAGACTGTTCATCTAATCATGAAGTGGGAGAGGTTAGTAATCAGGTTGTATTCTAAGTTTACCAACACCCCAGGGTTTTGTCACTACCACCATGTTTATTTAAGCATATGTTTGTGTGAAAACACAAAGTTGGAGTCGAAGTCACTTGGAGCTGGGTGAAGTGAGTTGACAAGCAGTCAACCAGAAAGAGGGAGATAGGCAGTGAGAGTGAAAGTGTCTGCTTGCTGCTGTAATAAGGGAGGAAGTGAACTCAAGTTATCTGCAATATTTACATAATACTGCCAGTGACCCCCCCCACCATACCCTGATAGTGAAATAATTACGGCTACTACTAAGAACAAAAAGGTTGAGCCCAAAAACTACTTCTCTCCTTTCAGAATTATTTGCAATATTTGTTCTTTTTTCTGGACTTTATTTCATATACACTACTTTCTTGTCAAAGAAGCAATATTCTTTTTGAACCAATTTCTTCCTTATATACGTATACATAAATTTTTCTTTGGACTTGAATCGACTTGTTCATATTTGATTTTTCTGCTTAGCCCAGTTCTTGCCGCAACAAACTTGCAGGTAGATCAGCTGAATGTTCTGGGATCTACGATCCAGGATCAAAAAATCACAACATGGCTGGAAAGTGGAATTGAATCAACATTGTGAACCGAAGACTTTTGGTGAACCTGTAATACTGGACCAGGACAGGACCAACAGCCAGTCTTGTAGAGTACATCAATCCAGTGGCGGCAGGATAGGTGTTACAAATCACCTTCTTGTTAAGTTGGACCAATCACCCATGTAATTTGCTATATATTTCCAGCACTTAATCATGACGTCGAAATGAACAAATGGTAATAAACTCACATTGTGTATCATTCCAACTAAGATTTCTAACAATTCCTCTATAGAAAATATACCAAACAAATATTTCACATGCAGCTTAAAGGCTCATGATAAGAAGACTGAAGTAAATGAATTTTATTGTCTGTGAGGTTTCAGTTATCTGACTTGATGAAATGTAGATAAAGACAGAAAGGAAGATAGAGTATTTCTGCACATCAAATGCAAGGAAAGTCAAAAATTATCTGCACTTATAACACAGATATGTTATGACAAAAGTGAGGGCAATTTTATATTTATCTTCGTATATTTAAAGTTTTTGTTTTTTATCATTTCTCTCCAAGCAAGGCAATAATGCCACTAAGATTCAAAGGGTTACTGGGGATGAACGAAAATGAGAAGACTTTAGAAGGAATCAGAAACCCAATCCTAAACAAGAAACAAGGGATAAACTTCTACTCCTGTTCAAAAGACTGGGGAGGAGTGTGAACCAAGCAATAGGTGAACCTAAGTTGGTGGTTTAGTTAGCATGTGTTATGCTCTGTAATAGCTTGCATGTCCCCTGCCTACAAATTCTTGGTAGAGTAGCAAGGGACAGAGTAAATCCTTAACCCTTTTGTTTACTTCCAGCTAACCTCATTCTGGGGGATGTTGAGGTTGTAAGTGAGGTTTCAAAGTTATCTGACTTGATGAAATGTAGTCCAAGACAGAAAGAAAGATGGAGTATTGCTGCTACATCTCGGACGCAGCTGCCCAATCCTCACCTTCCAATTTTGTTTGAGTTCAAAAGCATTGGCACAGACTTGTGAGTGATGGATTGCCTTCCACCCTTCATTCCATTTCTCACAAACAGAACATTGCTAGCCTCTCGCTGTTTTCATGGCAGATTACATTCCTTGGTCCGACTATACCAGACTTTCAAAACAAGGACCCACCATGCCACATACACTGAAATGAGTTTCTCATTTCCTTCATATTCCATTGCTAAAGAGTTCCTCTCAGAAAGCTTCTTCTACAGAACTGTTGCAATGCTTCCCTGATCACTATAACCTTAACCCCTTTCAAGTCAAGGGTTAACTGTTTATTCTACATATTCTCATAATATGTAACTTCCTATATACTCTTCAGTACCCCATTCAGTAACCCTCTACTTTGAGTGGCACTTAGACTTTTTGTTACAGAATGCAGAGGTAGGGTCAGGATGGTCAGAATACTTTCCTACACCCAGGTTTAATAGACAGGCTAAGACTGCATGTGGAGGGACGCTAAGCCAATGAGCAGGTATGCATCATCTTGAAGTTCTTCCTCCCACTACTTCCTAGAACTGATGCTACTATGCCTGTTCCTCTCCTCTAATAAAACAAATAAGAAAAAGAAAACATCTTCTGTTGATACCATCTATGAAGTAGCATTGGAGCCCAAGGGGCAGTGACAAAATGAAACATAACTCTTGGGAAAGGTTACATTGTTTTGAAGTATTGTAAATTGATGTTTTTTCCATGTTATTTATGTTGTTTTTTCATGTTTGTGTTTTTAAGATTCCATATGTGTTTTGAGAGTGTTGTACTATTTACAAATTTTTGTTATTAATTGATATTTTGCATAAGTAACTTTGTTTCCAAGGACTTTCTGTCATTCTTAGGTATTTTTCCTAGGTTTTCTTTGGATCTAGTAGTAGCTTGGCATATTATTTGTTTTAAAAATTCTAATGTTGGGTTGAGATGAGAACTTTTCAGTACCTTCTCGTATAGACACCCACACACATATCACAAGTTATTATTGGGAAATTTAGTCCTGACCAGGTGCTTTATTACTGAGATCTTATTTCAGACATAGTAAATATTAGCATGTTCTGTTTGGTGGCTGAAGTAGTTGGGTATTTTAAGTGCTGATTGTTTTTGTTAGGTAGGGAGGTTGACTGCCTTTTATAAAATTGATGCAACACAATCCTTCTTCACTTCTAATGTAGCATTATGTCAGAGACTAAGCTTTATAAGTATGTATATTTTCTGTTGATCTACATTTAAGGATACTTGTAAAATCTCTAACTACCAGTACTGAAAATATCACTTTCATGAGCAAGCTTTGACAGAGGAGGGGAAAAAGAAAAAGTACAGATGATGAAAAAGTTAGGATATACTTGTCACAATAGCAAGTCATTTTGGTCTTTCAATGTATACATTTGTAAATTGTTATATCAATATTTAGTTGTACTAGTTTGGGTAACAGAGTGAGACTGATCATTTGATTGCAGGTCAACAATGGAGAAGTAAACTGATTTCCTTCATCCACTAGGTTGGGGTGAGACCTTGAGCAAGTCTTACCAACCTTTAATTCCCCTTGCTAGGGATATAGTGAAGCCAGTGTCATCAGGTTGGTGGATTGTAGTTGCTGAGCACTGCCTGCATCAGACTGGTTGCTTCGCGTTGCTCTCTTTCGCAGATGGATGTGTTCTCCAAGAGAACCAAGTTTGGCGATACCTAGCATAGATGAAACATTTGACTAAAGTCTCTTTACACAAATTCTCAAAAGACTAGGATTGGGTTTCAAACCTTAACTGACAACCTTCCTAGAGATGGTGTCGCGATAAAAACACTCGGTGTACTTGAGTATCTGAGCTGGGTATCAGGAAGAGCATCCAGCCTTGCAAAACTTTGCCTCAAATCATTATAACATCTCAGTAAGTTTTCTGCGAGTGATAGGCATATGTCGAGAGGTAAGCTGAGATCCTCTGTTATGCAGGACCCACCTTGCAATTTGTGAGATTAATCCCGTCCCTGCCTCAATAAAAAAACACAGTAATGATGATGATGATGAGATAATTATATGCACTCATAATAAAGTTGACTTGCAATGAGTCAATCAGAAACATTGCCAATGATTATTATGGAAATTAATCAGAGGTTCTGGATTAGCAGTTTAAAGAGTGTACAAGAAGAATGTTTCTTGTTTACCAAATCACTACAAAAAATAAAGAAACTGCTTATATTAAAACTAGGCATATTTTGAAACCCAGACATTTAATTTTATCAAGTTCAAAAGAAGGTACTGTTAACTTTTTCATTAAGATATATAATACTGGCCTATACATGTTTCAGTGCAAGCCAATTTATATTTTTACTTTAGCTAATTTTGAGACACTGAATCCAAAAAAAAAAAACAATTTCATTTTTCCTGGTTAGCTCCATATTTTGCTGTAGAGAACTTGAGTATTTAAAAAGGAAATGATGGAAAATTGTTTATTAGCAAAGTTTCCCATAATGTTCCAATTAATTCTGAATTTTGCCCTGCAAAAAAAACATGAATATTATTCAATTCTCAAACACCTGTTTTTTTTATATTAAAACAATTCATGATGATAATTAAAGTGTAATTGTTGGTGTAATTGTTGGTCCAAAGTGTAATTGGAAACAATATAAAATCCTTGGATATAATCACTTTACAATGTTTCAAACATTTGTGATAGAAACTTGAGTGACATTGAGAATGGTATTCTAGAGTAGGAAACCTAAAGCTAATAGTAGACTAAATGGATGTTATTTTTGGGGTCAGCACACCCAAAATAGTTAGAAAGTAGGCAAAACATTCCATACATCATTTCAAAAATATTTTTTTTGAGGCCTGTGTAATTAACTCACATTTAATGAACACTTACAAATTCAATCAAAATAATAATTTCTTCATTTTTGATGATATAATCTCAGAAGAGAAAGGAAGTTATAAATGCCTCAGGAATAAAACATGTTGAGTTTTGAAGTAAAAAAAAAAAATCTGCCTTTTTTAACTTCTTCATAACTGATGTATTAGTCCCCATAAAAAAAAAATGAGTACAGATCAGGAAAAGTTATAATTTGACAAAGCAAAGTTGGAAGTGTTGGATGAATGAGGTGAAATTTCAATTTTTTTTTAATCATTTCACCCCAACCAAGGTAATAAAGCTCCTAAGATGCAAGGTGGGGCTACTGAATGTGAAATAATATAAGAAAAACAAAAACATGTTTAAGGAGAAAGAACAGTAAATGAATGGGATTTAAAAAAAATTACTTGATCTGGGATCTGCTTGTCAGAGTCTGGAACTTAAATACTGAGTAGGCAGACACTTTCCACTTGGCAGATTGGCACAAAAAATTTTTCCTGCCTCAATTTATCATGTTAAGTCTTGTATTGTACTAAGATAGGTATAGCAAATATCTAAAAATAAAAAAATAGTTAAGCCATGTGCAATTCTTTTTTCATGAGTTATCTCCCTTAAATAGCATCACTATATTATTTATTCAAATAAAATGTGAGTTATTTCCCTTGCTTTGAATTTTTAATATGTGGCAACATTCATGGAGCACTATGTGAAAAATAAACTCACTAACAATAACTTCCAAGACAAACATAATAACTATGAATCTATGTTTCGAATTTTTGGTTATAAGTTAATAATTGCATACAAGACAATATTCAAAGGTTGGGTTTATTTGAACAATTGTATGCCTGAATTGAATGCCATACAGCCTTTTGCCTTCCAGCAATTGTGAAGAATATCAGAAAAATGGCTCCTATATCTATATCCATAGGGACTATTTTGAAGAAGACAGTGGAAAGTTGATGTTAAGATAATCCCCTACACTTGTAAAATTTTCTGAACTGTTTAGTAGTATCTCATAAAACATAAAACTCAGTTCAGTAGAAATGTGACCCTTTATCAAAATGAACTTTGTTTAACAAATATTGCACGGTCCACTATGAAACCTGTTCTGGCATTAAACAACCACCTATAATTTAGCAAGAAGTATTTTGGAAAAAATAATATTCAATTAATGATTCATCCAGGCTTATATATCATTTTGATTTGTAATCATAGCTTAATCATTTTTACTCATATATTTTTAATTCTCATAAGCTAACCCCCAGGGTAGAAGATGCAGGATGATTTTCAGAAGAATTATTCTTTCAAAAGACTCATGCCAAATATATTAGGAAATGTGGTAACTATGATGTAATGGAATAACCAGTCACCCCCATGAATGATTACACTATAGGTAGTAAGTACCTATAAAGTCTACAAGAGACTTGAGGAAGAGTGAGGGAGAGAGATGACACAAACATATCCAACTTTCCAATTAATAGCACTCACTACTAGATTGACCTGTGTGCATAACTGTACCGTATTTCATATTGTATTGGTTGTGTACAATAAACCTTTCTTCTACTATCCACCTGGTGTTAAGTATTTATTCCCTTAGTACGGAATATAACAAACTATTTGTGTAAGTGGTTTATATATTTGTATTACAAGCTTTTGATCTTGAGTAAAAACTAAAGAAATGCAATCTTGAGTCTAAGTTAGCCAAATCACACAAATACAGTTTAATAACAGATTATGAAATAATTGTGGTAGCTTCCTGCTTGTATAGAAAAAACCCAACTCTAAAATTTACTGAATGGATGTATTTTACAACAAGGCTGAATTTACTGAATGGATGTATTTTACAACAAGGCTGAATTTACTGAATGGATGTATTTTACAACAAGGCTGAATTTACTGAATGGATGTATTTTACAACAAAGGGAAGGCATATTTTGCATTTATACAAATCAAAATCATCCAAGCATAATATTATTTATTATCACAGTTTCTGTTAAAAAAAAAAATAAAAATATAAAATGAAATTAAAAAAAATAAGCAAAAAAAAAGAAACTAAAATAATAAAGAAAAAAATAAACAACGAAAAGTCCTTGAAATTCCAACATTGGAATTAGTTCATTTCAGTCTAGACACGTTACCAACCATTTTCTCATTAGGAGAAAAGATGCAAAGTTTTGCATTTTTCTGACCCAAACATTTTTGCCAGATGGGCCCTATAAAAACCATTTGAGATAATTAAGTAATTTAAAATTTTCTTGTATTAGGTCAATAGCCGGATTATTTTATACATTGGAAATTAAAAAAAAAATCTTTTGACAGCATTAATAATTTATTTGAAAGTTGAAAAAATACTTTAAAAATAATTTACAATTTTTCAGCTAACAGCTGTTGTCTAATACCCAAACCTATTTCATTCAGGAGAAAGAAAAGGAGTGTGGGTTGTTATTGTGAATAGGCTTTTAATTGTGCTTTCAATATACTTTCTTTGTAAAGTAATTATGTTTATTTACCTCTTGTTTTCATTAGGATTTTTCTTTTATTTTTGCTTTAAAATTACTTTTTTTTTTCTAGTGAAACACTAGAATATGGATAACCATTTTAAAGTTGCAAGTGTTGAAAGTAAAAGAAATATTCTGAGAGATTAAAAGAAGTACAATCTTATTGAAACATGATACTTAATCTGACATAGCATGCTTTCAAGAAACAAGATAGCCTGCTATAAGAAATAATTTCATTAGAATGATCTTTTCATTGAAATGGTCTACATCTGATTTTATGTTTGGTCAGCTCTCTAGTGGCATCTATAAAGAAGGTCAGTGAGAAAAATTTTCTGAAAAGGAAGCTCAGGAAAGCTGACACTAACCTATCAACATAGGAGATATTGGCCCTCAGTCATAAACAGTGGAGGACCATCCAGAGATAAGGTGGGATACTGCAGAGCTTAAGGAAGCAACACAAATAAGCTCCAACCCTGGCACAATCCAGTGGTCATCAATTGTCAAATGTGCGTCAAGCAGTGTCTAACAAGGATCAGCCTGTATCCTCACTCCAGAACACACACATCAATTCCCTAGTGAAAGGATGGATTGTGAGAAAAAAGTGATAGAAAGAGATGCCTAAGTAAAACTAAAAAAAAATTTTCTTGAATATTTCCTGTTCAAAGGTCATTGTTCTGATATATTTTATGAAATTGAGCTACAATAAGAACTGTGGTTTGGACACCTCGATGTGGTGTAATGGTTAGCAAGCTTGTTCTTGCTAGAACACTTATGACTGAGTAGAGAGTTCAATCCTCAGTGGGTGTCTCATTACTTTGTGCCTTGTGCCACATCTAAGCTACATTTAGAAAATTGCCATAAGAACTGTGGTTAGGAACTCAATCTCACAAATCATTGCTAATTTAAAAAGTTCAATCACACATAAATATCTCGTCCTCCAATGAAAGGAACCATTAACATCCCTTGGGATGGACAGAGAAAGAGAGAACGAGATCTGTAGAATAAATATAGTGTCACCATTAGTTTTAAACTTCACTTTGTTTAAAATTTATATTAATATTAATGCTGTCAAAAGTGCTGAAAATGTTGTTTCAATGTCATAATCTGATTAGTTTTGTATTCATTTTTATTAAACTCTGGAAATATTTTTTCCGACATTGAACCAAAGATGATATAAAAAAATAGATCTGACATCCGATTATTACCAGCGAGGTTGAATATTGTGGCCATTGTAACAGAAGAGGTTCAAGCAGAACAAGGTGCCAGCTTTGAAGCCCTGGATTGTCTCTTGGTGGTTAACTGGAGCTTGGCACACTGGGCATGACACAAGAGACATCAAAGTTCGCAGGCACTTACGACTGATGGTAATGTGCCGGTCCTCATCTCCCAGAGTTGGGAAATCGAGGGGCACAGAGTAACCATTCTGCATTTTGACATTATTGTTACTCAAGCAGGAAACGTTCGTGTTGCGATTGGCTGCACCCAGATCCTTCTGTGGAGATTCGCAGCTTGAGTTTATGGTAGGGGAAAACTGAGGTAGACCAGGAGGGGGTGGAGGAGGAGGTGGGGGTGGTGCAGGTGCAGTGGGCGGGGCAGTAGATGGAGGAGGAGGTGGAAGTGGTGGTGGCGGCGGAGGTACTGGATTGCCCACATCAGAGGAAACACTGAGGCAGCTGCTTACAGGAGTCATGGTGATTGATCGGTCATCAGCCGGGTATGAAACAGGTGTTGGGGGTTGATGGATTTGGTTCTCTTCAGAACGTTCTTGTTTGACCCACACAGGTGAGAGAAGACCATGGGGACCAGATATTTGCTTGTTTGGATCAAATGTATTGTCCAGCAGTTTCAAAGATGGCTGAAAAATTAGACAAAGTGTGATAAATTTTAATGAATATCACATGTGTTTTATAGTCATTGTTAACAAGTGGATTATATAGTCTATAATACAAAACGTTATTGTATTTAGTTATCTGTACTTAGGAATAGGATATTCTGTTGTCATAGTAACAGGAGGCAGTGCTTACCTTCAATAAGTGAACATGTCTCATATTCAGGACAGGATTATCTATTAAACTTGCATAGACTGGGCTCTTCATACTTGACTATAAAAAATCTGGGTTTTTTTTAACTACAGTTGTGTTGAAATTTGTGCTAATTTGGTTTGCAATAAATAATAAAATATTTCTTAAAGAATATTTTTATTGGAAAACAAAAGATAGCTATTCTAGTTTATTTAAAGAATTTGCAATACATTTACTTCAAGCTATGAAAATGTCACTAAAATATATCATGAGTAAAAAATATTCAAGACAGGCAAGTTAGAGGATGGCTCCCCTGGGTAAGAAGGGGGGGACTATAATTACATTAGACTAGAGGTCCCAAAAGGTCATAATCTGCCCCTGCTCATATTACGATAACAACAGAATATTTCAGTAAGTAGAGATCAAGCTACAAAAGCATTTTTTTTAATTTTTGCTTCATGTCATATTTTTTGCATATCATTACTGTTAATGACTTAAAAATCAAAAATTTTTCTTACATGTAATAGAGTTAAATGTTTACATAAAAATCTTAAGATTACTTAAGTAGAAAATATAAACTATGCAATTGCAAAATTGCTTAAATAGAGACATCAGCTTTTCAGGGTATGAATAAAATATGTTTCTTTTCTTTCCTTTTTATCATTTCATCCCAAACAAGGTGATAATGTGATGTAATGGAATAACCAGTCACCCTCATGAATGATTACATTATAGGTAGTAAGTACCTATAAAGTCAATTGTCTATGAGAGACTCGGGGAAGAGTGAGAGAGAGAAGACACAAGCACGTCCGACCTTCCAATTAATGGCACTCACTACTAGATTTACCTGTGTGTATAACTGTACCGTATTTCATATTGTACGGGTTGTATACAATAAACCTTTCTTCTATTATCCACCTGGTGTTAAGTATTTATTCCTTTAGCATGAAATATAACATAATGCCACTAAGGAGCCAGGGGTTACTAGGAGTGAAAAAAAATGAGAAGGCTTTAGAAGGTATTGGGCACCCAATCCTAAACAGGTAACAAGGGATAAACTTCTACTTCTGTATTTTATCCGCATAAATGTTACATATTTACAACCAAATTTTTTTACTGCAAAAGTTTCCAAAGCACAATAACGTAAAGCTGTCCGTCCGTGTACTCGAGTTGCGTCGAGATTCAATACAATTTAGTTCTTACTGTGAACTGTGTTACCCAAAGAAGCCGTTCTCTTTGTAGTACACGACACCCTCCCTCACCAACTTGTGTGAAAAGAGAGGGAAAGAAAAGGACTGCTTTGTAGTTAGCTTTTTGCGTGGAAACATGAATGCACACTGCCCCCTTAATTGTTACACACTGAAAATAAACTTGTGTGTGTGTGCACGTGTGTGCGCACGTGTGTGTGGGGTGTATTATGTTTAAGGATAGTGTGTGATTCTACCACTGGATACTGAGAATACCATGACCCTGACATGCAAGCAACAAGGAAATTTTAAGGAAAATCAGAACTACAAGGACACTTATGCTTACAATCAGAAAGAGAAATTTCTGGGACAGGTGATGAAGAGAGAAGGCCTAGAGAATTTAACACTCACAGGATATATCAAAGGCAAGAGAAACAGAGGGAAACAGTAAGTGACCCACTTAATGAATTTGTGTGAAGGGATGGCAGGACAAGGATGGTAAGGAGTCAAAAGTTACTTAGAACAACCAAAGACAGGAAGTTGTGAAGAGCCATTATTACCCATGTCCTGAAGGGACATAGCACATTAGAGAAAATAAATTACTACAAATTAAGGTAGATTTATAAATATGCAAGATGGATTCTGGCAAGAAAGTTTGTCTGGCATGACTCAGCGAACCAACTTTCCTGGCAGTAGCACTTGAAATTCATTCAATATAATCAC
The DNA here is from genome assembly GCA_964036315.1 of Acanthosepion esculentum. Taxonomy (NCBI): domain Eukaryota; kingdom Metazoa; phylum Mollusca; class Cephalopoda; order Sepiida; family Sepiidae; genus Acanthosepion; species Acanthosepion esculentum. Next base: position 107,274,706 of record OZ038488.1, read on the forward strand.
TCCACTTCATGAGACCAAGAAGGTGCAATGAATTGCTCTTCTGGAGGTTAGCATCAGCCATATTGATAGAAGGCAAAAATAGTTCTCTATGATGACTATGAAGATAATTTTGTTTTGGAGGTGTTAAAATTTACAAGCCATTTTATGAAGGTCATTTTCAAGATCATTTGCCAGCTTTAATTTATGCAACCTATTGAACTTACTACCAAGAATGGAGTAAATAGTTTTATCATCAGCATAAATACTGAGTAGGGATCTGATGACATCAGCAAGGTCGTTGATGAAGATATGAAACAATGCAGTTCCAAAGATAAAGCTTGGGAGGAACTCATGCATTAATGTAAAAGGAGCGAGAAGAATGACCATTTTGGCAGAGATGTATCCACTCATCATGGGGCTTGATAATAAAATTGAATTTATTTACAGAAATCATAATTTTTTAAAAAGATACTTTTGCTGAGTGTGGCAGCTCTCTTTGGTTTCCTCAGGTTAGAATGAAAGAAAGACAAAACTGTTTCTGAGGAAAAATGCCTTGGGATCTGCGAGGATAAGTAGGAACTATAAATCAAATTAAATCACATTACCTTATCACCTCCAATGTCCAGATCAAGAGAATGTCTGTCCACTTTGTTTGTTTTATCTATATTAGAGACTTTGGTGGTGTTGGATTTTAAATTAGTCTACCAAAATTAAAGAGCTTTTTTTTTTTATTATATATATAACTGCATATACATGAACATACATACACATACACCTAGGCATATATATATATTAGAGTCTTTTTTGTATACTTGTACATACATGTACACACATACATGCCCACTCATATATACCTGTGCATACATATATATACTCACACATGCATATACACGTTATAGAGCCTTTTTGTTAATGTATACTTGTAAGCATATATATACAACTATTTCTTATATATATATACACACACACACCTGTACACATATATACATATGTGCTCCCTTATATATAACTCTGTATGTGTGTGTGTGTGCACAGAGTATAGTAGTTATTGATACAGAAAGTGAAATTGTTGTGTTAACTTTCAAATACATACATCTGGAAAGGTATGATACCATTTCTTCTCCTTCCAGCTAGGGGTTAAGAGCAGGGTAGACTGGGATCTCTAATTTTGCTTGGCATCCTGTCTAGGAGGAGGACAATTCTGAATTCAAAAACAACTGGGCATGAGGCTAGCAACTCTGCCCTGTAAAAAACCCACTTACTATTGAAATCACAACATTAACACCTCATATGTTGAATATATGGCCCTAGACTATACAGGGCAGTCTACAAGATTAATACACACAGGCACATATATATTACAGAGAGAGAGACACAGAAATATAAATTTGTTTATTGACAAAGTGAAATATAGCTGCCTATAGATAGTTGTACGTATCTATCTATATTTAGAGAAAGAGAGATAACTATAGACAGATATATATATAGAGAGAGAGATATCCATATATCTTACTGTAGATTAATGTGTTAATAAATATCCTCTCAAATATTTAAAATAAAATATAATAAAAATAAAAACAACAAAATCATAACATAGTAGAAAGACAGATAACTTTTTTTTGCCAAGTGTGTCTTCATCCAGATTGTGTTTCCACTCTTATACTCAACTATGTTGCCTGAAAATGCTTATAAAATTTAATAATCAGCAAATTGATTTACTCACCATAAGGTGGTGTCTGCTCATGTTTATAGAATTTAGAGGCTCCGGAGGACGAGAATTCTGATTTGGGTAAGCAAGTGGGAAACTATTAATGGAAGAACAAAAGAAAAATATATGTAAATTAAATTCATGAGGATATACATTTGTATAATTTTCACAGAAATCAATTTTAATGCAAATGCAAAAAGTAAAACAAAAAGATCCATAAAATTTGATCTGGGGAAAATAACAAGGGCTTATTCAATTGTGAATTGTTCAGATTATTTTAACTTTGTCTATTCATAATTTTTAACTCATCGGCATGAACACTGTATGCTTTATAAAGATCCACATCATCTTTGGCCAAGATGCAGCTCATTCCAGCTTCTCTCATACACAGCCATGGATATTTTATCTAAATATATTTTTACAGTAAATCTGGTTTTGGTTTGTTTTAACTTCTATCAACTTCTTCCAGTTTATTTTAAGCTTTATCACTCTGCGATATTCATAAGTATTCCATCCTCATCATCTTTGGTTTTCAGTTAGTCATTTTCCTGTTGCCATAGTAGGATATGACAACACTAGTGCAAAATTCAACCACGCTATTGTCTGATGATCAGAGCTGCATGCAGTGACTGTACAAACATTTTGTTTGACAAATGATGTCACTTATGTACAGCATGCTAAAGGCTAAGCTGGATTCTGTAGTTTTGATAAGCAATAGAAAGACATAGGTCCTGTTAGCAGAAGAGTTAAAAAGGTAGACATCAGTTAGATTTGCACAGAAATCAAAAAAAGGTAGACATATTTTCAGTTTGCATGAGTCAAGACAGGCGACATGTGTGGGTTGGCTAAAAAGTTTGTAAGCTGACCAAGATACTCTCATGGAATGTGACTAAAGAGATATATTTTTCAACATAGTTCCCCTTTTGGTCCACACACTTCTTTCATCGGTGTTATAGTGTATGGATCTCATTGGTGAAGAAGCTTTCATTCTGTTAGTCAAAAAAGGCATCAGAAACAGCTATGATGCCATCATCACTGTGATACTGGTTCCCAGCCAAATGTTTGTTCATGTTGGAGAACCGATCAGGAAAATAAGAAAGGCAATCAACGTTCAAAGTCACATTCACACACAGCATCCATTGAAACCAAGGACTTCTATGCTGGAGAATTTTCCTGATGAAACAAGATCTCCATCAGTTTTTCTGGACATCTGGTCTTGACAGCCTTTCATAAGTGCTTCAGCAAGTTGACATAGTAATCTTCATTAACGGTGTGGTCTTTTAAAGATAGTCAATAAATGCAATGCTTTTTGCATCCTGAAAAACTGAGGTCATCACCTTCCTAGCAGATGAAACGACCATGGCTTTCTTTGGAGCAGGTGAGGAGGGGGTGTTTCCACTGCATGGATTGCTTCTTTTTCTCTGTCTCAACACTCATTCAAGGAAACCAGGTGGATCTTGCTTCAAATAACGCCAGATTTTCCAATAACGTGTTCAGCCTGGTGCACTTTTAATCAGGTGTCAGAAGATGTGGCACCCACCAAGCAGAAAGCTGCATGATGCCAACTTCATTGTGCAGAATATTCGCAACTCTCTCATGGGAAATACTATCAGCATTGGTTTTTTGATTTATAGTAAATTGCCTGTCATCAATATGGTGAACACAATCAATGTTTTCTTTAGTGGTGGCAGTTACAGGATGTCCAGACCTTGGGTCCTCTTCATGACTCTACCTTCTTGTCTTAAATTCAGCTACCCACTTGTTCATAAAGCTGGAATATCATCCCCTAATGTTGCAACCATGCCAGCATGAATGTCCTCAGAGGCTAAACCCTTTTTTTCTGTAGGTACTTGATAGCACCAAAATGTCAAATTTTGTCTATTTTCAAGAGAAGTCGCTACTAGTTAGTTTCCAACAGTCAGATGTCAGTTCATCTGGAAAGACACAATGTAATTATTAATAAGAAGAGTTGAAATTAATGCATGCAAGGTTTCACAGCTCTAGCATCACTCCATCATAGTCAGCCCATGAATTTTTCAACCTGCTCTCGTATGTCCAGTTTACAGGAATCAAAAAGTTAGACATAGGTTTGGTTTTCACAAGAGTCACAAAGGTGGACATAAGTAAAGCAAACAGTGTTCACATTTTGTGAGGACGGATTAACCCTCTGCATAAGGATGGAGTCAGTATATTGGAATCGATAGTGCCAACATCAAATTTGGAATATATGGCTAAGGACAGACAATATACTTGAAAAAGACAACAAAAAAAAACATAGTCTGTCTATATTTCTGAGATGAGGTATTATGTACAGTATTTACATTAGTCGGACTATTGTCCTCATCTTTGTCGCCATATTTGTCACAACGTTCTGGCCGTTGTATGCTCCGGCCTTCTTCAGGTGGTTGGAATTTTGAACCGAACCCTTTATTTCAATCACTGGGGTAGACTGTTCTAGTTCCACGTGCCATGTTTGATGGATGTCAGTTATCAGTTATCTCCTGGTAATTTTCCCTCTGAAAGTTCTCCACTGCCTTAACTGGGTATTGAACTCACACTCTTTGGAGAACTTTCAGAGGGAAAATTAGCAGGAGATAACTGATAACTGACATCCACCAAACATGGCACGTGGAACTAGAACAGTCTACCCCAGTGATTGAAATAAAGGGTTCAGTTTGAAATTCCAACCACCTGAAGAAGGCCGGAGCGTACAACGGCCGGAACGTTGTGACAAATATGGCAACAAAGATGAGGACAATAGTCCGACTAATGTAAATACTGTACAAAAACAAACATATTTAGCAATATCTACCTATTACAGAGGAGTCCCTATATCAATGATGATTTAACACATTCATATGTAAGAATTTATCCTTCCCCTATTTCTATTTTGGAAAAGAAATCATTGAAATTGTACAGACAAATGGATTAGGGTTTTTCAAGAATAGTACAGAATAGCTTATAAGAAGTTCCTTTTTGCATGAAAGTGTTTTTTTTTTCTATATCAGTGTAATACACTGAAACAAACCCATTAGACTTGGTTTTATTTCTTTGTTAACTATGATTAAGTTCTCCCTCCTGTTTTGAATTAAGTGTGCAGTCAGATTGTTAAAGCCTCAAGTTATACAGTTATAAGTCTACCATTCGTTCATGCATTGAATATTACTGCCACATCTGATCTGGTGCTTCTGCTGTATATTTAGATATTCTTGATAAAATTCAAAGAAGAATCTGCAATGTTATCAGTCCTAACCTGGCATCTTGGCTTCAGTTACTTTCCCACTGCTGTAATATTGTTTTCCTGTGCCTTTTCTATAAATATTTTCATGATAATTGTTTTGATGTGCTTTAATTTATGCTACCTCAACTTTACAAATTTAAATGCAGTGCTAGGGTGGCAGCTAGGTCTCATCATTTTACAACTGAAATAGCTAGATGTAACTGTTATAGTTTTATGCTAACAATTTCTTCTCACATTTCTTGCTTGTGGAACTCTATAATTCGGGCCTCTTGCTTTCCAATCAACTTGGTTTAAATATTTAAATGCAATGTTAATTTTTATCTTTTGTCTCTTTAATTATGTTTTTCTTTTTCACTTATTCTTTCACACTCAGTAACTCCTTGTGTCTTAATGGTTTTATTGCCCTGCGTGGGGTGAAATGATTTAAAAAAAAAAAATACAGTTATTTTGCATTTCTTATTTCCTCAGACATATCAGCTATGTGTTGAAACTATTTGCTTACATGTCTAAATCAAAGTCTCTTGTACAATTCCAAGTGAATCACTTTCTCCGCCCAATCAAACAACTTTTTTCGCCCAGCAATACTTGTATTTTCATGCACTCTCCTTGCTCTACTGACACTTTGTTCCTCCTTTCATTTGTGCAAATGTGTCTACATTATTTCAGATATAACACATGGACCAGTGCATAAAGGCATTGGTTAGATCCAGTGACTAGAGCCCAAGAGTTGTGAGTTCAATACTAGGCCACAGTAGTGGTGAACCAAACTTGGAGAGTTGAGTTGAGGGAAATAACTGAGACATCAGGAAGAGGCATGGCATGTGAAATTAGAACAATCTACCCCATTGGACGAAATAAAGGGTTTGGTTTGAAATTCCAATCACCTGAAAAAGGACAGAGCGTACAATGGCCAAAATATTGTAAATATGGCAATGAAAATGAGGATAACAGTGTAAATAATCATAATACCTCATCTCAATCACCTGAAGAAGGCTAGAGTGTACAATGGCTGAAACGTTGTAAATATGGCAATGAAGATGAGGATAACAGTCTGAATAAAGTAAATAATGCAAGTAATCATAATACCCCAGCTCACAGACATAGACAGATATTGTCTGTTTTCCCCTGCCTCTCTTTCTTTTTGACATGTCCTCTGAGTATTAGCTTCTCCAAGCCTTCTTTTCAAATTATGTGTCATAAAAATTTCAGCTCTTTCTTAAGGTTAACAACAGATCCTTCATAGTTCCTGTCCTCCATAAAACATCTTCCTTTACTATATTTAATCTCTTCATTGATAGAATGACATTTCAGTTGCTTCAAGTCTTTTTCCATTTGTGACGAAATCTTTCTCACATTCATTGCTACACTGGGGGATAGACATCACATAGTAGTACAGCACTCTTTTCTTTATTTCTAGTGTTATTTTATGATTCCTTAATAATTTAGTCAGTTTCCGAAAGTATCTTTTGCTATTTCAATGAACCTTTGAACTTCTGTGTCACACTTTACATTATTTGTTTCTACAGGAAGTTGATTTTCCACATATTCTTGATTTTCACATCCCTAGTGTGTAACTCGCATCTTGAAGTGACCTTTTGCTCACCACCATGAATTTTGTCTTTAAATTAATGTTTAACCTTCTTTTAGCTTTCAGTTTTCCTTCTGAATCTGCCAACAACACAATATCACATACTGTGTAATGTATCCCCATACCCTAAACAGATGATACTGTGTTGATGGCAGTTACACCCACCCATAATAAATTCTGGTAGGCCCTCTAATTCACTTAGAATTATCTCATTGCACTATTTAAATAAATCTGATGAGAAAACACATGCTTGTTGCATTTCACTTTCTATTCTAGTGTACCTTGTTCTCTACTGGCATACCTTACCCACATAATAACGGCTTCCCCTGCATTATATTCCCTACAAACCAACACCTATGCTTTTTTGCATTACAGCTGCTTCACTTAACAGTTGCCTATATTGGTACCTTCCTACTCTATCTACATTGTACAAAAATAGACGTTATCTGTATATGACATCTAAGGAATTAATAACAGTGCAGATTCTAATAAGAGGTACTGAATTAAGGTACCCCTAAAATGTAGTAACTTAAAAAATGTAAAAACATCAAGGTGATTTGCAAAATTAAATGATAATGGTGCATTGTCGCAAGAAGTACTGAATTAATGTACCCTTAAAACGGGCTAAAAAAGTATCAAGTTTTTTTTTCAAAATTAAGTAATAAAATAAGTGACAACCCCCCCCCCCCCAAAAAAAAATCAAAAATCAAAGAAAGTTTTTCAAGGTAGCCAACATGGTGCATTGGTACCAGAGGTATTGAATTAAGGTACACCCTTATAATGTGCTAAACCATTGGGAAAAAATCCTGGTTGTTTGCAACTGAATGATCATATTGTTATTCATATTCCACATACAATTAAAAAAAAGAAAAAATCAAGGGAGAAAACTCTTATTATGTAAATAATTAAAAAGGAAAAAATTAAATCTGGGTGAAAAAAAAAAAATCCTCCACAGAATGTTATGTAATCTTCAAGGGAATAAATTCAACGATAATCTTTTTTTCTAATATATTTTTTCTTGAAGAGTGACCCAAAGAGTCACAAAGCTGTCTCATACTTTATAATGTTTATTTATATTTTATAATTTTACCTGGAAGTTACAGGGAAAAAACAGTTATTTGTATACAAGATATGTTTAAATACATAATTTTAGTGAAAGTAATTTAGAAATGTCTGTCTTTTACAATTTCAGAAAAATATCATTGGATGTCAATTATTAATTTCTTGCATGTTTCAGTTGCTTTTTATTCCTACTTCTTAGGTTATTTGTTTTATGGCCATTAATAAACAGCATGGATTTCAAAGAGTGACTAAGCTTCTACTAAAATTCACATCCCTTTTTTTCTCAAGAAGCCTGTCTTATTGTGACAGCTGTTCTACTGATTAAGCTATAAAAGCAATGTATGTGTTACAAAAGCTTAACTCTAGTCATATTAACTGCCACTCTTTATATTCCTTTAACACCTGGTGTTGCAATCTTTATAAGTTTGTTTACACACACTAGTAGTCTTAGAAGTAAGATCTTGAATTAATTATTAAATGACTCATTGTCAGCCATTATTAATTTTTGACTAATTTTTTGATTAATTATTTTTTCAAGATAATATCATTCTAATATTAAACATGTAATAAACAACAAATTAACAAGAAATACTAGCAAAAAACTAATAATGGTTGACAATGTTTCATTTAACAATAATACAATTCAAGATAATATTGCTACAAATACTACTCATGTAATAAAAAGCAAGAGAAATTAAAATGAAAGAAATACTTGTCAAAATACAAAAGAAACACTAGTAAAAAATGAATAATAGTTGATGATGTTTCATCTGATGATAATAAAATTTAAGATAATATTGTTGATAATACTATAGATGTAACAAAAAGCAAGTGAAATTATGATTAAAGATTGCAACACCAGGTGTTAAAGGAATGTAAAGAGTGGCAGTTGCCTTGCTGTTAGATGTAGTTTATGATCTTACCCAGGACGCGGATATAGTTTATCGTCATACTCAGGACAGGGTTTATGGGTGGTCTAGTTGCTGTTAATACTATATATATATAATAAAAAGCAAGTGAAATTAAAATGTTTATTGATATTCATTGATATTCTAAAAAGTGAGGATTTAGTAATTGGTTTATTCTTTGATAAAAGCAAGTGAAATTAAAATGAAAGAAATATTAGTCAAAAATAAATAATCTTTCATTTAAGGAGAAATTCAAGATTAAAGATCATATCATTCAAAAAGAAATCTAAATTATGTTTGGCAGTTTTTTTGAAAATACTTACTTCATGGCATCAGTAGTCTGTGGGGGGAAATGGCACTGAGGGTTGTAGTTGGAGGTGAATGTATGGAAAGGTTTGTTGTTTACCCAGTCAGGAGGTGGGGGCGGAGGTGCTGTACCGCCCGTGTTGCTCTTGTGTCGTTTAGCCTTGTAGATTCTGCGATTATTGTGCCGTTTCCACTGGTCCTCACCCCAGTGTCGACAAATGCTGCACACGTCCTCCTGGCTACAAGTGCGGCATGATGCACACAGCTTGTGATTGTCCCAGCTTGCAAAAAGGTGACCGCATTGACCCCGATGCTGAGGCATCAGGTCACTGCCACTGGGGGACAAAAATAAATACAGAATCTCAGAAAATTTATGACTGTGTGTGAGAGAGACAAAGAGAGAGGAGATATGACATGTACAGAGAGGAGAATAAAGGAATTATACAACAAATACCTCTTCAGGTCAATGGTCAACCATTATCTATCTACATAATCATCACTACAGCCTCTTGTTCATATCACATGCCACATTCATTATAACCATTTTAACAGTAATCCTCTATCTTGAGTGACTCTCAAATGAACCTTAGTATAAAAAAAATTGTACAAATTTTGTGGATAAGATTTATTAAACAAATACATCAAAACTTACATTTACTGTAACAATTACATATATATGGTCTGTACAGTCATTTGTAATATCTTGAGAACCAGTTGTGTAGCCCTGATACAACTTGGCAACCAATTAGAGGACACTTTGCTACATATGTGTGAATAGATACTTTCCCATGGTAATGATGAAATTAGCTGTTTCCATACAGAAAACATGCATTGGCTACTGTTGGTTGAAATTTATAAAATCTTTTTCTTAAAACAGTTTTCTGAAAAATATCTAAAAAAAATTAGATTTCTCAAGTCCACTAAATGTTAGTTTTTCTAGTACTGGAAGTTTCTTTTCAAACCTTTTGCTTTTGATCATGTGGAAACTTGATTACTATGTTTTCTTCCAGTTATATGTTCTACGCATTTTAGTTGTTGCTATTGGAATTTTCAAGTGATGTTTTTTGTCATTGGTGATAACTCTATGATAATTGTAGTTCTAGTCTATAAGGTCTGACAAAAGATGGTCTTCTTTAAGATTTATAGGATTTATAAGTCTGAAGCCATTTTTAATCATTGATCTGAGAATACAATTGTATATAGATATTAGTTTTGACCTTTCTGAATGATTATTTGCATTATTCAGACTGTTATCCCCATCTTCATTGCCATATTCACAACATATCAGCCATTGTACACTCCAGCCTTTTTCAGGTGATCAAAATTTTGAACTGAACCCTTTATTTCATCCACTGGGGTAGACTGTTCTAGTTCCATGTGCTATGCCTCTTCAATATCAGGCCAGAGCAGTGGTGAACCAAAAACTTGGAGAGTTGAGTTAAAGGGAAATAACTGAGACATCCGGAAGAGTTATGACACATGGAAGTAGAACAATCTACCACAGTGGACGAAATAAAGGGTTCAGTTTGAAATTTCAATCATCTGAAGAAGGCCGGAGCATACAACGGCCAAAATGTTGTGAATATGGCAATGAAGATGAGGATAACAGTCTGAATAATGTAAATAATCATAATACCTCATCTCAGAGATATAAACAGATACTTTCTGAATAATTTGGATGAAATGTATGGCATCTATATGAAAGTCTAAAATTGATGAGGCTAAGAACATGACTAGTTTTCAAATCAATATATTGGTTTTATAGCATGTTACAGTGCTGGACAAAAGTACTCCGGGTGCAACAGATCCTGTTTTCAACTTCCTAATCTCCTAGACTAAATTTGTTATAACTGATCCATACACAAGTTACTCAATTGACAATGAAACACCAACAAGTTCTGTTCAACATTTCCAATAAAAATCTGATGAAAGCCCCTGGTTACAGTGGCTGAAACATGATTAAAAATGAAAGAATCATTGTATAATAAAAATCATCAAGGGTGATCATGGCTTTCCACAACTTCCTGTTCCTTGCAGCTCTAAGCAACATTTAATATTTTACTATCACTCCATGTCCCTGTTCTTGTATTCATTCATTCAAACTCCTAACAATGATTTTTTCCAGATGCAAGATATATTTAACCCATAGGGAGAGAAGAAATGAATTAATACCCTTCCTAAAGGTTGTGCATAAGTGAAGGTAATGAACTCGACTGGAATTCAAACTCAGTGGCCAAAGATTAGTATAGGAAATTTCAGCATCTTGATTTGGAAATTCTCAAAAAAATAATTGTTGGATTTTAATGAAACTTTCAGGACTTATTCAGAAATTAATTAAATTATTTTAGAAATGTTTTTTTTAGAAAATCTTGATAAAAATATTATTTATTTTTTACATCTTTTGCTTATGTAATTTTATGAAATTTTTTTACATCTGTCATGTAATTTTATGAAATTTCAAGAAGTTAAATTCTGTAAACATCTGTTGACAAAGCAGAATGTTTTGCTTGCAAATTCTCTTCAAATTCTACTCTTCAGTCATCTGGAGGATCTTTACCTGACTTCCCACTTAGAGCTGAGTCTCTATTGCATGATATGCATATAACTCCATTCATAGTTTCTGTTATCATCTCTAAACTGGATACCCACAAAGTATGTGGATTTGATGGTATCCCGGCAATAGTCCTTAAGAAATGTGCTCCTGTTCTCTTTAAACACTACAATAAATGCCTTGCTGCTTCTTGTTCTCCTGCTTGTTAGAAAATCCTCTTCTGTCTTTAAGAACTCAGGCAAATCATCTGAACCTTCCATCAGCCTTCCAGCGCTTTTTGACAAAGTACTAGAGGCCCTAATCAACTTTGAATTGATTAAGTATCTCACCTTGCAGAGATTTCTTTCAAATAAGAAATATGGCTTTTGTTTTTCCATGTCAACTGCTGATGTGTTAACAGTTATTGCTGAAAGACCCTTTCAATCTTTAGATAAGAATGGTGAAGCTCGGTTGGTTGTTTAGGACATCTCGAAGGCACTTGACAGGGTTTGGCATGCTGGTCTTCTTCACAAGTTGAAAGGTTATGGTATTTCTGGATTAATTTTTGATCTCATTCAATCTTTCTTACCAAATAAGAAATTGTGAAATAAAGTTATCCTGAATGGCCATGCCTCCAGAACTTTTTGCATTAATGCAGGTGTCTCTCCAAGGCTCTATCCTTGGATCTACATTGTTCCTAATTTTCATCAATGACCTTCCTGATGAAAACAGTTCTCTAGTTGATATCTATGTTGATGGCACAACTATTTATTCCTGTTTTAACAGTAATCCTGATTGGCTCAATAAGGTCAAATTGGCATCTGATCTAAAAAATAACCAACAATTTGTTGTTAACTGGGGCAAGAAATGGCTTGTGAATTTCAAAACCTCTAAAATTTAACAGCTCTCTTTTAATCAACTGAGAAAAACTTTTATTGCCTTCCATCAGCATGGCTGATGCTAACCACCAGACGTGTGACACACTGCACCTTCTTAGGCTAAGATTTTCTGCTGATATGAAGTGGAAATATTAAACTGGATCAATTGTTAGGTCTGCTGTTAGGAAGTTGGTTCACCGTGTCATGCTAGACAATTTTTCTTGACATATATCAGTGTTTTTATGGTAGGGAGAGGAATGTTGTCAGAATGTCACTCATATGTATGGAAACATATATATATGCACATTCACTCATTGATGTACGCAGACATACATACACGTACACTCACTCACTGGAACTCACATAAACATATATGAACAGTGTGGGACTGGGCATATATGCGCATCCATGTGTTGTTGCGTATATATGTACACAATTGGTCGCTGTATTCAATGTTGGATTGTGCAGCGAACATTTTTCGTCAGTTGCAGTGTCAACGCGCAGACTGTTCGCCTATTTTGTTTGCTGAATAATGTTTCTCGCACACACGTATATACATATGCACATGCGTTCACACATCTTCTATATGTCTGTTTTTTGCTGACACCACCTGAAGAGTGGACGGACAGGTCCGCCTAAGAAACTCTGGAGTCAGAATACTGAAGGTAACATCAATCAGCTAAGTGACAAAATTTTACTCATATTAATTCTATATATACATACATATAGCTGTTTGTTAGGGTGGCTACCTAATTCCTGTTGCAGACACCTCATCAGGAACATTTGTATTTCTTCAATACACACACAATCTATGGTTTATACTGAAACTCTGCTGAGCAGACTTTAGTTACAATTTCAGAGAAAGAGCATATAATCTGACATAATCTGCTATAATCTGGCCAGTTTGAAGAACGGCGATATGATCAAATCCTTCTGACTTCAGGCTGCTCAATTTCACTCTAAACCTTGGATCAATCTGCAGTATGAATTTCAGGCACTTCCCAACATACTGATATTATCAGACTTTAGTTACAATTTCAGAGAAAGAACATATAATCTGACATAATCTGCTATAATCTGACCAGTTTGAAGAACGGCGATATGATCAAATCCTTCTGGCTTCAGGCTCCTCAATTTCACTCTAAACCTTGGACCAATCTGCGGTATGAATTTCAGGCACTTCCCAACATACTGATATTATCAGACTTTAGTTACAATTTCAGAGAAAGAACATATAATCTGACATAATCTGCTATAATCTGGCCAGTTTGAAGAACGGCGATATGATCAAATCCTTCTGACTTCTGGCTCCTCAATTTCACTCTAAACCTTGGATCAATATGCAGTATGAATTTCAGGCACTTCCCAACATACTGATATTATCAGTAAGTCATCTCTTTGACAAATCAACTGTTATAATGAGATTTGAACTTGGATCACACGGTTTAAACACTAACATTTTAACTACTCAACCATGTGCCTACTATATAGAGATGAACACTTCTGAGTTAGCATGAATTATTCTGATAACAAAATGTTCACACACATATGGATATATACACACACACACAATACATATATATATTTTACTCTGTCTTTTGACATAGAGCTCTCCCTGGATCTATATCCTCCTGGAAATTCCATACGGATTACCATATTGTATCATTACTATATATATATATATATATATATATATAGTTATGGGACCTACCTTTATGGACTAAATAGACTCGTCCTATTACTATATATATGGGGAGATTATGCCTCTTAGAAGAGCTGTCTACAGTTGACAACTTGACTACTGTACTTTGCCGTCGGACGTGCAACACTTTTGTATTCGTTCTTTTGTTTAATAATATGTTTTCACTAAATTGCTGAGTTCAAGTTTTCTTTCGAACCTATTCTGGGTCCACAACAATATATATATAAGCACACACACATATATATTTTATTATCTTTTATATATGTTGATATATATAAAATCAAAAGATCTGATTTTAGGAAATGCATTTCATTGAATGTTCTTATTTTACACATTTTAATTTTCAATGTCAATCAGATGTCAGAGCAGGAGCAGAAAGGAAGGGTAATAGGACAAATGTTACTTTGAGCTAAAAAGGACAGAATGTTGTGGAGAGTTATGATCACCCACATGAAATCAAGAAGAGGAATCAAATAGTACAAAGAAGATTAATAAAAAAGAAAAACTTTACTTACCCTAAATTAACAAAGTCTTCCGTTCTGCTTTGAAAGGACCCATTAAAAAGAGATAAAGATAATTAAATTAAAATTATAATTGTACTAAATAAACAAAAAGCAAAAAAATTACAGTTGAATAAATTATGTTTTTAATTAAATCAAACAGAAAGATCCAAAATCAACAAAAAATTTCAAGTTTCAACATTTTGGAGAAGACTTTTGATGGGACTATATGATTATATAACTTTTAGCACTCTGCATTATTAATATTACATCCCTTTCTACTGCATACTTATTCAAGGCCTCTCAATTGCAATATCCTTATTGTTAATTTCACTCAAAGTTGTTTTCTGTTGCCATAGCAGGATATGACAACACAACTATGAAATTCAAACTAGTGTTCAGGGATCAGTCACCTGCAGTGTCAGGATAAACCTTTTGTACGGCAAATGAAGTCACATACAAAGTGATAACAGTTAAAAAGAAATTCATATATATATTCACACATGCTCTGAATTACACTGGAGTCAGAATTAGATTTTAATTCTAAATGTGAGTCATTTTTTTCACTACTGTTTACCGAATACAAGGCCTAAGTGCCGCTCAAGGTAGAAGGTTACTAAATGGGGATGTTGTAAGGGTGTATAGGCTGGGAGCAGGAGTTGCATGATATGAGGATATGTAGGAAAAACAAGTTTGAGTTGAAGTGGTGAAGATCGTAGTGATCAGGAAGCACCCTCTTGGGAGTCTGTTCAACATTGCAACAGTTCTGGGGATGAAGCTGTCTGAGTGAAATTCACCTCTCACCAATGGAATATGAAGGTAATGAGGATGACTCAACTCAGTGTTGTAGCATGATAGGTGAAGGGTTTAACTGATGGAATGTAATTCACCCAAAAATCTGTCATGAAAATAGCAATAGTATCATGAGAGGTTAGCAATGTTTTGTCTGTGGGGAAAGGAGTTGTAGGGTGGAAAACAATTCATCACTCAATAAAGGCAACTTTCCTAAGCTTGAAAAGTAATCCAGAAGTCATCAGCTCAATGCATGGACAAAAATAACTCAGCAAGTCACCGACTCAAATGCATGGTCAAGATAACTCAGCAAGTCATCAGCTCAATGCATGGACAATATAACTCAGCAAGTCACCAGCTCAGTGAATGGACATGATAACTCATCTTACATGTATATTCACTTTTTCTTTGTTTATGCAAACAGATGTCATTTTGTGAATGAATCATTCACAAAATGACATCTGTTTGCATAAACAAAGAAAAAGTGAATATTCATTTTGGCAAGATGACAATCAGTGAACATTTGCACAACTTTGTGTCTTACATGTAAAATCTATATTTTGTGATACTTCATATTTGTTTAAATTATTGAAATATTTAACACATTTATGTATATCTAAGATAATACATGTGTGTTGGGTTTTAAAAAATAAAACTATTTTCAACTCGTTAATGGCCACTGTCTCATCTTTGGGAAGTTGGGCATTGATGGGTTAGAGATAGAAATCTAAAATAGCAGGCTTTTTTATAAACCTATTTTTAATACTAGATTTAAAACAAAACAAAAACTTAATTAATACCAGATTTTATAGTTGGCATAAATAGGTTATATGTGCAATGAAAACATTCTATTTTCATCAATTTTTATGACAAAAATTTGACACAGGAGTTACACTATAAAAGGTATATTCAGCAGTGAACAGGTTTAGGAAGAAAAGGAGTGAAACTTTGAAATATTAAATAAAAAAAGAGAAAATAATCATCTTTGAAATTGATCGGTAATTATTTTGATCTGAGATGAAAAAGTTTTCAAATTATTTCTGGGAAAGTGTCCACAAAAGTGACTGAAAATAATTATTAAATTAGCTAAAAAGCAGTTAGAAAAACCATCTCAGTTCATCTTTAAGTAGTTTAAAAATATATAAGATTTAGTCTTTTGTCTGTTTGTTTTTTTTACAATATTGATGAATAATAATAAAAAAATAACAAAAAGAAAAAGTAACAAATATGCTTAACACATTCAAACTGGTGTCATATTTGCTTATTAACAATAATAAAAACAACAAACTTATATGAGATTGTTAAGCTATTGAATATCTACTTTGTCAAATGAGGCTAAATGGTGCAAATGTATACACTCACTCAACACCAACATTTTAGTTCTGATTGTGCTAGGACACTAACTGAAACTAGCTAATATTTAAACCAAAAGTGAATGGCTTCAAGTTATTTTGTTCCCTCAATAGTCAATAGGTCTGCCTATCATCTGGTTCACACTCCTCCCTGATATTTTGAACAGGAGTAGTTTTTATCCCTTCTCATTCTCTTTCACTCCAAGTTAAAAGATTGATATGATTTTTTGAGGAATGTGATAGAAACATATGGGATGAATAAATTTCAGATTAAATTAAGAATTCTACTGAGAGTTTTATTTATTCATGTTTGTTTGCACATAAAAGTTTTGTAAGGAAGAATCAATTTTCAGAAGGTTAACATGGAATTATATTATTTTCATAATATATATATATATATATATATATAAAGTACAGGGTTGGTACAGATGGAATAAAATTCTGATAACCAAAAACATTATTCTTAAAAGAGTGCTCAATACCGAGTAGAGCAAATTATATTTATTCAAAACATATGCATGTTATAGCATCACTACAAAAATTGCAATTTTGTTTCAACACTTCTGGTGTCTTATCAACACCATCACTTGATAAAACACCGGAAGTGTTGAAACAAAATTGCAATTTTTGTAGTGATGTTATAACATGCATGTTATAATTTTGAATATATATATAAATGATGACATGCATATTAAATATGTAATAAGTGAATTATTTTTGTAAAATTCCTAATTGTAAATATCTCTTGTTTTTCCTACAATAAGAATTGTTTTTTTTACATAAAAAACTTGATCTAGCTTGAGTGATTTTTTTTACAGAACTAATTTTATGATGATAAATACGCAAGGGAGATAATTAAGACAAAATTCTGTCCCTTGCCGCTAGGCAAAACTAGTCGATAAAAATGTACTATTATGGGAAACAATTGAAGTGATACTTAATAAATATTTGAAATCTATAAACAATTTTTAGGCAATTTGCGTTGATCCGTGACATTTATGTTTAAATAAAGGAAGTTGAGTTAAAGATTATATTCGATTAAGAGAAGCATAAAGTTTAAATAACCTTCAAAATTGCTTGATAAACTAAAATTAGTTAAGTTTACCATCGTAGAGAGAAAGAAAAACAAGTAGTTTTATTTTTGTTGACAAATAAATCAATATTTTTAACAGTTTAAAAATGTACTTAACGTTTAGTAACTAAGCACGTTTTATAAGTTCATCTGTGTTTATTGTTTTTGTTTCTATTGACTTTGTGTTTGATTTTTATGAAAATAAACATTTATGGTTTGATTCAAAATATAAAATAGCGACAAACGATAAGTTATTCAAATAAATTGCAAGTGCACTTTTTCTGTCAATAAACAATCTTTTTTTTCAAATAAAATAAAAATTCGCGTACAGTTCGGATGCAAAGTGACTGCTCTTCTTACAGATGACACTGACAGTCAATGACTTCACTTAATAATTTATATGGGAACTTGCATATAAATTTTTTTTTAAACTACACAGGGTCAGGCCAGGAGTTAATAAAAATCTTAGCAAGGGATAATCTTTAAAAAATTAAACCCAAAAATTAATTTGAAATTTATATTTAAAAAAAATTATTGCAATTCAGCCAATAATTTAATACAGATATATTGAAACATCCCCCTTATAAAGGACCTCATTTTTAAATTGTAATTCTAAATTTGCTGAAAACACGAAAGCAAAATTACAACTAAAAATAAACATGAATACATTATTATTTTGTAAGAAAAAAAGCATCGATAAACCCTTTAAGATTACCAAAAAAAAGTAAACGAAATAAAAATAAATAAATAAATAACTGGAAAGATTCAGTTGTAAGAGTATCAAAAAAAAATTAGCGATATGACAAGAAGTCTAAGAAGAGACCGGTGTATATATGACGTCATAAGCTTGAAGCTAAGCTTTTACAAACAATTCAGTCGGAAGAAAATGATTTAAAATGAAACAGAAGAGGACATGAGCGATATAAGAAACACCTAAAAGCAACATGGCATTTTTGGAATACCCCCGTTTCGATGTTTCTCTCGATCAGCAAACAGATTTCAATTAAAGAAAATAAAAAATGGATAAAAAGCCTTTGGCTATCATGCTGAGCACTGGACCGGTCTGATTTATTCAGTGTCCGTGAGTCAAATATAATCACCGGGGGTTAAAGAAACAAGAAGGACAACCGACTTCATGTTTCTAATAAAGCATGAGGGAATATAAATATATATATATATAATATATATATATATATAATATATATAGTAATTTTACAATATTTGTTTTTTGTGTTAAAATGTTTTAAGGCCTCAGCAAGACGTCCTATACGTGAAGACACAATGTAAAAAAAAAAAAAAAAAAAAAAAAAAAAAAACTTCGACTGTCCGAGGCCAACAATAACGAAATGTTTGCACCTGGAAAATTCCGAATTAAAGATAATCTTGTGTAGTTTTATAAATTGTGAATGCTCTAGGTAGGTAAGTAAAACTAAGCGCTTTCATAAGTACGCAATTATTCGGATAGTACTTTTTTCCAAAAACCTCTATTCTCCATGTTTTGTTTGTTTATATATAAAAAAAATTAGTTTGTAGAATGTTTATATAGCTTTCTTTCTTTCTTTCTTGCCTCTCTCTCTATCAGATTCGATTACTTTCGCACACTCACTCTCTCTTTTCTTTCTTTCCTTTTCCTTCTTTCTCTACCTTTTCCTTCTGATATCCCGGACAGCATGGAATTTAGAAGCGTAACAGACGACGAATGGTCGGTAGGAGTTCGGCAAGGCGCGCTTACTTAGCACCAAGGTTAAGGTCCAACAACCGAACAACACTACAGTGATTTTCCCCCAACTTATTCACGCTACACTACGTCATGTAATTTGTCCCATCACCGTCCCTCAACACCACCACCGACCAATCAAGGAAGCGCGCAACTAACTGCCGCTGCTGCTGATGTTGTTATTGCCGACAAGAGGAAGAAGAAGAAGAAGAAGCATGCAAAGAAAAAAAAACGCCAAGAAGAAGAGGTCAAAACAAGAAAGTAAAAAGAAAAAAAACAAACAAGAAAGGCCAAGATCAGAAGAGAAAGAAAAAAGATGAAGAAGAAAGAAAAAAAAAAAAGAAAGCATCAGGTCCGATAGCAAGTCGGATCGCCTGCCAGACAGTGCCTCACGTACTCGCCTCTGGGCCTTTCTCTCTCTCGCTCTGTAAGTCTTGGTGTGAGGCCTTCTCCCCCGAATTCTCTTGTTTGTTCTGCCTGATAAGTCAGACTCCTTTTGTCCATTAAAAAAGCTACTTCCTTTTTAGTTTGTAAAGAATTAGATACGACCAATAATATTAGTGTTGTTATTTTTATTTTATGTAGTGCTCCCATTGTTCAAGAAAGTCTTAATTTTTGTGAAAGGGATCCTAAATTTACTATGTACTTAGCGAAATTGAGTTTGGGCTTTTTAAAGGCTCGAGCTTAAACTCAATAGTTGGCAAGAAGAGCGTGTTCTTTCTTCGTACTAAAAGCTATCGTTCATTCATGTGTGTAGACGTCTTTTTAATGTTCAGTCAAGAGTGAACGCCTTATTATTAAGAAAGCGGAGTTATAAAATTAAAATTTAAAAACAATTCCTTTGCATATGAATCAATTTGAAATAATAATAAAAACATGTAAGTAAACTTTATATTCACATGCATTTATTACGGACGCGCATCCAACCGCATCAAGTACGACATTGCATTTTTTTTTTAGCCAGTGATATGTACTTAAATATACATCATGATAATATCATTTAGATAAGTCCATCTTATGCATATTACAATATATCACTTGGCTATTCTATGGTCGTACTCCACTTAAATGGTTTACTTATCACAAACTTTTATCTTTTTTCTCCGAGAAATTGTTATCCGTGGAGTAGTCACAACGACCAATGACTTTTGGGAGAGAAAAAGGTTAAATTGGGGCACAATGCAACCGAGTCTGCGAAAATATTAATTTTACATTTGAAGAAGGAACTGCCAATGAATGAAGACTTCAAAAATGGCTTCAGAAATGTTACTCCAGAAATATGTCTGGATGTAGATCCGCAAACGTCACCAATGACGACCAATTGAGAAAGAATGTGTAAGATAAGGCTGGAACGATAATTAACGCTGTCAGATTATCCCATGAATATTTTTCTCAACATCTGAATGCAAAAAAAAACAAACTTTAAAAGCTTGAATACATGAATTCCTATATGAACTGATAGAAATCCAGAAACTGTGTATTAAATATAGTTCAATAAATAAAATAAAAATGTTTCTTAAATCTCCTGAAAAGTATCATCGACTTATCATCTTCTTAACAACCCATTAACATTAACACTGGCAGTCTTAAAGAGATATTTGGATAAGCGAAAGAAAAGATCAAAGACCAAATACCAAATCGAAGAAAAATTCCAAATATACTTACTGTACTCTCCGACCACTTACCTAAGAGAAATTAAGGCTTAAACATCAGTCCTCTCTACCCTTTCGCCAGCTAGCTGAAGAAACTGGCCCACTCCACTCTAACCACCAAAGAAGTAATCAGTAGTACCATCTCCTACAAAGGAGGAGGGACCTATCTGCTACAAAATGAAGTGCTCTTTCCCTCCCCCCTCTCTCTCTAACTCTCTCTCTCTCTCTCTCTCTGTACCAATATACTGCGAGCTACGAACTCTGTCTCCCAAAAAGGATACAAATTTCTATTTGTATAGAAAAATAAACTTTCCAAAACTTTCGCCAAGTGTTCATTCATTTTCAATGAAAAAACTTACATTCTCAGGTAACCATCACAGCAGCATTGTTTTAATGTGCGCTTATCGCTACCGATATATAACAGTAACGGCACATGTATGAAATGCATGTATTGATTAAAAGCATCTTTATTATATATATATATATATATATATATATATATATATATATATATATGTATGTATGTATATCATTTAAAAGTGTTAATTTAAAGTTTCAGCGTTTCCTAGCCTTCATGCGCATGTATAATCACAAACACTTTAGTTTGATTAAGTCCTAAAGAATGAAACGCGTCACGCAAAGGTTTTTCCACTTTATCATAGATTTTCACTATATATATATATATATATATATATATATATATATATATATATATATATATATATATATATATATATGGAAATAAAAAAAGGTAAGACCAATTTTACCCTTCATGATAAAAAAAAAGCCGACCGGTTTCGCCCTCACTCAACAGAGCTGAAACCGAGGGAATAAATGTACCCCAAAGAAAATTATGAAAATTATATATATTTCATAATTTTCTTTGGGGTACATTTATTCCCTCGGTTTCAGCTCTGTTGAGTGAGGGCGAAACCGGTCGACTTTTTTTTTTTATGAAGGGTAAAATTGGTCTTACCTTTTTTTTATTTCCATATATATATATATATATATATATATATATATATAGTGAAAATCTATGATAATTTCATAATTTTCTTTGGGGTACAAGAAAATTATGAAATACATATATATATATATATATATATATATATATATATATATATATATATATATATATATTTCATAATTTTCTTTGGGGTACAAAACTTTATTATGGAAATAAAAAAGATAAGACCAATTTTACCCTTCATGATAAAAAAAAGATAAAAACAGTAAAATCGACCTTGCTAACCGAAACGCTCCTCTGTGGCTTAATCGGTAAAAGCACGTCAGGCTATATGACGGTTCCGTATGGGATACAGGTTCGATTCCTATCGGACGATGCATATTTTCTATGAAAATTTCTCGGGCATTCAGGTCATTAATACTGT
Source organism: Acanthosepion esculentum (assembly GCA_964036315.1). NCBI lineage: Eukaryota > Metazoa > Mollusca > Cephalopoda > Sepiida > Sepiidae > Acanthosepion > Acanthosepion esculentum. The sequence continues at coordinate 107,297,084 of OZ038488.1, forward strand.
TTATTATAAACAGTGCACTTACTTAAATATTTGTATCTATAAAAAGAACGTATAAACATACAAAAAATGTCTTAAATATGTACGTATAAATATTTTAATAGTGGTACAAAACTTAATAACCGCCATAAATAGACATTTTTTTTGTATTTTTAATACTACTACACATGATTATAATTAAAAGGGGAAAAAATGAAGAACGAACTAGCTAACCGGTTTCGAACCTCGCTCAACGGAGCTAAATCGAGGTTAATAAATATGTATATACTATCAATAAAAGGAATGAAATCTAAGGGAAAAAAATTAGATGTAAATCAATTGGAGGCCAAGGACACAATCCTTCTGTTTACAGAGCAATGGCTTCATTGATAACATAATATGGCCTCCAATATCTTATGGCGGTAATTTGAGTGGGACCTACTCAAGATGGAAAATGAGTCCACACTAAAATTAGCCGCACAACTGCGTTTATTTATAAGGTGTTCCGCAATGGAAGACCCGTATGTATTGGTCAGAACATATAATGGTGAATAAGTAGAGTAGGATATTTGTAGGCACGTGTTATTTAATCCTAGCATCCAGCCTTTGGGTCGTTCTTCCTATCTAGTGTATACATCAACTACCTGTAAATAAATAAATCAGGGAACTATTAAGGTGAGGTAGAAAAACGCGCTAAGATGGAAGGACAAGTTTAACAGAGAAGACCACATGTGTATTAGCAGCAAAGTAACATTGTCGAACTGCTATGGAGACCCGTTTAGCAAATCTCACTAATACTATCTAGACAAGTAGGACGTAGGTACACGGGACATCTCTGAACTGAAGCAGGTTCCACTTTATTAAACTCCGAAATTTTATGCTTAATTAAGGATTGAACAATGTCTAAAGGATAGGCATTGTGGCAGAATGTAGTAGTAATAAACTTTATTTCACCATCCAATTTGGTTTTCGAACAGATCTTTAAGGCCCTATAGGTAAGTGTCTTAATTAAGTTTATTTTACGTTTCATGAAACAAAAAGAGTCTCAACGGGTATACAAACGTTGGTTATCGGTAAACAGAAGTGAGAAAACCTAAGGAAATTCTATGCGCCAAAACATCAAGGGGGGGAACGCGATTTCACTTTATATTTTATTGCAGGGATGAAAGCCTCGATTCCAGCTTTTACCCAGGATGAGACCTCAGAAGCGCATTTTTGGACGGGGAGGCTAAAAACAGTGTTCCAGGGGACATCGCGAAGGAAATCACGGAAAGAGTCCAAATCTGCTCGTTGATAATAAAAATTAAAAAAAAAAAATAATAAAAGGTTCTTTACTGGGGGAGGAGTAGAAGGAGATGTTAACAGACACGACGGCATGATCAGAGTTGCCAAGAGGACAGAGCTTCATGGTGTAGCAGAGAGTGTTTGGGAACCACACACAAACACACACACATTTTTTTTCATTGAAATTGGAGTAGATCTGAACAGCGAAATTAGATCAGAACAATTTTTACTGATGGGAATCTGATCTAGCCCATTTGGAATTGGATCATTAGGAAGACAATGGAAGATGATCGAGATAATTTTTATCGGTTATATTTGAAATAGAGCTTACTAAGTCTATGAGGAACTTTGAAAAAACAAAACCTAATTCCCACCAAGACAATTCCAAGTCGCGGGAAGGGAATTATACTAAGAGCAAAAACGCAAAGAAAAATGTTCCAACATTGGAAAACTTTGCAATAAAATCTAGCAAAATTACTAGACATTGTAGATTTTGCAACACCAACGGGCACACCATGAACCATTGTTCAAAATATTCCTCCCTTGAGTCGAGACGTTCTAGGTGTAGGGAGATGGGCTTGTGCTCTTTTTGTACAAGTGCTAGTCATAGAACGGAAGACTGCTATAGCAAAGCAAATAAATTACCTCGAAAATGTGCAAATTGCACATAAAAAGAAAAAATAAACCAAGTTGTAGTGGGGATTGAAGTAAATAAGGGTAATTCCTTGCCCCTACCTGTTCTTATCGATGATGAATTCGATATGAACTTAAGATTCGATAACTTTAAATCTGTTAAGAATAATTTACTTAAATTACAAACTAGCTTTTTTGCACGGAAAAATGATATTAGGGTTCACGGTCTTTTAGCCATCGATGTAATTCAATTTATGAAGAACATCAAAATGGTGGATTGCATGAAGGGCTCTGCTTGGGAGTTTCCTACAGGCATTTCCCCGTTAGGCACCTGCCAACATTTTTTATATGAAAATCAAAGTACCCCTAAAAAAGTACAGAGTAAAGATTTTCAACACAATTATCATGCTATAGTGTCTAAATATTCTACATGCTCAAACACTAGAGTGAATTTTGTAATGAACCCTATAAATAGTTACCCTGACCCCTTTGCTGGAATTTTTGACGAAAGTCAAGTAGAAAGGAATTTAGAGAAAATGTTTGATGTAGATTCGCTGGGTATATCTCCGGAAGACGAAGCTATTTGTGATTATGATAAAAATAAAATTATGGAATTTGAAAAAGCTATTGAATTCAGAGATAACGCTTATCACGTTAAACTTCCCTGGCATGAGGACAAAATAAAGTCTGTGCCTTCCAATCACAGAGTTGCTCTTTCAGTTTTGAACAGAGTAGTTAACAAGCTCGAGCAACAAAAATTACTCAATGACTATGTTGAGACATTCCATCAGCAGGAGCGGGAAGGTATCATCGAACGTTTTGAGGTAGCACCTGAGGAACTGAAAGAAAAGAAATCCTTATCTGTAAAATTCAGATATGTTCCTACTGACCAGAACCCTGCGACTTGCTCACAAGGGAACTAACCTTTGAAAAGTTTCAACAGAATCTAAGCCGTTGGACCTTAGGACCTGAATGGCTGAGCAAAAATCCCATAGAATGGCCATCAAGCGAACTTCAGTGCCTAAGTTCAAAAAATAAATCCATTGTACAGACTACGTCATTAAATTACACTGTAGCTAACGTTGAACCTCAACCGGTGATACCCTTTGATAAATACTCGGATTTTAATAAATTGATTAATGTTACTACCAATATATTTAAAATCCGAAATAAACTAAAACATGTGGATCTTGATCCTAGTAGTTGTGCTAAAATTTACTTACTTAAGGTAATGCAGCAGCAAAGCTTTCCTACAGAACTTGCTTACCTTCAATCTCCTCAAGGTAAAAAAGTACCTGAATTATTAAAAAATGTAAACTTATTCATAGATGAAAGGGTGATAATCAGGACAAAGGGTAGAATAGGTAAAATCACTACTTATGATTATGAAGTTATCAATCCTGTCTTATTGGCTAAGGATCATGATCTGACTGAACTTATGATTGTGGAATATCATAAAAGATGTAAATATCTGGGAATTCAGTCAACCTTAAACAAAATCCGCCTTTCAGAGTTTTGGATACCCAGGGCGAAACAAGCCGCCAAAAAAGTAATTTCTAGGTGCGTCTTGTGCCCAAAATTTAATAACCTTGCTTTCAAGTATCCTAAGGTTACCAATCTTCCTAAACACCGAGTAAATCTAGTTAAACCATTTTTACATACTGGACATTTTTACATACTGGACATGTTTGGGTAAAGGGTGAACGAAGCAGTTAGTAAAATGTACATGCTTATATTTACTTGCCTCAGTATTAGAGCTGTACACATAGAGTTGGTTAAAGACATGAGCACCCACTCATTTGTTCTGGCTCTGATTAGATTTACTAATATATATGGAATCCCATCTCATATTTACAGCGATAATGCCAGATCCTTTATAGCTGGTTGCAATCTTATAGAGGAAGTTTTTGCCTCCTCTGAATTCAATGAACACTTCCAAGTGTATAATATTAAGCACATCAGAATACCTCAATATGCTGCTTGGGTTGGGACTACATGGGAACGTATGATCAGGACTATTAAATCATGTTTGTATAAAACAATTGGGCGTTCCCGAATTAGATATTTTGATCTCTTTACTGTAATTTCAGATGTTCAGAGTGCTATAAACCAAAGACCTCTCACTTGTAGATGTTCTTCGGATTCAGACCTCGAAGTAATAACTCCTAATTGTTTTCTTCGTCCTAACGCTAATTTGGGACTTGTACTGAAATTGGATGATCAGGATGTTTGGAAATCTGACCCCCACTTCAAGATTAAATGTGGTAAAATCCATTGAAGCTCGTGATTCTATGTTGACTAGATTCCGCAAGCTTTGGTATGAAGATTATCTGTTGATCTTGAGGGAACAGTGTAAAGATTTGCACGAGGTCAATTTTCACAATCGAATCAATGTTGATGATGTGGTTCTAGTTAAGAATCCTGCCAAGTCTAGACCATTTTGGCTGCTGGGAATAGTTTTGGAGTTAATTGTCGGTGACGACAAAAAGATTCGTTCTGTAAAAGTTAAGAGAGGTGACGGGTCTGTTCAGATCCATTCTATCAAACTGCTGTATCCTCTAGAACTGTCATTAACTCATGCCCACCATCCTAAAATTATTCCGAACTCGAAGGGAGCGTGTGATAGGAAAATTGATGCTACAAAATCAAAGGTTTCTAATGATGTACCAGATACTAAGGGTGCATCTGTTGCAATAAAACAACGTCCTAAAAGGACTAAAAATTTAAAAGGTAGTAAAAACTCTCCCAATAATCCTTATGTATACTATTAAACTCAGTTCTATTTAAAACTTATAGTCTTCACATACCTTAGCTTATAGGTGAACAAAGAAAACAAAGTGTTAATGATATTGTACCATAGGATTGAAAGGATGAATTTTCTATAGTCCTATTAGTACACCAAAATGAGAATTTCTTTGGCTATTTTTACCTTTAAAAAAAAATCAACTTTTCTGTAAACTTTTCATCTTTGGCTATTTTTGCCTTTAAAAAAAAGAAAAATCAACTTTTCTGTGAACTTTCATCTTTTGCTATTTTTGCCTTAAAAAACAAAACAACCTGCAACTGTGTGAAAAATTATGTTGCAATGATTTCATATTGCAATTTTGTTTTGGGGGAGAATATTGAAATTATTACGGAGTCGCTAACTGGGTGCCCTGTGATTGGATGAAAAACAACCAATCACTGGCTATCTTTTTAGATCTTCACCAAACCCTGACGAGAGCGGTTTTTACGAACCCTCTTCCGCTTGCTTGTTGGGACCTTCAGAGACAACACGTTCCCCGTCTGCACTCTCAGTCATCTAAATACCATGACGTGTGAGGATTTGGACAGCAACTGAAGCACAGAAGTCAAGGCTCTATTTCTTCAACCCAACCAAAACGACACAGGAAATGTAAAACTGTTAAAAGGAGGCATCTTTCAGATAAGTTCCGCAAACCCGACTGTTTGCAAGAAACTTTCCTCTCTTTTCCTACAAATACAAGTATTTTCAAACATCTTCATCTGCGTTTGTGTTCCTTTCTTCTTGCCGGCGTCACAATATTTTTGTTACCATTATAATTGGGAAAATCCCAATAACAAAGACAAATTTAGCTGAGTGAAGATCTGATGGAATATAATATGGTCTGGTACACGACCTTGTAGGAGTGTAAATAATATCAGCCATTTTTCTTTTCAGATCTACCACGAATTGATTTGTCGGTGATGATACTGGTGTAGTGTTGAATATCTGACCAGGTAGGGTCAGAGATGTACCAAATACTAAATCAGCACTAGAACATTTCAAATCTTCCTTAATGGTGTTGCGTAACGCTAGCATGCTAAGTGGTAGTTTGTCTACCCAAGTACGTCTGTTATGTACTGCCGTCAGATCATACTTAAGTTGTCTATGAAATCTTTCTACCAACCCATTTGCACATGGATGATAGGCTGTACTGCGTACGTGTTTGATTCCAAGGAGATTTGTAAATTCGGAGAAGAGAGTTGACTGAAATTGGAGTCCTCTGTCGGTAGTAATAACCGGTGGGCATCCGAACATAGAGATCCAGTGCACAAAAATTGCATTGGCTACCGATTCAGCTGTGATTGTTTTCAATGGTATCGCAACCGGCCAACGCGTGAATCTGTCTATTATTTTTAGGATGTATTCGTAGCCTTCGATGTTGTCTAAAGGACCAACTAAGTCGACATGAAGATGAGTAAATCTTCCATCTGGAGGAGGAAATGACGAAAGAGGAGCTTTTGTGTGCTTGTTTACTTTGGTGGTTTGGCATCGTATACACGTGCGGGTCCATTGCTTAATGTCAGAAGCCATACCAGGCCAGACAAATCTGGCTGATATGGTCCGCCACGATGCATTGCCACCAGGATGTGATTGTTCGTGAAAATGATTAAAGACATCTCTGCGTATAGAAGGTGGGATGTAAGGACGAGGATTCCCTGTGCTGACATCACAGTATATCAGCCTGTCTGTAAAAGGTAAAGGGTGTTTTTCTAGACACAATGATGTGTCTGCTTTCACTGCTTGCAAAGTATCATCCTAATCCTGCTCATCTGCCAGAGTGTCGAAATTTAGGGTAGATGTTTGAATTGAATTTAAACCAACCCTAGAAAGGGTATCAGCGACAGTGTTACTGTTGCCTTTAATGTATTTAATGTATGATGTAAATTGCGAAATATAATCGAGATATCCGATGTCTCGAGGATTATGATTATCTGCCTTAGCGTTCAGCGCATAAGCTGGAGATTTATGGTCAGTGAAAACTGTAAATTCACGACCTTCGAGAATGTGTCTGTAATGTCTGATTGCAAGATAAATAGCGAGTAGTTCTCGTGAGAATGTACTATATATTTTTTTTAGCTTTATTTAATTTGAGAGAAAAGAATGATAACGGTTTTTCTATACTGTCTGTGACTTGGTGTAAAACTGCGCCAATTGTATTTGAAGAAGCGTCAGTTGTTAATGTTAACTTGGCATCAGTCGAAGAAGTTACATATGAAAGCTTAGAAAAATTCTTTAAGGATTGCTTAGCCTTTTCGAATGCACTAAGTTCGTCTGCTGAAAGAGCTATGTTAGAATTCTTTTTCTTGTGTTTAGCTAATAAGTTCGTCAATGGCAAAAGAATAGATGCACATTGCGGTATAAATTGTCTATAATAATTTATCATGCCAAGAAATCTTCGTAATTGCCTGATAGTTTTAGGAATTGGAAATTCGCTAATAGTGTCAATTTTATCGTGTAGGGGAGTTAACCCTTGTTTGTCAATAATATGTCCCAGAAAATTGAGTTTGGGAACTGCGAAAATACATTTGTCTAAATTTAGTTTTAATCCGAAGTGTTGAAGGCGTTCAAACACTTTTTCTAAGTGAATCTCGTGTTCATGCATGTTTTTACTTGCGATAAGTACATCATCAATGTACGCATAAGTAAACTCAAAACCACGCAGTACTTCATCTATCAATCTTTGGAACGATTGAGGTGCATTTCGTAGTTCAAATGGCATTCGTGTAAATTCGAAAAGTCCGAAAGGTGTAGTAACTGCCGTTTTTGGAATGTCCGAAAGCTCGATTGGTATTTGAAGAAAAGCTTTACTTCAGATCAAGCTTCGTGAAAACATTCGCGCCTTCTAGTGATATCGCAAAATCCTTAATATGTGGTATAGGATATTTATCTGTAGTAGTTTGCGCGTTAAGTAACCTATAGTCACCACACGGACGCCATGTACCTGCGTCTTTCTTAGGTACTATGTGCAGAGGAGTGGCATAAGGACTGGATGATGGCCTAATAATCCCTAGCTTCAGCATGTTTTCGAATTGCTCTTTAGCTATGCGTAACTTGTCCGGGTGCAATCTCCGTGGTGGTGTATGAACAGGTGGACCGTTCGTTTTGATAGAGTGCGTTGTATTATGTTTAATAGGTTCCGCTAACGTTGACGGTGTCAGTAAGGACTTATATTTTTGTAGAAGCTTTTCACTTCCATTGATTTTTGGAATGAGTGTGGTTAAACCCATCGTGAACTTGGAAGTTCTAATTCCATACTGCTTGAGTTTAGTAATTGAGTCTTTAATCGTGCGAGATGCTAATTCCACCGAGAGGTTATAATGGGCGAGAAAATCCGCACCTAATATTGGAATGTCAACGTCAGCTATGAGAAATGTCCAAGAGAATTCGCGTCTCAATCCTATGTTAAGTTTGAGGAACTTCTCACCATAAGTTTTGATTGATGTCCCGTTAGCAGCTTGTAATTTTAACGTAGACTCTTTTAACTGTGTAGATTTCACACTGGTCTGAGGGACGACACTAACCTGAAGTCCAGTGTCTATTAAGAAGTTGAGATGACTGTTTGAATCTTGAATATAGAAAAAACGATTTGAGGCGGTGTTCCTAGTAGACAGCGTCTTTAATGGGTACCAGGCTGTCCTTTTTCCCGCTTGAGTAGTCATCGAGGCACTGTTGAACGAACATGGCTGCCGGCAATGTCTTGCTTGCGCGCCAAAAACCTCGTGGTACCAGTGTTGGGATTACTATGAATTAGTGTGTAATCAGAAGGGTTTTAGGTTTGTGGTAATAAACGTGAAAAGCATGTTCTTCATATTAATCACAACAATTTTAGCGTAGACATACAAATGGAATAAATCTCAAAGGCAATATTGAACGAAGAAACAAAGGTAGTCGTGAATTCAATTAGAAACAAACATTGAATATTTATGTACAAATAAATTACAATACAATTTTGGAAAAAGTTGTGTTTCAGTCGAAATAACTGAATTGTTGAACAAAAGTTGAATGAAGTATTTTATGAACTCAAAGTTCATGAATGTTCCTTTGTTTAGGAAAAGTGTTCACATAAAAATTTGAGGAAAATTTATCGAGAGATAAATTTTAAAGTATTGTAGTTGCGAGATTTTTTTGCTGAATTTTGTATGTTTTTGTTTTGGCAGAGTTATTCACCTTGGACCGTATTTTTTATATATATTTGCTTTAGTAATAATTTCTGTTTGGTAGTGTAGAATAACACCTTTTTAGAAACGTACTAAGATTTCAGAGAGAGAGAGAGAAAGAGGTTGAAGGTTGAGTCAGGTGTTGACGCGCGAAAAGTCCTTTAAGTCAAGATGTAGACACGCGTGGATCTCTGTAGAAATCTCTCTGAGAGTGAATTGCTGACTAGTGAACCGGACTAAGATTCGTCCTTTTATTTACTCTGCGAAGATTAGATCGGCTCCCAGCGCATTCCCGCCGAAATTTATCCTGGGGCGTCTCGACCAATAATAAGCCGAGTTTCGCAATGTGTGGTGTTGATTGGTCGAAACTAGCTCTTATGGAAAATTCCACCTTTAAACGAGTTGAGTGGAAAAATACGGAGGATTCTACAAATAGCCCCACGAGATTAATGGTCAACGTAGTTTGGACATTAATATGTATAAAAGGTGGTGTACTTTGCTGGCCAATGAACGCGCCTGCCGGACCTGGTCCGTGTAGGTGGGTTAATTTGGGGTTCAGGCGTAGAAGATGGGTGTTTATGTGATGTCTCAGAAACAGGTGTTGGCTGAGTGGTCACAGGTTGGTCGTCACTGTTGATATAAGCTGGTTTTAACCGGTCAATGCTGACCGTAGTTCGCTTGCCGGCGAGATCTAGAACAAAATATTTCGACGCTCGAGAAATGACCTGATGCGGTCCAGTGTAGTTGGGTGTTAAAGGTTTACGGACCATATCTCGGCGTAGAAATACGAACTTGGCTGTATGCAGATCAGCTGGGATGTAATATGGCCTGTGAAAGGCTCTGGTCGGCGTATAAACAGTTTCAGACATTTTCTGCCGAAGGTCGCTGATAAACTGGCTGCTAGGTAGGTTGTCCGATACAGGGCCGAAGATCTGTCCTGGCAAGGTTAGGGGAGTCCCAAAAACCAAGTCAGCACTGGTACAGTTCAAGTCCTGCTTGACAGTATTCCTCAAAGCCAGCATGATCAGGGGAAGTTTATCAACCCAAGTTCGGCCTTTAGTTGAAGCAGTTATAGCATACTTAAGCTGCCGATGGAATCTTTCTACGAGGCCGTTGGAACAAGGGTGATATGCTGTAGTGGAAATATGTTTAATTCCCAATAGATCAGTGAATTCGTTGAAAAGGGCTGATTGAAACTGTGGACCCCTATCGGTAGTGATTACCGAAGGGCATCCGAAGTTTGTGATCCAGTTATTAAAAATAGCACTGGCCACTGTTTCAGCTGTAGTTGATTGCAGTGGGATGGCGACTGGCCACCGAGTAAACCGGTCGATTATGGTCAAAATGTACTCGAATCCATTCACATTTTCAAGTGGGCCCACCAAATCTGCATGCAAGTGAGTAAAACGACCGTCTGGGTCGGCAAAGGTTGATGTAGGTGCCCTTGTGTGTCTGCCAACTTTGGTGGCTTGGCAACGTAAACACGTGCGGGACCACTGCTTAATGTCAGCTGCCATACCGGGCCAGATAAATCTGTCCGATATGGTCCGCAACGTCGCCTTGCCTCCAGGATGTGCTTGTGTATGAAAATGTTCAAAAATCAAACGGCGCATATTTGGCGGAATGTACGGACGCGGGTTACCCGTGCTGATGTCACAATAAACTGATCTGTTTGTAAACGGGAGCGGTCTTTTTTCAATTTTTAAGGAAGTGTCCGAGTGGATAGCTTGCAGGGTTTCGTCCTTGTCTTGCTCGTCAGCTAAGTTATCAAAGTTCAGTGTTGTACTCTGCACTGCGCTGAGAGTTGTACGAGACAAGGTGTCGGCCACGGTATTACTAGTTCCACTAATGTAGCGTATATCCGACGAGAATTGTGATATGTAATCCATGTAGCGGATATCTCGCGGATTGTGTTTATCCGACTTAGCATGTAGAGCGTATGTAAGTGGCTTATGGTCTGTAAAAATTGAAAAGTCACGACCTTCCAGGATGTGCCGGTAGTGTCTGATGGCTAAATAAATTGCCAACAGTTCACGGCTGAAGGTACTATACTTCTGTTGGGCCGTATTTAGCTTAATAGAGAAAAATGACAGTGGTCTTTCCACAGCGTCGACTATCTGGTGAAGTACGGCACCAACTGTATCCGACGACGCATCGGTAGTTAGCGTCAGTTTCGCGTCGGGTGAGGACGTAATGTACACAAGTTTGGTACAATCCTGCAAAGCTTGTTTTGCTTTACGAAAAGAGTCCAGTTCGTCTGCAGATAACACAATCTTCGGGTTTTTTCGCTTATGATTAGAAAGAAGATTCGTCAGTGGAAGAAGTACAATGGCACAGTCGCGTATAAATCGGCGATAGTAGTTGATCATGCCAATGAATCGCCGTAGCTGTCTCAATGTTGACGGTGGTGGGAATTCACTGATGGCCTTGACCTTTTCGTCCAGGGGAGCTAAGCCATTCTCATCAATGACGTGACCAAGGAAAGTTAATTCGGGGACAGCGAATAAACATTTATCAATGTTTAACTTTAGTCCGTAATGTTGCAATCGTTCAAAGACCGACTGTAGATGGTTACGATGTTCCTCGGGCGTTTTACTTGCTATCAGTACGTCGTCAATGTACGCATAAGTATAAGGTAATCCGCGGAGGACTTCATCTATAAGACGCTGAAAAGATTGCGCAGCATTACGGAGTCCGAACGGCATTCGGGTAAATTCGTACAAACCGAACGGTGTCGTTATTGCTGTTTTATGAATATCAGATGGTTCGATAGGAATCTGATAAAAAGCCTTCCTTAAGTCCAGCTTGGTGAAGACAGTAGCGCCTTCAAGGGACAAAGCAAAATCCTTAATATGAGGGATTGGGTATTTGTCTGGCACAGTCCGAGCGTTTAGGAGTCTGTAATCTCCACACGGTCGCCAGGCATCAGGTTCGTTCTTAGGGACCATGTGTAACGGTGTGGAATACGGACTGGAAGATGGTCTTATTATGCCCAGTTTGAGCATGTTTTCGAATTCTTCCTTAGCCACCCGTAATTTAGTTGGGTGTAGACGACGGGGTGACACGTGGACTGGGGGTCCAGTTGTTTTAATAGTATGTGTTGTGTTGTGTTTTATGGGTTCTGTATGAGTGAACGGTGCTAAAAGAGATTTGTACTGCTTAAGCAAATCTTCGCAACCGTTCGCACTAGGTACCAGAGCAGTCAGTCCAACCGTGTAAAGCTTGGATAAAAATCCGCGTCGTCGCATATCCGTGCGCATATCGGTAAGTGTCCGAGATGACAGCTCCACGGACAAGTCGAAGTGTGCGAGGAAATCCGCTCCTATAATGGGTAACTCTACATCGGCTATAGTGAAGGTCCATGTATATTCTCTCCGTAGGCCGATGCTTAGAGACATAATACGCTCGCCATACGTGCTGATGGATGTGCCGTTTGCAGCCTGTAGCTTGAGTTGAGTTTGTCTGGGCGTTAATGACGATTTCTTACAATAACTCAGCGGTATAACGCTGATCTGAGCGCCAGTGTCAACTAAGAACTTCAATCTGCTGTTGTTGTCGAGAACGTAAAATAGGCGATTTCCGTTATTTAGCCCAGCAGCACACGCCCTTAATGGCTGCCGGGTTCGGAGTTTCCCGCGTTCTTATACGCACATGGTGGCTGACACTTTCTTGCGCGGGCGCCAAACACTTCATGATACCAGCAATAGTTTCTCTGGCGGTGACGAGTATGTCTTGACGTTGATTGTCGCCTACCAGGATTGTGTCTGTTAGCTGAAGTATCGCGACTCCGTCCAGGAATGCTCTGAATTCTGTCTAGGCGTAAAGATAGGTTCCTTAGTTCGGTAGTCAGAAAATGGAGTTGCTGGTTAACATCCGGGGTCGGGTTATCTGTCACGACAGAGGAAATTTGGCGCGCTGGTCTAGTGTCCACGATTTTGTCCGCGATCGATGCCAGCTTGTGGACATCGACCTCCTCAGTTAGGACTGCTAAAATTTGCACTATATCGGGCGGCAATTTCTCCAGCCACATTTGTTTTAATACAGTTTCGGATATACTGTTGTCACCGAGTAGTGTAATCATTTTACGAAGAAGTTGGGAGGGTTTGCTGTTCCCGAGTGTTACATTCGTAAGGAGATCCTTAATCTTTCGTTCCTCGGAGCAACCTGTTCGTTGTAGGATTGCGTGCCGAAGCACCTCATACGGCTTTTCGGGCGGGAGATTAATAAGGATATCCGCTACTTCCGCAGCGATTTCAGCGGGAAGTTTCTCCACAACAAACGCGAATTTCGACTGCTGGGACGTCACGTGTCTGGCTTGGAAAATCGCGTCGAGTTGTATGAACCACGTTTGTGTATTCGTGGTATAGGAAGGGAGTTCCATCCTGAGTGCAGCTTCAATTGGTTGTACAGGATCTGCCATGTCGACTGAGGTTTTGTTGTTTGAAATAATGTGGTTATCAATTTGTTGGTGGTTTTGCCTGTACAAACGTCGGGGTTACCAATTTGTTGGGATTGCTATGAATTAGTGTGTAATCAGAAGGGTTTTAGGTTTGTGGTAATAAACGTGAAAAGCATGTTCTTCATATTAATCACAACAATTTTAGCGTAGACATACAAATGGAATAAATCTCAAAGGCAATATTGAACGAAGAAACAAAGGTAGTCGTGAATTCAATTAGAAACAAACATTGAATATTTATGTACAAATAAATTACAATACAATTTTGGAAAAAGTTGTGTTTCAGTCGAAATAACTGAATTGTTGAACAAAAGTTGAATGAAGTATTTTATGAACTCAAAGTTCATGAATGTTCCTTTGTTTAGGAAAAGTGTTCACATAAAAATTTGAGGAAAATTTATCGAGAGATAAATTTTAAAGTATTGTAGTTGCGAGATTTTTTTGCTGAATTTTGTATGTTTTTGTTTTGGCAGAGTTATTCACCTTGGACCGTATTTTTTATATATATTTGCTTTAGTAATAATTTCTGTTTGGTAGTGTAGAATAACACCTTTTTAGAAACGTACTAAGATTTCAGAGAGAGAGAGAGAAAGAGGTTGAAGGTTGAGTCAGGTGTTGACGCGCGAAAAGTCCTTTAAGTCAAGATGTAGACACGCGTGGATCTCTGTAGAAATCTCTCTGAGAGTGAATTGCTGACTAGTGAACCGGACTAAGATTCGTCCTTTTATTTACTCTGCGAAGATTAGATCGGCTCCCAGCGCATTCCCGCCGAAATTTATCCTGGGGCGTCTCGACCAATAATAAGCCGAGTTTCGCAATGTGTGGTGTTGATTGGTCGAAACTAGCTCTTATGGAAAATTCCACCTTTAAACGAGTTGAGTGGAAAAATACGGAGGATTCTACACCAGCATATGCTAGTATGGCGGTTTTTGGAGTGGCGTGACGAAGATCTATTGGGTCGAAAAGTATTTCTAGGCGTCGAATTATGACTCCTGGATTGACGATTTTGCATGTGGTTGAGACGTGTGGTGAGTTTTTAAATCTCAGCCGTGAGAAGTGAAATTTGTTGTTCTGTATTCGTAGTTGGATCTGCCATATTTGAATGAGATTGTTTTGGAGGGAAAAATTATAGTAAGAGTTTTGGACGTAAAAATGTTGAAAAATTCAGTTTTCCTGAATGGGAAATAAAATATATTGAGTTTCTACCGTATTTGACACAAAACTTTCTTTGCCACAATATTTGAGGCAATCTATAGAGTGCGGAATGCTGGCACTTGTCCTCACGTTGGCATCAATTTGTGAATAGCGCGTCAGAGTGACTAATTTACTGTGAACGTCTAAGAAACCAATTTTGCAGTAGTGAACATCGGGTCTTTCCTCCTGTATATCGGAGTCTCCAATTTTGTTTTGAATCGTCGGTGTGACCAATTAGTTGTGTGAACCCTTTTTTTTAAAACGTCGTTGGTCACATTTTTGAACGTCGGGAACACCAATTTTTGCTTTGGACGTCGGGATCATCAATTTTGTTGCTGTTCTTGTTATAAGCGTCCAATTTTGTTGGTGCTGTTACAAACGTCGGGTCTTTCTTTAAAAACGACGAGATCGCAAATTTTGTGTTTGTTGGCATAAGCGTTGGCGGTCACCAATTTGGTAATGGTTTCTATAACCTGTTTAAACGTCGGATCACCAATTTTGAACGTCGGGGTTACCAATTTTGTACGTCGTGGTCGCCAATTTTGAACGTCGGGGTTATCAATTTTGTAGTGGAACGTCGGAATATTGTTAGAAAGATTAGCTGTAAGGCCTAGGCTTGAACTGTGTTCTATATTCCACAAACAATTTTAGTACAAATACATCATACATGGCATAAAGACAAAGATGAAAAAATGACGCCGAGACAATAAAACAGAAACATTTCCAACATGTTTATATACAAAATATATACAAAATGAGTGATGTATGAATAGTTGATCGTGATATCGTATAGTTATTGTTCATGTGGTTCGAATAAGGTTTGATTGAATAGTTCTTTGTTTGGAAGGAACAGTTTGTACGAAATTTAAACTTGTGACAGAAACGACAATTTAGCGATCTGCTATAAACGTAATGTGTATGCGTGAAAGAAGAAATAGTTCAAACGAAGTTGCGTACCTTGTATGATGAGTTAGATATTATTTCTTGGTAGTTGATATAATAGTAACTTTACAAATATTACTCGAAGAGTTCGTTGTGTGCCAAGCTACTATTGTTGGTGAGTTTGCTATAGGTGAAGGGGAGTTCTTAGATGAAGAATTCTGGACGGTGGGAATTCTTTGAGTAGCTGGCGAGTGAATTCGAATCGCTGAGTTAAGCGACGAAAAATCTGTTCCTGTCGGAAGCTGTGTCTCCCGCAAACTAACTGAAGATCAAAAACCGAGTTCCTTGCTTGTTCCAAAATTCGTATTTGGCGGGAACATGTAACGAGCGATGTGGTTGGTCGATTTACAAATGAAGGAATTGATTAGCTAATATCAGTGATATGGGAATAGTTCATTATGACATTGGGGTATTGTCGGTATAAAGACGATCCCAATACATGGAAACATACAAAGATGTTAGCCAAAATGGGACCCAAAGGGGAAGCCATTGAGAGTCCATCAATTTGCCTGTATATGACACCATCGAAACTAAATTCAACCGACATCGTTGCAAATTCCATAAGTTCGACAAAAATATCCTCTGAAATAGGAGGAGGGAACAACTGACTACGATATAAGGAGTCAGCACATACATCAATAGTCTCAATAAGAGGCACTCAGGTGAAATGGCCAGAAATATCAAAGAAACACATAAATTTATTAGTTGACGAGTAATTCTGTATAAAGTCATAGAATTCAAAAGAATCTTTGATGCAGGACCAATTAAACCGTTCCAAACCTGGCTGTAATATAACGGCAAGTAGAAGACAACATCGACAGAATAGGTTTCAATGGGACCCCAACCTTATAAGTTTTGGATAAACCATAGAGACGGGGACGAATTGAACCAAAGGGTCTAATGAAATTAGAAATGTCAGAAGGTAAAACTCCACTTTTAACCCACTTGACTAGGCGTTTTTGGAACTTAGCCTCAATAGTTAACGTGGAGTTAAACTTATCTATTGTGCCTAACTGAACAAATTCAGTGGACATTAAAAGGCAACACCCACCGGCGACAGTCTGTTTCATGCTTAAACGAAATTTTCTAGTCATGTGCGTTGTTTTGGCTCAGCTATATATATATATATATATATATATATATATTGCTTGCCAGTGGTGCATTATTGATAGGTTTATTGTATTATACTAACGGTTATTTGGGTTGATGGTAACGGTTATATTTCGAATTATTGTAGGGGGGAATTGAGTGAGAAATAATAGTGGATCCGAATGCAGTTTTGTGGTTATTTTATGTTGTTGTTTATTAATGTTTTTACTCATTAGTTATTATTTTGATATTTATTGTTGGTTATTGTTATTATTACGTTTACTTGTCTTCATGTGTGCGTTCGTGGTTTGTTAATTTGTTTATTATTTACTTCATATGTTTACTTATTGATTTGGATTAATTTATTTTATTTTTTAATATCTATTTATTTTTGTTCGATTTTAGTTTTCGATTTTTAAGTAACGTAGTAAAGATTTGTTTTCCTGTGTGCATTTTGAGATGAATTTTGACCGTTTATTTAGTAATTTGTGTTGATCTAGGAGGGTAATTATAGCTATTTTCTCCTCCAGACAGAGTTTTCAGTTTTTGGATTTATTGTTGTAGGCTGATACCGTTTTCCTTATTTTCCAAGATATTTTTCTTGTGATTTGTTTTTTCGTTTTTAATTTCCCAAGTATGTTTAGAAAGTATTGTGCTGTTCAAGTATTTACTATTTATAAAGGATGCTTTATGTGCATAGTTTCTTTGTTTCCAAGACTATTGCGTATAATCAGAAAACAGACTGTATCGACCTCAATATCCACTTTTATATTTACATACATTCTATTCCTCATATTGAGCACTTAAATATAGCATACCGTAAAACTATATTTCTACCACATTTTAAAAAAATCGGTATCACCCCAAGCAAGGCGGTACAGCCACTATCATGCAATGGGTTTCAGGGTGTAGAAGAATTAGGAACAGAAGCCTTAGTAATGAGGAGAAAGAGAAAAGAGCAATCAGGATGGCAGTAGATAGCGATTTACAATGCATTTACATTTTTGCAGATTAAAGTTGACTGAAAAGCATGGTGTCGAGAGAGAGTTCCACAAGCGAAAAGTGCGAGATAAGAAACTGTTATTCATACAGTCTAGGTACCATAGCGAAGAGCTCATCCGAACAATTACCATGAAAGTATTTATTAAAAAAAAGCACAGAAAGGCAACATGACGGCGGTGGGCAATTGACTGAAGCCGAACCGCCAGATTAGGGCCAATAATATTACTGATTCAAGGAGCTCCGGGTAAATAGCAGAGGCACCGGACCATATATGGCAGCAATATTCCAAGCATGGACGAATAGTAGACTTATAGATGTGCAAGATAGTTTCAGGAGAGAAAATTGTTTCGCCTGACACAGTGAACAGACTTTCTTGGCAGTTGATCTAGCAATGGATTCAATATATTTTTTCCACTTCATGTCAACGGAGAATGTTAGCCCGAGAAGGTTCAAGAAGTCACTTTCCTGGGGGATAGCACCAGTCATGCTGATGGAAGGTAGAGAGGAGTCTCTCAGATGATTAATGGAGAGAAGTTTATATATATATATATATATATATATATATATATATATATATATATATATATATATAAATGTGTGTGTGTTATATTAAGCGTTTGGTATGGCGAGAAAGTAATAATGTCAATTAGATTTGAACAACGTTTATTTTTAGTATGTCGTTCAGAGATGTTGAAAGATGGATGGAATGTCAGTTTCAGTGATCGTCAGAATGGCGGCCTAAAAGTAGAGAGTAAGGACAGAGAAGGAAGTTGACCTAATTGTTGTGTGGGTTTGGTGTGAGGTTACAGGATATGGTCGGTCCGCGTTGTTTGATCAAGGTCACGGTGGTAGGTCGTTTTCGTTGGTTGGTATGCCTGTTCTATTGAATGGGGATAACGTTGGACTGGCGTGGGTTTGGAAGGCCTGTTCTATTGAACGGAGCCGAGATGATGACTGCAAAAGAAATGCCTTGTGAACGAGTTGAGCAGGACGAAGTGACGGCGGTGAGTTGTCCAGGCTCGCGTCACGGTGGTTGGTCAAGTGGGTTGTATGCTTGCGGAGTCGGAGTCGCTTGATGTGGAATCGGAGTCGCTTGGTTGCGGAGTCGCTTGCTCGCGGGGTCGGTGTGTCTGTTTGCGGTGGTAGCTTGGTTGCGGGGCCGAAGTCGCTCTTTGTGGACTTGGAGTCGGAATCGCTTGCTTGTGGAGTTGGATTTGTTGAGCTGACGGCGTTGGCAACGAGGAAGGCTTGTAGCTTGGTGGTGTTGACGTTGAGATGTTATCAAGTCGAAGTTGGATAGGTGTTTAGTTAAGACTGGGAGTGGTAATGGTTGTTGAGATGAGTGGTCATGCCGAGAGGTGGCAGTGGTGGCGATGGTGGCGGTGGTGGCGATGGTGGCGGTGGTGGCGGTGGCGACGCCGTGCGTGAGGGCTAGTGGCCCGCTGGAATGTGTCGTCTTTAAGGCGAATGCAATACATACCCTTTACCTTCACCGGAAGATATTTTTTCTAAGCTAAATTGTGGCAAAGCGACTTCTAAAATTGATCGGCCTGACGCATATCTACAAGTGAAAGTAGACGAAGAGTGCTCGAAGTTATTAGCAATTAATACACACAATGGACTCTACAAGCTAAATCGCCTCCCGTTTGGGTTAAAGGTGACTCCCAGTTTGTTCCAGCAAATAATGGACACCGTGTTAGCTGGACTAGAATTTGCCATAGCGTACCTAGATGACATCCTCCTAAAGAGCGAAAACAACGAACAGCACAAAAACATATCAAGGCAGCGTTCCAGAAGATTAACGAATATGGCTTCAAGCTAAGTTCAGGTAAATGCGAGTTCTTCATGAAGCAGATCAAATATTTGGGGCAAATAATCGACGAGAACGGAAGAAGACCGAACCCGGAAAGGGCCGAAGCTATTAAAAATATGCCACCACCAAACAACGTCACTAATCTTCAGGCGTTTTTAGGTTTGGCCAACTATTACAGTATCTAAATTCCTAAAATGTATGATCTTAGAGCCCCACTGAATGACTTATTGAAAAAGGGTGCAAAATGGATTTGGACTAAAGAATGCGAAGATACTTTCCATAAAATAAAAAGGAAATTTACATTACAGACGGATCATAGACTGTCGTTAACAATTTTTGGATCAAGAAAGGGTATACCCACGCACACTGCTAACAGGTTACAGCGCTGAACTACAACTTTAAGATGGAATACCTACCCTTGAAAAAAACCGACGGTTTGTCTAGATTGATTCCAAAATTTGAAGAATCATTAGAAGACATGGTGATAGCTGCTTTAATGGATGAAAAAGAATTATCAGTGTTACTATGCTATACAATTTGAGAGTTACCTGTGACTCTA
Source organism: Acanthosepion esculentum (assembly GCA_964036315.1). Classification (NCBI taxonomy): domain Eukaryota; kingdom Metazoa; phylum Mollusca; class Cephalopoda; order Sepiida; family Sepiidae; genus Acanthosepion; species Acanthosepion esculentum. The sequence continues at coordinate 107,316,977 of OZ038488.1, forward strand.
GAAGATATAAAAAAGCAGCTGAGAAGGACAAATTCATTAAAAAAATGAAGAAACAGGTATGGCTGAAAGGAAAACTTTAAAAAAAGGATCTAAAATATCACCTTTTCAATCTGCGAACAAGTACTGTTATATGCAGATAAAGTGGTAATTCCATATACACTGCAAAAGAAAATCCTGAAGGAATTTCATAAAGGTCATCCGGGCATGTCAAGAATGAAATCATTAATGCGTAGTTATATACGTGTTGGCCGAAGATGGACCAGGATATTGAAGAAATGGTAAAAGAGTGTAGAGGTTGTCAACTTGCGGCAAAAGCACCACCAATAAAAATTCAGCCATGGCCTAAAGTGGATGTCCCGTGGACGAGGTTAAACATCGACTATGCTGGACCTATAAATGGTTACTACTACTACCTTATAATCGTGGACAGTTTCCCCAAGTGGCCGGAAATATTGAAGTCTAGACACCCAGCATCCGCAAATACTATGAATGTATTAAATGAGCTTTTTAGTTGTTTCGGTGTACCAAAAACTTTAGTTAGTGACAACGGGACACAATTTACCAGCAGAGAATTTAAGGATTTCTGCATATCTTTGTCCATATACCATATTACGACCTCTGTTTACCATCTGGGCAAGCAGAAAGATTCGTGGACACTTAAAAGTGCTCTAAGAAAGAATCAAGACATGGAAACTGATGAGAAGAGTAGACGAAAGTTTTTAGCGGTTTATAGAAATTACTCCCAATCTGAACATAGATTCAGACCTATCACCAGACGAACGGATGTTCGCGAGAAAAAATCGGCCAGTGTTTGACAAGCTGTTGCCTAGTCCAACGAAAAGAGTGATACAAAAAGAAAACTTAGCGACCAAATTTTACAAACCAGGAGTATTCTTCATAAATTATAGAAGTGGAAAAAGCTTCTGGGAACACGTAATTATCACCAAAAGACTTGGCAGAGTGATATACATGCTCAAAGAAAGAAGATTTGAATGTAAGAATTTAAATCAGTTAAGGCCAAGGCATACAAAAGATGTCACGCCTATATATATATATATATATATATATATATATATATATATATATATGTTGAGATGTTGAGTGTTTCCACGTGAGTACATGGTAATAACGAACAAACACAGTCGTAGGGAAAAATACTGGTATATTCAGAGAGGTATTTACATCAGAGAGATTAGTAGTAGAACGAACGTAGGTTAGTAGTAACAATAAGTAATAGTAATAAAGTCCAACGGCATCTTCCGGTCGAGAAACGGAAGTGTAACTGATCACTACAGAAGTCTCAACCTGCACTGCACTACACTGCTACACTCCTCACAGTCTCTAGAACTACTGTTCTATTTATAATAATAGGATCAGTCTATTGTGGTTGTCAAGGTGGGTGCGCCCCCTTCCCTTAAAATTGTTTTTTCGATGTGAAAAAAAATTTTTTTTTTTCTTCTTCAATATTTTTTTCTTTTCGGATCCATAATGAATTGTTTAGTCGCTTTTCGCTTTTTCCCAGATCTGCGCTGTTTTTGTTCTGTCTGTGGCACTTGTAGGTCAAACGTATCATATAGTTCGAATAATTCTTCTTCTACTTGTGGAGTTTCTTCCGATTCTTCGGTACTCCTTTTCTTTAGTTGGTTAATGTGCCTTTTATGGATAAATTTCTTACCTTTTACTATATATATCATATTCCCAATCCGCTTTTGAATGACTCCTGGTTCCCACGATGTTGAATTATTTTTTTAGTTCTTAAAAAAAACTTTTTCATTTATACGAAATTTTCTCTTAGGAACCATTGCGATTGGTGTGTGTATTTTATTTTTTGGTATCAATTTATCGAATGCAGATCTGATTTTCCTTGCAAACATTAGCTCCGCAGGTGATAGACTTGATGGGGCAGATTTATTTGGGGTAAGGCGGTAAACTTGCAAGAATAACTGTAATGCCTTTCTAGTCGGTGTACCCGTTGCTTTCCTAAGAGCCCTTTTTAGGGTATCGACAAACCTTTCGGCTAGTCCGTTGCTGTGTGGATGATACGGAGGAATCCTTACGTGATCCCCCTGGAAATTCTGGCAGAATTCTGTGAATTCATTGCTTGTGAATTGGGTACCATTGTCACTAACTATAGTATCTACCACTCCAAACCTTGCAAATAATTCATGTAATTTATTTATTGTATTTTGTGATGTTGGCCTCTTCATTTGAAAAACTTCGGGCCATTTACTGTAGTTGTCAACTACGACCAAATAATGCCATCCGTCAATTGGACCCGCAAAATCAATATGAATCCTTGACCATGGTCTGTCGGTTTTTGGCCATGGCTTCTGTAGAATTTGTGGTGATTTTGAAGCCAAAATGCAGCCTTTACATCTGCTGACCATAGACGCGATGTCGTTGTTCATACCTGACCAGTAGACGTATGCTCTCATGAGGCTCTTCATTCTATTTATTCCCGGGTGACCTGCATGAAAGTCTTTCAGTATCCTTTTTTGGAGTGTACTAGGGATTACTACCCTTTCACTGTATATTAGAACATTATCACACAGAGAGAATGTTTCTTGAATTTTTACGTCTTTTTTGGCTAGTTTGTCTTTTATTTCAATGATGTATTTGTCATTTACTGCCTCTTTTTTGATGTCCTTAAGCGATACTGGTAACTCTCGAATTGTGTTTGCCAAATTTTCTTCAACTTCGTCCTCTGCTGTGAGGGATGCAATTACCGTATCCTCTAAAGGATACTGTTGCTTCCGGAATGAGTCTTGATAGACCATCTGCGTGACCAATTTTGTTCGTGGACAAATATTCTATATTAAAATTATAGTTTAACAAAATTATCGCCCACCTAAGCAATCTATTTGCGGTGTATGTTGGCAGGCCCTTCTTAGAACCGAATATCGTTATCAGAGGCTTATGGTCTGTCTGCAGCGTAAAATATCGTCCATGTATGTAACGATGGAACTTTGTTACGGCGAAAATAATTGCCAATGCCTCTCTTTCAATTTGAGAATAATTTCGTTCAGCAGGTAGTAACGATCTGCTTGCATGAGCGATCGGTCGAACTTTACCATCCTTCCACTTGTGCAATATGCACGCTCCTACACCATGAGTAGTGGCATCGCTTGCCACGATGATATCTAGTTTTGGATTAAAATGTACTAGAAATAGATCTGATGTTAGTTTTTCTTTTATTTTCTTGAATGCTTGCTGGCATTCTTTTGTCCATAACAACGGTTTTTCTTTTTTTAGTAGATCGTTAAGGGGAGCTCGTAGAATGTGGAGGTCTGGGATAAAATCCTGGTAATATGATACCAAGCCTAAGAAACTTTGTAGAGATTTAATATCCATTGGCTCAGGCATATCCTTTATTGCTGATGCTCGATGTTTGTCTGGCTTTTTCCCATCTTCATTCACAATATGTCCCAGATACTTGATTTCTTCCAGGAGAAAATCGCATTTGTTTTCTTTTACTTTAAAACCATAGCTTCTTAATCTTTCAAAAACTTTGCGTAAACGGTGTTTGTGTTCATTCACTGATTCACTTTTCACGAGTATATCGTCGAAATATGCTATCGTGTAGTCTAAATCGGATAACATAGTGTCCATGATTTGTTGGAATATTGCGGGTGCTGTCTTCACTCCAAACGGTAAACGTTCGTATCTGAACAAGCCTTTATGCGTGTTAATGCATAACAACTTTGCGCTTTCCTTATTCATGGGTACTTGCAAGTATGCCTCGCTAAGGTCTATTTTAGAAAATATTTTTCCGCCATTTAATTTTGCGAATACTTCTTCGGGACTTGGTAGTGGGTAGTGATACTCTTCTATTGCGTCGTTTAACCCGGTTGAAAAATCGGCGCAGACGCGAATTTCGCCCGACTTCTTCTTTACGTAGACAGCTGGAGCTGCCCAGTCGCTGTATTCAGTTTTCGAAATCACACCAATTCTCGTTAGTCTTTCGAGTTCTTGGTCAATTTTTTCTAATGCTGCAAAAGGAATACTCCGCTTTTTCTTAAAAATTGGTTGAACATTTTTCTTCAGCTGTATTTTTGCTGATGCTTTCGTACAACGTCCAAGTCCTTCAGCGAAAACTTCGGGGAATTCTATTTTCAATTCTGTTTGCAAATCTTTTATATTATTTTTGCTTTCAGTAATATTGTTACAAAAAGAACTAATGGCCACGTCCCATAGATTGAATTTAGTGATTGCGTCAGTCCCAAACAGGTTGTTCGTGTTTTTCATCACGAAAATTTATTTTTATTGTTTTGTTGTTAAAATTAATATTCACCCATATTTCACCTACAAAATTAATACTTTTTCCCGTTACCGTCCTGGCTATTCTGTTGGACTTTAATAGAGTTGGTTTTCCTAGATTTTTCCATGTTTGTGTGTTAATAATAGAAATGTCAGATCCTGAATCCAGTTGCATTTTAACCTTCTTGTACATTTTTACATGTAAATATTTCCGAATATTTCGGTCTTGGTCTTCATCTGACTTAGTAACTTTTGCTCGACTACTGTTTAATTTTCTACACTTGGACATTTTATGTCCTACTTTCTTGCAATTTCTGCAAGCTTTATTTTTATATGGACAGTCATTATACCAGTGCCACTGGCCGCATCCATAACATGCATTCGGAGGGGTTTTTTTTCTTATATTCTCTGTTCCTTCTTGTAGTAGGATACCACTTCCGTTCAGGCGATGGAGAACGGAAACGCGTCTTTCTATTTACTTTCTTCACATTTGCGATAGCAGTTTCTTCAATTTTCTCTGAATCTTGCTTAATGCTTACGCATTGTTGACAGTACTCTGCTAGCTTTTGTAACGTCGTGTTTTGCTCATTTTCGAGCTTTGCTAAAATGCGTCTTCGCATTTCACTGTCTTTCTTAGACACTAAGCCTAGCACGAATATTAGACACTTAAAGTTGTCCGCCGATAATTCGGACAAGCGAAAATCGTCACACGTCTTATTTACGATTGACGCAAAAGTTGTGTAGTCTTCCTGCTCGCTTTTTTGAATATTAAGGCATTTCCACCTTTTGTGAAATAATGATAATCTGGGGTTGAAGAGCTCCTTTAATAATTCAATCGCTTCGTTGAATTTTAAATCTCTTGTTTTTTTAGGTAAGATAAAATCTGTAAGCTTATTATGCTCTGCCGTTCCCAGTTTTCGTAATAATAATCTTGTTTTTTTTTCTCATCTGACCATGTTTGGCAATCGACTTCATAAAAGTCCTGATATCTGTGATAATATCTTTCGAAAGTCTTTTCTTCTTCTGGGTTATAGGTAAAACTTTCGATCGTCGACCATATTGTGTCTTGAGAAAAAATATTTTCATCCGAGTTTTTCTGCTTAGACAGTATAGCTTTGTGTATAAGTTCAGTCATTGCTAACGGTTTCATTTCATTTTCTTCTTGGATTTTATTTTGTTTTTCCTGCAAATTAAGTAGTTCCTTCTGAATTTTAAGTTGTTCCTTCTGAAAACGTTCTTCACTCTCCTGTTGTCTCTGAATCTGACACTTAATGAGTTCCAGCATAGATGATTGAAATTGGTCCATGATTATTTATGTGTAGAGAAGAAAAAGAAAACGAAATTATGTGTGTGTATGTTTTTTTTCTCCTGAGGGAGGCCAAAAACAATTTAACAAATTCTCTGGCACGACAATTTTTTTTTTATATGTTCCAATAGATAAATAAGTTAATATCTAACTTACAGTTTTTTTTTTTCTTGTCGATAAATTTTTCAATCCTTTGCTTTAAAAAAACGCTTGAACTCTTTGAATTTTCCCGTGTTGAAATCGTTCCTCTTCGCTATCGCGATATTTATTTTTCAACGTAAGTCACTGTTGGGGATCAATAAGATATCCTTCGTTGCCACTGTTGGGATCAATAAGACATCCTTCGTTGTCACTGTTGAGATCAATAAAACATCCTTCGTCGCCACTGTTGAGATGTTGAGTGTTTCCACGTGAGTATATGGTAATAACGAACAAACACAGTCGTAGGGAAAAATACTGGTATATTCAGAGAGGTATTTACATCAGAGAGATTAGTAGTAGAACGAACGTAGGTTAGTAGTAACAATAAGTAATAGTAATAAAGTCCAACGGTATCTTCCGGTCGAGAAACGGAAGTGTAACTGATCACTACAGAAGTCTCAACCTGCACTACACTGCTACACTCCTCATAGTCTCTAGAACTACTGTTCTATTTATAATAATAGGATCAGTCTACTGTGGTTGTGAAGGTGGGTGCGCCCCAACAATATATATATATCCCAGTCTAGGAGCACATTTTCTTTTAGATTTCTTGAATGCACAGGTCAGTAGACGCAATGCAAAATGTTTTAAAAATTATAAAAATAGGGCATGTCTTTCAAATACTAGTATCCACTATAATAACGTTCGAAGAAACACACACACACATATATATATATATATATATATATATATATATATATATATATCTGTGTGTGTGTGTGTGTGTGTGTGTGTGTGTGTGTGTGTGTGTGTGTGTGTTTATATATATCGAGAGGGAATTTTTTTAATATATTTTAGGGAAGTGTGTCATATATAATGGATAGAAAATAGTGTGGACATAGAAAACATTCATGCCTTAAAAGATTATCAGATTGTCTGATGATCGTTTAAGGCACGAAACTGCTAGTCCCCATGCAGTGTGGAATCCAATGTCCACAATATTTCTTCCTATCTATCTATCTATCTATCTATCTATCTATCTCAGGTTGGATCAATATCGGTAACCTGACACAGCTGAATTTGGATGTAAGATTTACACTGTATAATGATCGATCTATCTTATTAATTAAGCATTGAGATAAATCATGAGGCGACCTCAAGGATGACAAATATATTAAAACAATATAGCACATATGTGGCTGAATAAATCTATGTACAAATATATAAATATCGTCTTTGAAATTCACTCACAAAACTAACTTTTGTTTCAATCGAATAGAAACCGTTTGAAAATAAAATATAAATGATTACAACTTTGAAATATCGTAAGTAAAACATTCGAAAATGAGGAACTATCTATTTATTGATGTGCCACTAAAAGTCATGGGATTAGTGTTTAGTATTGTGTATTGTTTACCTGGTGAAGAGCACGCGATGTAGCATCGAGGTTGAAAAACCTCTGGTGAGATGGTTTAACAATGCCGCCTCAATGAAGTTTGATATTTGGAGGCGAAGCACCTACAACTTTTCCACTACGTCCCATAAATTCTTGATCGCTTTTCGAACCAATTCTGGATAATATGGACCGATGCAATTGTGCATTATACTGCAAAATAACCCACGTTGTAGGCGTAAATGGCCATGAAACTGAGCAACGTAACGGTATCAATTTGTGTTTAGACGAACCAGCAGATCCCAGTACATGCCACGCGAATACACCCCAGAGCATTATGGAACCAGCTTGCACAATGCCTTGTTGACAACTTGTGTCCATTGCCTCATGGGTCTGCGCCACATCCTATTATCAGACCGAAAAAATGGAATCTTGATGGATCACGCCATCCGTTACCAATCCTCCAAGGTCCAGTTAGCGAAGTTACAAGCTTGGTGGAAGAGATGTGTTCATGGTGCTCGACAGGAGTACCATAATAGGTTCCTTCTTCCTATATCTCATGAAAACTAAATAACACTAAACTGATTTGCTAGATATGCTATAGGAATTAAATTCTATATATCTCTATATATATTTTCAACCAATAAAATCCCATCAGAAGGTTTGTTTGATAAATAATCATTACAAGGGCAAATACCGCTAAAATACTTGTGGACGTAGTTGTAAACCTACCACGTGTTATTGTTGGACCAATAAGAAAATAGCAAATTCGAGAAAAAGATTTTCGCGACCCAGTGTGAAATTATTTTCTAACCAATGAAAACCTTGTATTCAAAAAGTTTACACCTTTATGTGAAATTAGATTTTTAATCTCCTCACAGATATAAAAATAAAAGCCTATTGCTTCTCGGGGCTCGCAACAATTTCGAAGGTCAGTTTGTTCTGCATGTGCGTAAACACACACACACACACGCACACACAATGGAAGAGAGACAGCCAGTAACTATCGACTACGGACTTAACCAGCAACCGCCTACTAAGCCATTATCTACGAACTCACAAACATGAAATATGTCCACACATTTTTCACTATACTAAGGACACTTAATTACACTTAATTACTTTATAAAACAAACTTCACCGCAAGGAAAATTGAAGATCTTATTACTATTGTATATTTCTGAAAAGAATATATAAATGTTATTTCAACTGACGTTCTGTTTCTACTTTTCCTCCAGAAAATAACCGTTTATATGTTTCATTTAAAAGATGTGTTGTTGTTAAATATTTGGGATCCCAACACTCAGATAGCAACGAAAACCTGGGTAGACGGTCCCCAACAATGATTTTGATAGCTTTCTATAATCATTTCACCCAAAGCAAGCCAGTAAAGCCACTAAGACGCAAGTCATCACTGAGAGTGAAAAAAAAAATATAAAGGTGAAAGGACAATAAAGGAAGAGAATTCAAAAAGACAAAAAATGCCAATTTAATTTTTTGACGATTTTACTTAGTAGGAGGAAAGCAAGAAGCCAGACGAGTGTTCCGCAAACGAGAAATGAGAGAGAAGAAATAATTAGAATAGAGCTTACGGTTACATATAGTAATTTCAACAGTCAAATTATGAAACCTATGTGCCAATCTAGTACTGCGCTTAAATTTGTGAAGTTGAGATATCAAAGAGGAAAGCTCATAAGAGCAATTACCTTGAAAATATTTATAGAAAATATAAAGGGGATTTAATTGAAATATTAATAATATTCTATATTCTATTCCATATTCCAGACCGATCGCAACTGAAGAAAGGGATCTTTCATTAGTTTGAAAATGCGTTTTAGCTTCTTAGATTATAAGTAAATGATCTTAACTAGAATCCTGCATTGAATGTGGGCGTGATTTAAGCTAGTTACACTTGTCTTCTACGGCAGTGAGTTCGGGCCAGGCGTCTCTGGTCATGATCACCTAGGATCCGTGATCAGCTACTATGCTATCCACGGTGGGTAATAATACTTTCTAATAGACATTCTCCATGCATACGTAACATCGGAGGTCCATCTTGACACGGTGTAATAGTTAGCAAGCTTGTCTCGCCAGGACAATTACAACTGGGAAATGGGTTCGATCCTCACTGGTTTCCCAATACTTTCGGCCTTTTACCACATCTAAGCTACGCTTAAAAATCACCATACATGACATCGTAGATCGAGGAATGTCATATTTTAGAATTGGAATGTTCCATCTATCGGGCTTCTATAATCATACCCTGTTTGAATTCCTATAATTCCCGTTGCCTAACTGGTGCTCACACTGACTCACAATGTCAAAGCATATACAGTCCCCTCCCAAAATCATCATCCGTATTCTGATGAATAGAGCACGCAGCAGAATCGGACCAGAGATAGGGCAAGAACAGTACGGGTTCGTCAAACAAGGAACGCGATATTCATGCTTAGAATGTTATCGGAAAAAGCAATACAGATGCAGAAGGACGTGTATCTATGTTTTATAGACTACGCAAAGGCATTCGACAAAGTACGCCACAAGGACATGCTAGAACTGCTTAGCAACCTTGATATATGCGAGAAAGATATCAAAATAATGAAAAACTTATACTGACAGCAAACGGCATGCATCCGCATCGAGAATGAGCTCAGCGAATATACAAAAATAGAAAGCGGCGTAAGGCAAGGATGTGACTTCTCACCAGACTTATTCAACCTATACAGTCAGTGTACACAATCTTCTGCAACTAATACCCTAATAGTACTTAATGTACCACTAAATCAGATAAGAAAACGAAATAATGGCCAAGTGAAGACAACAAGATAACTTTATTATTTGAGCATTAAAATTAATTATTTATTAAAAAAAAAGAAGTGAAATACGATTTTCCGAACTCAAGAAAAACACTAGAATGCTCAGCATGTCTAGAAAACCGGAAAACAAAATCGCAACAATTAAAAGAAAAGAGGAAAAGGAGAAAAAGAGAGGAAGAGTTAAGAAGTGAGTGTAAAGTGAAAAAAAAAAGAAGGAAAGGATAAATAATCATGATATTCTACACGTACGCACACGCGCGCTCCGTACACGCGCGCACACACACACAAACACACATACACACACACGCACGTACGCACACATAAACTATTAAAAAAAAATTACATTAATGAAAAGTGCATATAAAAAACAAAAATCGAGAAGTATAAGCAGTCAATTGTTGATACCTTCTGACGAGTCGACGGAGTAATTCCCGGAGGGTCCGTCTTCGAAACTCTAGGATCGTAATGCTGAAGGTAACATCAATCAGCTAATAAACAAACCTTTTGCAAAAGTTCGTGCCCGATCAGAAAATTTAAAACAAAAATTTACATACTCATAAAAAAACATTTATTAGTCAAGTACATAGTCTCCAGTGGTTTTAGTAACTGCCACCAATCGTTATACAAGCTTGTTGGTGCCATTTTTTTTTTTGTTGGGTGAAGCTTGTGAGATAGTTTTCGACTAACTGTACAGAGTAAAATTTTCTGTCATTTAAATTGTTCTGTAGAAACTGAAACAAATGAAAATCCGAAGGAGCCGAGTCAGAAGAATACGGTGGGTGCTGGAGGTTTTCGCATTTCAAATTTTTAAGCTTCTGCAAAGTCTGTTTTACAACATGTGGCTTTGCGTCGTCGTCATCGTCGTCGTGGAAAATGACACCTTATTGATCTGCCAAAATCGGCCGTTTTTCTTGAACCCAAGTCTCTTCAAATGGCGAAAGGCAGTTGAGATATCGATTTTCAAACTCTTAGCAATCTCTTCTGTCGAAAATTTCGGTTTTTGTTGTGGTAGGATCCACCTAATTTGCATAGTGGAGTACCGACTATATAAATATGGTTGGTACCGGGAAGACAGGAGAGGCGAATCAAGAGATTCAACTAGAGACTCTGCCCGACTGCGACTTAGTCAACACATTCTCCAGGAACGGTCTTCCCAGGAATATTCAAAAGACTATATGTAAATATTGTGTACACTTTCTTGTTTCAATACATTTTGTTCTAAGTACATTTTGTGTTGCATTATTATTCCATGCATTAGTCAAGTTTCAACAGTTTTATTATCCACATTGGCCAGCAGAGCGTCTTCATAGACGTCAGAAGGTCGCCCGGTGCGTGGTTGGTCGTTTGGGTTGAAATCACCATGACGAAATCAGCCAAACCATTTTTTGATTGCCCGAAGAGCTAGTGCACGATCCACATAAATCTTCTTAATGCTTTTTTTTGCCACAGTTCCTACGCTTACTCCTTTCCGAAATTCATAGAGCATAATAAGGCGAAAGTGCATTCATTTGTTGACAAAACTTCAACATTCAACAAAGTCTGATCCGCAAATGAACTATGAAATATTTCAATCGGCAGAAATCGGCACCAACGTCATTCATAATTTTTTGAATAAATATATCCTTTTTAGAATAAATTTTGATATCGTCTATTGTGATCGACAATTCTTTAATAGTGTTACACAGTCAGTCAGTTATGTGCCATGCGTGATACACGCTTAGGCGATCATCTATCTTTCGATACATGACTGCAGGCTTTTAATTCCGCTTTTAGATTCCAGCGATGCAATTACAGTATTTTCAAAATCTTCTTTAGATTTCGATATCAATCTGGATAAACCATCAGCCTGTTCCAATTTCTTTGATGATAGAAATTTCATCTTGAAAACACAGTTCAACAAAATCGTAGCATGATGCTCTACTTATATATCCTCGTGATACTGATTTACCTGACCTAGTAGATCAACTAAATAAAGTCGAATGCACAATAGAATTTACATACGAAATGGAAGAACACAATTCCCTATCCTTCCTAGATATCAAGCTAACAACATTTTAAAACCCGGTGTCCACCGGAAAGCAACCAATAAAAACGACTTAATAAATTTCTTAACAACAATATAAAATCCGGCATAATCATCGAATTCTAATTAAGAACACTCAGAATATGCAGCCCGGATTATTTACACGAAAAGGAGAAATACATTGAAAACACTTTCAAACTATTCCAGTAACCTAATTATTTTATATTCAATTCGAAACAGAAGGCCCACAAAATATTCAAAATAAAAAAACTGCCCCTCCTGAGAAATCCAATAAATTAAAATATATATTATCCTGCCTACTAATTCTATCACATCTACAATCGAAAAGAATCTATCTAAACTCAACATAAAAATTGTTAGGACTACATTCAAAACAATAAAAGATTTAGTCTATACTAAACAAAATAAGTTAAAACCTGAAGGAGAAGTTTACTCTATCGCCTGTACTATTTGTCACAAAAAATACATAGGAGAAACCTCAACGAGGCTGACCACAACTTTGACATAAAAATCCTACAGTTATATTAAGCGTATAGTGGCAGAACAAAGACGAAACAACGGAGGTTTAAGAAAAAAAAACAATTATATTAACGAAAAATACAATAAATGTTAAATTGGTGTAAATGTCTCTCGTCGAAAGAAAGAGTTAAGTAGAATCATAAAAGTCGTCCGCAAAGGCGTACGGTGGGAGAGGGAGGGTGAGTTGTGACTTACTGCGGCGACGGTCATTGGCGAGTTGTCTTTGGAGATGGGAGGCTGCGTTCCAACGAGCGTTGTTCATCCTGCCTGTTGTGCCGACCGACTGCCAAAGATGTCCCTTGGATGAGCTTTTATATCCTTTTCTTAGATTCAGATCGGCTTCAATTTTTATTTCCTTGCTTTAGGCGGGGGTTGGTGCTATTGGGCGGAAAATCTAGATTGTATTTTTCTTTGAGTGTGTAAGTAAAACGGAAGATATGTGCGGAGCCGATGCGCAGTTGACGGAATTTTTAGTTCAGTTTTGGCTTTCGGAGCGGTCACATCCGGCCAGTGATAGAAATTTGTGCAACATGAATCAGAAGAAGATCTGGTTTTAGGAAGATTATAACACTACCATGATCAAAAGAAAAAATAATTCAAATGTCTAGGGAGTGCCTTAATCTCAAAGTCATCTACAAGAAATTTGCGCCCTGGCTCTTACAAGATTTCACCATTCCTGACAGATCTTCTATTATCACAGTGTGAAATACTTACAAAAGTGATGGAAAGTAAAAGGAAAAGACTTTAAATAGATTCGTCTGAAAAAAAATCTAAACTTCCCAGCACCCCTCTGCCGTGCGTATGTGTAGTACTACCAACATAATAAATTTAGTTCGATGAAGTTCTGAAGGATGAAACGCGTCACAAGTAAACTTTTCCACTTTGTCATAAAATTTCCCATATACATATATATATATATATATATATATATATATATATATATATATATATATATATATATATATATATATCCAAGCAGCAAATTCTATTAACCTAACCAACCATAATTAATACAGTAAAAATAGAAGAAATAACTTCACCATTCAAGCACTAGTTTTTTAATAACAAAGCACAGACATAAGTGTAAATGTACCTGTGTACGCACGTTTATATGTATATATGTGCGCGTACGTATACCTATATACGTGCGTGTGTAGATGTGCATGTATGCGTATACATAAGCGTATAAATACAGACATGCTCATAAATTCAAACAATAATAAATTTAATTATAAATCTAACCTTATACAATTAAAAAACGAAATAATAGCCTAGTGAAGATAAATAAGTATGTGTGTATGTGTGTGTGTGTATATATATATATATGCGTGTGTGAGGGTTAGGCTTTACGGATTAATATCCTTAGTATCATATATATATATATATATATATATATATATATATATATATATATATATATATATATATATATATCATTTGTATTATATATAAATGTGTGTGTGCATATGTGTGTGGTAATACCGGTTATTTTAGTTGCTAGATTTAATGTAAGGAGAAATCTAATTAATTTTATAAAAAGTTTTTTTTTAAAAAAAAATATATCCCAAAATAGATAGTGCTTAACTACGGCAGCATTACAGTAAACTGACATATTTTCAAATTATATATAAGTAACGGTCAGGACACACTCAGTACCTGTAGATTGCGTTTGACATGAAACTCCGAGTCGTGCGAACGGTGTGAGATAATATGTATATTTATTAATATATTGTTGTCGACCCGGAATAGGTCCGAAAGAAAACTCGAACTCAGTAAAACTCGAATTCAGTGAAAACGTATTATTAACAAAAAGAACGAATACAGAAGTGTTGAACGTCCGACTGACGGCTAAGTACAGTAGTCAACTCGTCAACTGTCTACTGTCCTCTAGCGAGGCATAATATAGTCATAAGACGAGTCTATTTCGTCCATGAAGATAGGTCCCCATAAAACCCCCCTTCCCAAGCCTTTACCTCAACAGGAGTCTCAATATCGTCTCCTTTTTGGATTGATGACGAGAGACCCTCTCGTGAACTTCCGCTTTCTTTTAGATCTTCGCGGTTCCGGGGCTGCTTGGGGTATTTGAATGTCGAAGGTGTCGTGGATGGTATCCACAACCTCTTCTTCCTGGGGAGTACTGCTGCAGTCATTCAACAGTCGTTTCCTGATTTGATTCAGGTGTCTCTTATGAGAGAAACGAGGGCCTTGGATTATGCATGTTTGGGATAAACGCTTGATAGTAGTTCGCTAACCCCCAAAAGCTCTGTAGCTCTGTGACGTTTTCAGGAGCCGGCATGTCCTTAATTGCAATGGCCCTTTCTGGGTCCGGTCTCCTACCGTCTTTGTCTATGATGTGACCCAAATATTTAATTTCTTTCATGAAGAAGTCACATTTGCTTTCCTTTATTTTGAAGCCATAGTCTTGTATTTATGAAAATACTTTGTGGATGTGTTCCCAGTGTTGTTACAAGCTTTTACTGTTTATTAGTATGTCGTCTAGGTAAGCCGTTGAAAAATCAAGTCCACCCAGCATGGTGTCCATAACCTGCTGAAAAATAGCTGGTGCTACTTTGACTCCAAATGCAAGCCTTTCAAACTTGTATAAACCTCTATGTGTATTTATACATAATAATTTTGAGCTTTCTTCCTCAACGGGTATCTGGAGATAAGCTGCGCTGAGATCGATTTTTGAAAAGAACTTGCCTCCATTAAGTTTCGCAAAAACTTCTTCCGGGCTTGGAAGTGGGTAGTGATAATCTTCTAGTGCTGCGTTTAGTCCAGTAGAAAAATCTGCGCACACGCGGATTTCCTTAGACTTCTTCTTCAGATACACTATTGGTGCTGCCCACTGGCTATATTCCACTTTAGATAAAATGCCAGTCTCTACAAGTCTGTCTAATTCCTTGTCTATTTCCTCTAACGAGGCAAAAGGTACATTCCTTTTTTTCTTAAATATTGGTTGAGTGTTCTCTTTTAACTCAAATTTTGCTGACATCTTTTTGCATCTACCAAGGCCAGCCGAAAAGACTTCGGGGAAGGTTTCTTTTAATTCCTTTTTTAGTTTATCTGACTAGGTCGTCAGATTTTCTATTTTCTGACAAAAAGTATTTATTGGCAAATCCCACAGATTGAACTCCTGCATCCAATCTGTGCCAAATAGATTGTCTGTGTTTTTTAACACGAACATGTTTTAATTTTTTGGTTGTTCCGTTCAAAGTAACGTTCGCGATAATTTCACCTTCAAACTTAGGTTTTTTTTACCGGTCACCGACCTAGCTATTTTGTCGGTTTTTAGCATGGTTGGTTTATTTAATCTTTTCCAAGTATGTAGGTTGATTATTGATAAATCAGACCCGGAGTCTAACTGTAAACTGACCTTTTTATTCAGTATTTCTACCTGCACATACTTTCTTATATTTTTGACGTCCAGTTCGTCTGTTTTTGTGGCTCTAACCGGCTTTTTTTCTTTTATTTGTTCTGCAATGTGAACTTGTGCCCAAATTTATTACAAGTTAGACAGGTTTTAAACCGATATTGGCAATCTTTAAACCAATGAAGTGCTCCCCAACGGTAACATGGACTAGGCGGTAAATTTTTCGGTTTTTGATTGAGTTACCTTTTTTCTTAGGAGAGTGAAAATAATCTTTTTTGGTTTGACTTGTTTTTGAAGGGGAGGAAAAATGTGGTTTCCGATGTATTTTTCCTATGTGTGCAACGCCTGACTCTTCAATGTCTCTAGAATCATTTTTTACACTTATATATTTTTGGCAGTCTTCGGCTATATTTTGTAAGGTTAAATTTGGTTCTCCCTCTAACCTGGTTTGTGACTCTCCTTCTAATTTCTGCATCTTTCGACGATACAAGACCTTGTACGAATATTAAATATTTTAAATTGTCTGCGGTAAGCTCGGCTAATTTAAAATCGTCACAATGTTTGTTAACTACCGATGCGAACGTCGCGTAGCCTGCGCTGTCTTTCTTGGTTAGGTTTAAGCATTTCCACCTTTTGTGAAATAACGACGTTTTTGGACTGAATAATTCTGTAAGAAGATTTACCGCTTCAATGAAAGTTAAATCACTAGTTTTTCGAGGTAATATGTGATCCACGAATTTGCTATGTTCAGTAGTCCCTAATTTCCGGAGCAGCAGGCGTAGCATTTTTGCGTCTGTTCATTTTCCACAATCTATTTCGAATAGATCCTCATACCTTCTGAAATATGACGCGAAGATTTTATCTTCGTCTGGCAAATAAGTGAAATTGTTAATTGCACTCAAAATCGCGTTTTGTGAAAAAGTAGTTTCGCCCTCGGTATTTTGATCCTTAATCGACCCTGTTTGTAGAAGCAAATTCTTCAAGCCTTTTCTGTTGTTCTATCATTTGTCGCTGTAATTTTAATTGCTCTTCTCCATGTTTTTGCTGTAGTTCTTCATATTTTTGCTGTAATTCTAATTATTTTTCGTCGTTTCTTCGTTGTTGTTCTTCGTGTTTTTGCTGTAATTCTAATTGTTTTTCTTCGTTTCTTCGCTGTTGCTCAAAGTGGAGTCTAACCAGTTCTAACATAGTAGCTTTAAACTCTTCCATGTTTTACTTTTCAATATTACGCTTCTACGTAAGTTTACTTGTACCAAGCCTTTGTATTGCTCGGAGGAGAGAAGAAGAAGAAAAAATCACTTTGTTCTCACTTTAAATGTGTTATTCACGTACACAGTTGATTTGTGGACAACTGCGAAACGTAAAGTTTATACTTCGGCGCTGGAAACAAAATATTTTCCTTTCTTGTTAAGACAATGCCAGAACAAGGAACATTAATTTTTTCTCTGCGAGAAAAAAAAAGAGAAATCACTTTTGGTTAGTAATAAAAATAAATCAACTTACCAATATTTTCTTTGTTTTTTTTTTATGATTTCACGTGGAGTTCGTTAAATTCTAGTCGCCAGTGTTGTAGACACTGGTAAACAAATTTTGTTTCTTTTATGGTTTTCTCGTGGAGTTCTTTGAATTCTCGTCGCCAGTGTTGTGGACCCGGAATAGGTCCGAAAGAAAACTCGAACTCAGTAATTCAGTGAAAACGTATTATTAACAAAAAGAACGAATACAGAAGTATTGCACGTCCGACTGACGGCTAAGTGCAGTAGTCAACTCGTCAACTGTCTACAGTTCTCTTGCGAGGCATAATATAGTCATAAAACGAGTCTATTTTGTCCATAAAGGTAGGTCCCCATAACATATATATACGTTATAGCTCTGTTATATAACGTCGAACATTGTTTCAATAACACCAGCACTTTATGTGCAATTCATATATATATATAATATTTATCATTAACGCACTAATATCAGTTATTATCAATTATTTATGTAAAAAAAGAAAATCAACTTCCCTAACAAAAAAAAAAAAAAAATCCGTGGCGTGTTTAGAGATGGAACAACTCGCCGGAAAAACGGCAACTGTCGAAAGAAAAGAAGAAAAAGGGGGGAAAAGAGGAAAAGCTAAAGAGCGAGTGTAAAGTGAAAAAAAAAATGATCACGGCACCCAACACATACATCTGCACAGACAGGAGCACGCGCGCGAACGCACATCCACAGGGATGAACGGAAAATATAGAAAAAATAGAAGGAGTAAATTGCTGATAGCCACTGAAGAGTGGACGGACTGTTCCACCTAAAAAACTTTGGAGTCGAGATGCTGAAGGTAACATTAATCAGCTCAGCTAAATGACAAACTTTTACTCATATTTATCCCATATATATATATATATATATATATATATATATATATATATATATATATATATATATATATATATATATATGTTTAATATGAGTAAATGTTTTACTCACATTACTCATACATATATATATATATCCCGATCCCAGAATTTCGTAGACTGGCCTGTTCGTCCATTCTTTAGGAGATATCAGCAATTTACTGCTTATATATTCTCTTAAATTTTTCTTTTTATGCACATTTGGTACTGGTGTAAGTTTTCTTCTGTATTCTCTGATTTTATGTGTGCATTTCTCTGTGTGCTTATGTGCGCCCGTCTGCACCAACGTACGGCGTGATCATTTTGCTGTTTTCACCCTTTTTTATTACTAGCAGAGTTAGTCTGGTTCTGTTTCCGCTTCAGACATGTGACCTATTTTTAATTTTTCTATTTATGTTAGGGAACTTGCATTTCGTTTATTTACGTTTTTATATAAACAAATGATATATATATATATATATATATATATATATATATATATATATGGGTGTGATAAAGAATATATATATATATATATATACGCTATTATACTTGCACGTACGTATAAATATATTTCTACCTCAGGTGTTCTAAATACAATGCTCAATGTTATGCGACAGAGCATATATTAGTGAATATACACAATATTCAACGTCAGTAGCACAATTCGGAATTTCATGCAGTCTTGCAATCTTCAGGTGCTGAGTATATTCTGACCGTTATACAGTTCGCATTTTCGTGGTGTTGATTTAAAATTTTGTGTTAAAACTTGTTATATTTAATTATTGTTGCCTAAATACTATAATTAATTATTTATAATTTATATCATTCAAATTCATAAACTCGAAAGACGAAGAAGTAAAAACAAACAATTATTTAAATTTGAAGAAACGGCCTATATCAATGCTTTCAAGAATTAATATAATCCGTTTCTTCCTTAAATGAATAGATAAGCATTTTAATGATAAGAATACATTAACAAAAAATTTAATAGAAAAACACTTAAAATTGGTTACTCTTGTGTTAACAATGTAGAGAAGATCATCTCAGCCCACAATAGTAAACTCCTTAATAAACTCCTTACTAAGTTTCAACGGAGTGAAGTACTATATATTAACCCAGCATTCAATTGTAGAATAAAAACCGAATGTCCTGTTGAGTGAAAATGCATGTCCAAGAACGTGGTGTATGAGGCAACTATCTTCCGCGAAGAAAATATAAACCTAAAGAAGATCTACATTGGAATATCTGCGGGAAGCTGGAAACAACGCCTATATAATCACATGCACTATTTCAATAGATCGCTGAAAAACCAAACTACTCTATCCAGGCAATATTCGGAGATAATTGAGAATGGTCATCACGCCACATTTAGAGTGGAAATTCATATCCAGGGCTCGGACTCCAAAGAACTTCAGGGACCGTTGTGACCTATGTTTCCAGGAGAAAATATTTATAATTAAATACAAAAACCAGGAGGAGTTACTGAACCTTAAGAGTGAACTAATATCCAAATGCAGACACAATCATCACCTTATAGAAGAACTACTTCCCTTGGATTATATAACATCAGACATAACATATATTAATGTTTTCAAATTTGTATCTTCATTGGATTGATGCTATTGCACATGTTTACATAATTCTGTTTATTGTACTCTGAACGTTAAGGTTGTGGTGTATATATGTGTGTCGATATATACATTTATTTGGATATATGTGTTTATATATATATATAATATATTTATTTTGTTTATATATATATATATAATAATTTCATATGTCTTAATTCCAGGTATAATCCAATATGTCAACATAATATTACAAAGATACTGACACATAGAACCACACTCCATAACACGCATATATACAGATATATAGATATACATATATACACACACATATACAACTTCATATACATATTTATACGCAAACCCACATATACAGAACCATATACATGCATATACATATATAGACATAAACACATATACATCTACTCATGCATATACACATACATATAAACATACGCCAACAACAATAAGTACACATAAATAAATAAATAAATATATATATATATATATATATATATATATATATATATATATATACAAATATATATCTATATATATCCATACTACTGCTATATACCACCCTCGCCTATTATCCACTTACACAGGTGCACAAATTCACATATCATATACCCACAAGTACATTTATATACGCAAAATATATCCATACACACCCATATCCACCACACACCTATATATATATATATATATATATATATATATATATATGAAGAAATATAGTCTTTAGTGTGCTATATTTTTGGGATAAAGTGCTCAATATCAGAGATAGAGCGTGTGTAAATATAAAAGTGAACATAGAAGTCAACACTTAGAGGCGACAGTATGTTTGATGCTAGATGCAATCGTCAGGCCACAGATAATTTTTCTTTTTCTGTTTCTATGCCTACATCCCACTATAGATATTTCGGTGTTACTTATGGGTGTTAGGTAAGATAATTTATTTTTGAAGCCACTTTTATGGAGAACATTTTCATACAATTCTTTATTTTTATTAAAGATTTTTATATTGGACGATCATTTATTAATTCTAGTGCTGACGATAGTGGATATTTGTCTCACAATATCATTGTGGGGGGGTAAAACTAACATTAATATAATTGGGGGTTTCATTCTCTTTATGGTAAGGTTTAAAGGTTTTATTATTAAGGTTAAGGGTCATGTCTAAATAATCATCTATTTTAAGGAGTTTGACAAACACACACACACACACACACACACACACACACACACACATATATATATATATATATATATATGTATATAAAATAGCCTATATACACATATATACACAGAATACCACGATAAGTATACATTACATATGAAAAACAATCTCATTCTCTCACATCCTAAACCCCTTGTAACTTAAAGGCCCTTATGATTTTCTTTTGTTAGTGTACCATTACTGTTGGGGATGAAAATGAGTTCATAATCTGTTTATAGGCTTACAATTCTACTAAGTATATCTAAAATATAAAAAAATACTAATACTAGGCTGAATCATATGCTCCTATAGGGAAATTCGTCATTAAGGCACTTCATCCAGTTGGAATTATAAAGTGCTAATACTGATTTCCTAGCAGTTAAGATGATATTAATCTTATGATCCGTTACATCCATATAGTTTTTCGCAAAGTTAATACAATTAACCAAGAGAACCCTGGAGATAGATGAATAAAAATCTATAATATCAAACTTAACAAATGTAGCTCTATCCTTATCACTCATTTTGGCAAACCATTTGATCGTATCTGACGAATCCTTCTAAAGATTAGTACAGGTCGTAATTAGTAATTTATCGGTTATTTTTTAATCATATTATTTGAGATTAGACCTTGTTCAGTTTTGTTGGATTCATTAGTCTACACTGTATATTATTAGCGAAGTTAGGTTTGTGGTCCTTAAATAAAATGTAAGCATGGATCTTCCCCACTCTGTCCGCAATATTTAAATTATTAGCTATCTTGGCAGTATCATTGTCAGTCTCGGATATCCTACTATTATATCTATATATATATCCGTTATTTTTCATCTTTTTCTAAATACTGTTTGTTGATATATAAAATTATACAAAATTACATATCGTTATATCATTCATATATATATATATATATATATATATATATATATATATATATATATATATATATATATTAGTCACTGTGTGTTTCTCTAAAATAAATACGCTTAAATTCACTCAGTCACTGTGTTTATCTAAAAATAAATGGGCTTAAATTCACCTTCATCCCTGCCGTGCGCCAAAGGCTTAAGGGTAGAATTTCCGACTGACGCCAATTCAACTAGGTTTCGATCCTAGCTAGAGACAACCGGACGTCTAACCACACTGATTCGCTGTGATATAGCGAAACAGTCGGTCTGTGGATGATAATATATATATATATATAAATATATATATATATATATATATATATATATACTAATGATATAAATGCTTAAATGCTAAATACTTATACATACATATGCTCACACATGCATACATATACATATACACACACATGCATACATACACAGATTTATATATGTTCATTGGGGTATTATTTCACTTTTTAATTGGATTTGGTGATATTGTTAGTATTAATTGTCGGAGTTTAGATTTATAAATTAAATTTATTTATTGTTATAATTTGTGCATATGTCTATAATTATTCTCTTGTGTATACACACACGTAGACATCTATTCGTATGACTGTCAGTCTGGTTTAGTGTGAACTACTATTGTCTCGACTCGTTCCGTCTCGACTCGTTCCACTTCCCTCTCTCTATCGTCTCTCTTGAGAGGCGCACTCTTTATAGTGTCAGGAAGAGTTCATTGTCGTTACAGGTAAGTTCCCATAACACCCCCTCCCAAAGCTTTTGCCTCGCAGGGGTCTTTAATATTTTTTTCTCTTTGGATTTGTCATCAAAGGCTCTGTAAATTTTCTTTTCCTGTACGATTTTCGCGTTTCTGATGTTGTTTGAAGCCTTTGCATGTCGAATGTGTCGAATATCGTGTCCATCACTTCTTCCTCTTCCTGAGGTGGACCGTTAGAATCCGCTAACAGTCTCTTTCTTATTTGATTTAAATGCCTTTTATGCGAGAACTTCGGACCCTGAATTATGTAAACGACGTTCCCGATCCACTTCTCTATTGTACCTTGTTCCCAGTAGGATGTATTGCTTTTGTACACTTTGAAAAAAACTTTCTCCCCTGGGTTGAATTTTCTTTTACCGTAAACCCGTAGTTTTGTATTTTCCTGAAAACCTCTTGAACGTGTTCCCAGTTTTGTTCAATACTTTTGCTATTTATCAAAATGCCATCCAGGTATACGATCGTGAAATCCAGTCCGCCTAGCATAGTATCCATTATTTGCTGAAATATTGCCGGCGCAACCTTGATCCCGAATGGTAATCTTTGGAAATTATATAACCCTTTATGTGTGTTTATGCACAACAACATCGAGTATTCCTCATCTACTGGTACTTGTAGGTATGCTTCGCTCAAGTCTATTTTTGAGAAAAATTTTCCTCCGTTCAATTTTGTGAAAACTTCCTCTGGACTAGGGAGAGGATAGTGATAATCCTTAATCGCTGCATTCAATCCCGTTGAGAAATCAGCGCATACTCGTATCTCATCCGATTTCTTTTTCACGTAAACCGTAGGTGCGGCCCATTGACTATATTCCACCTTTGTCAATATACCGGTTTTTATGAGTCTCTCCAACACTTGGTCTATTTTTTCTAGTGCTGCAAAAGGTACATTCCTTTTCTTCTTGAAAATGGGTTGAACATTTTCTTTCATTTCTATTTTTGCCGTCATTTTTTTTACACCTCCCGAGGCCGGCTGAAAATACTTCGGGGAAACTTTCTTTTAATTTCTCCTTTAATTTATCTGCCTCGGTCGATAAACTTTTCACTTTTTGGCAGAACGTATTTATCAGTAAATCCCAGAGGTCAAATTTCTGCATCCAGTCAGTTCCAAATAAATTTTCCGTATTTTTAAGAACGTACATTTTTAATTTTTTCGTCATTCCGTTGAATGTCACATTTGTAATAACTTCTCCCTCAATTTTTTTTTCCTGTTACAAATCTAGCTAGCTTTTTTTTAAGTAATTCTTGTAGTTCAAGATGCTTCTGTTCGTTTTTCTGTTGATGCTCGAATTGCATTTTCAGAAGTTCCAATATGGTTGCCTTAAAGTCTTCCATGTTTTCCGTAATTATTTTTCTTTAGTGTAGACTTCAGGTCTTTCTTACCTGTTGTTCTGGAACTTTTGTACGAAAAATTATTCCTGCGTAGAATTTGTCTTTGTTACCACTGTAAAGTTGGTGTTCTAAAAGAAATTTTTTCTTTTATCTTTTTTGTTTATATATGTTCGCGTAGAACTTGTTTTTTTTGTTTTGTTTTTTTTTCACTACCTACGTCGCCTCTGTTACGAACGACCGATAGCAAAAACGTTTTTTGTAGATTCTCCGCGTAGAATTCGTTTATTCAATATACTTTTTTAGGATTTCTCCGCATAGAATTTGTTTCTTCAGTATACTTTTTTTAGGATTTTCCGCGTAGAATTTGTTTCTTCAGTCCTCGTTGCCACTGTTATGGTCCAATATCCTCGCACCACTGTTATGGTCCAAGGTTAGGAGCAAGGAAGAACAACACGAACACAAGAGTAGGAATAACAAAGATATATTAAACAGAATAATAATACAAGAAGTTGAAGGTGTTAGTATGACTGTCAGTCTGGTTTAGAGTGAACTATTATTGTCTCGACTCGTTCCGTCTCGACTCGTTCCACTTCCCTCTCTCTATCGTCTCTCTTGAGAGGCGCAGTCTTTGTAGTGTCAGGAAGAGTTCATTGTCGTTACAGGTAAGATCCCATAAAAATACCATATGTTATTGTTTATCGTTTATTTAATATTTCATTTTTATTTTTATTTAATTTTTAGTAGTTTATTTGTTTTTGACTTGGTGTTATATATTGATGTATTAATTATGGTAGGTTAAGTTCATTTTTTGGTGTTTGTTTGTGTGTTTATATGTATACATGTACACACACACGCATAGGTGTGTACTTTTATATTTTCTCGTTTATTAATAAATTAAGTTTATATTATATTTGTTTCTTATATTTAATTATTTACAGTTTGTATTACTTTTTTAAGGTTTATATTTATTTTATTTATATTTATGTATTTTTATCTAGTGCTTAGATAGCAAAGTAAATATTTATTTATATGCGTACATTTAGCTATTATTTCACTTTTCTTTTTTAAGACTTTATTTTGGTTTTTAATAATAACTGTTGCTAATTTTTCCTCTAAGAATAATTTGTAGTTTTTACTGTTGATAT
Organism: Acanthosepion esculentum; assembly: GCA_964036315.1. Lineage (NCBI taxonomy): Eukaryota > Metazoa > Mollusca > Cephalopoda > Sepiida > Sepiidae > Acanthosepion > Acanthosepion esculentum. Next base: position 107,342,132 of record OZ038488.1, read on the forward strand.
TGCATAGGGATGCTCCTTTTATAATTTCCCATTTGATTGTGGTGGAGATATTGTTTCATTTTATATATTTTGATAGGATTGTATCGTTTGAGTATTTCTTTCTTTCAAATGACATTTTGTGGACATAATATCTTTCTTTAGAAGTTTTTTTCTGTTGCCCCTATGTAAATTTTTTTGACTGCTCTAATATTTTTATCTTCGATAGCTTTGTATAGTACGTCATTGGTTAAGCATTTCTTGTTAAGTGGGCAAATTTCTTTGTTTCTGCAGTGACATTTAGTGCTGTTATTTTACTGCATGTTATTGTCATTGTCTTTGTAATTGTCATTGGCTTTGTTGAATATTTTTTATTGAGCTTAGTTATTTTCTCCATATTATCCATGCAACTGTAACTAATTTTGACTGTATTTTTGCTGAAAATTTTTGATAATTTTCTCTTTTTAAGGAAGTGTTTGTCAGTTATTTTGAAGAATATTTCTCCTATTTTTGTTTTTATTGTATTGTTGTGAATTTTGGGGGGGGTGAACAAAATTAAATTTCTTCTGTTGTTTTTGTTTGACTTATTTTCGTTTTTATATTCTAGTTTTTTTTTTTTAATATTCGCTGTTTTCTAGGGCTCATTTATATGTTTTTTAAAATTTTCATTGAATATTTTTAGACTACTAGAATTTGTTGAAATTATTTAATTTATAGATATGGGTATTTGTTTGAATACGTGGGGAGGGGGTTAGAATTTTTGTTATTGTTTATTGGGTTGTTTGTTTTTTTCTATGTGGTTTTCAAGTTCCGTTGTTTAGGTTGAATGTTATATCTAAGAAATTTATTATTTTTTGATTTGATATTATATCTATTGTAAATCCTAGGGTTTTGAAATATTTTAGTATTTCTTGTATTTTTTTTCAGTAGCTCTTCCATTGCAGTTTCTTAGTTTCTTCTTTGTTTATATCACTTTCTGTTGCGTTATTAGTTGTTTTGTAAAATTTAGTTAATTCTTGGTCGACTAGTTTATTGTAATTGTTGGCTTTTGTTTTATAGAGTATCCTGGAATTATCTATTTTTATGAATATTCTTTTAGTTGTTAATCATTTTTTGATCTTTTACAAGTCTTTTTGGAAATTATTGTTGAATTTTCTTATTTCCAAATTGTTGATTACGTTTGTTAAATCCTTTTCGTAGACGGACCCTCCGCGAATTACTTCATCAACTCGTCAGAGAGGTATCAGCAATTGACTCTTTATACATCTCAATTTTTCTTTTTTTTATATACGCTTTTCATTGGTAAAACATTTTTTTCATATGAGCATGCGTGGTGTATGTGTGTTCGTGCGCGTGCACCTATGCGCCCATCTCTGCTTATGTGTAGAATGTCGTGGTTATTTCTTCTTTTTGTCGTCTTTTTTTTTTTACTTTACACTCACTCCTTGTTTTTTTTTACCTTTTCTCTCTTTTTCTATTTCCTTCTTTTCTTTCACTTGTAGCCATTTTGACTTCTCGTTTTCCAGACATATACTGTTCTTGTTTATTCTTGAGTGTTCTAGTATTTTCTTGAGTTAGGAAAACATACCGCTATCACTTTGGCCACGGGAGGCCATCTTGATAATGCAAGGCTTAAATTACCAATTTAAGGAATGCACATCTTCTGTTGTTGAATACACATCTACGAATCTACAACTGCTAACTTCAGTATGGGACCCAGTAATACAAAGAGCTCGCGAAAAGCAACAATAACAGAAATTGTAATATGAGCACTAGTAAAAAAAAAATGGTTACTGAGATATTAGGTTTATAAGTCCCCAAAATTCACTTACTGATGTCTCCAAGGACAAATGGCCCAGTGGATAAAAGCGTTGGTTTTGTAATCCAAAACGTGACTTGACCAAAGAGTTGTGAGGAAAAAAAAACTTGTTGAATTATTGATACCGAGATATGCCAACAAAATAATTTTCCCACGTGGTCTGAAGGATTCCAACATATATCACCTGAAGAAACGTCGTGAATATGGCAATAAAGATGAGGACAACAATTCAAACGATGTAAATAGTGTAAATAAATCATATAGATGAATGCTAGAATTTCTTCTTACCCAATAAATGGAATATTTCTCGGTCTCATCGGCCATATTTTTTGTTTTTTCTTGTCTTGAAGTCCGAATGCTTCAATCGCTTGAATGTATCCCTTTTTAGTGTTAACAGGATTTTCTTACTTTGTGAACCTTTTGCCTTATTACTGTTGCTTTGCCTAGCCTTGCGTATATACTGTTTTTTCTTTCTTTTGTTATTGTTCATTGGAAACTTTGCCAATTTCATTTGTTGGGCATTTTGACAATTAACCATGGCCATTTACTCTACACAATTGCATAAAAGTGCCTTTTATTAAAATAAATATTTTAGGTTGTGTATTCGCATGATGTCTGAAACCGAGTTTCTTGTGCTTTAATTTATCTTTTATTTTCATCTTCATATCTTCGGTTTCTATAATTGTCATATTTTATACAATAAAATTACTATATTTCACAGAATAGGTTTTGTGGTTGGATTTCTGTGGGACCCTTGAGAATGACGTTTTTGGTGTCGTACGTTGTTTTCTATTTTGATCACAAAATCCCAGGTTTCTAAAATAGTGATTTTTTAGGAAAATAAAATTAATGCTTAAAAAAAAAAAACAGTTTTCCGCGGTCGGTTTTCTGCGTGATTCTTCAGACATTTTTGTGCGTGTTTTGCTTTATTTTCTATTTTAAAATTCATATATGACTTCACTATAATTGTCTTCTTTTTCTTTTTCTTTTTTTACAAGAAGACGAATGTGTTCCGAAAATATTTTCTGCGTTCGGATTTTTGTTTGACTCTTGAGACCGATTTTTTTATTTTTTAAATTTGTTTTCTACTTTGGTCATTATATATCAGCTCTCTACGATTGTTAAGGACAATGAGATTAATGTGTTTTATATTATATTTTCTGGAGACTCTTTTTGGGATGCGTTTTCTATTTCGGTCATAATATCTCCGGTTATCTATAACTGTACATCTGTGTTTCAGGGTATATTTCCTTAGCTTAGATTTCTGTGTGACTCTTCAGACTGACTTTCTTGCGTTTTACTTTGTTTTCTATTCTCGTTCTATTATCTCCGATCTCTAAAACTGTCATTTTTCGAATAATAAGAATATCGAGGCATTTCAATAAATATTTTCTTCATATTGTCTGCATTCGGATTTCTTTGTGATCCTAGAAACATTTTTTTTTTAATTTTTGGGGTGGGCTTTGTTGTCTATTCTGATCTTTATATTGTTGCAGTTGGTACATGTTCAAATCTCGTCTGCGGTCAACATACGTTGCCATTTTGCTCCCAGTTGGTCGAAAGGCAGCGGTAAACAAAATTTACATATGAAAATGACGAGTCGTCAATGTTAGCGGACGTGAATGGAAATAGAATAAATTTCAAAAAGGCGATATTTCCATGGGTTCTTATACAACTGTGTAAAAAAGAAAGAAAGTACACTAGTGTGGAATCTTCCACGACAGCCAGTTTACCATCCGCTGGGAAATGCACTCTTCTTGTTACGATTTTACCAACATCATACTTACAAAGTAATCAACAAACATCCATTGGTCGATCACCGTAAATCCAGCTTGCTGTTCGACCAATCAGATCGCTCCCATGCGCAGAATCAATTTAGGCGCCAAGTCAATTGGAGCCTATCACGTGATACAGCGAAGATATATAAACACAACACGTATGATTCTCGCTCTCTTTCAGGTTCCTGCTTTTCTCGACTTCCTAACTTATCTACGCCACTCGTACATCTCAACACGCCGCCAAAATGTGACTCTAAAAGAACTCCCGTCTTGACTAATGCAGTCAGACGTAAAAGAACTGTACATCGACTTACGCAAGTACAATCTTCTAAATTACAATTTAATAATCAACTTATTCGTTATGAGCTTAGGTACAAATATTACCTAATCTAAGGGACACAACTCTCTCACTTTTCAGTTCACATGCATGTACATCAAATACTTAATAAATTCAATTGTTATGATTTAAATCATTATTTTTGTCTTATTAATTGTTGTAGATGGAAGATTATTGAACACGCACAATTTTAAGCCTTCTGATCATTCAAACCTTCTGATATCTCTTAACATATTCACACAACCGCAACACTAGTATGCATGTGGAAGAAAGAAGTCTTTAAAATTTATGAATTGTGTGCGTGGTACACGTGTGTGTGTGTGTATGTGTGAAAATTCAGTCAATAAGGGGAAAGATATGCCCGGGACAAGGTTCCGGTGGGTGTCACTCCTACCGCATACTAAAATGAAAAGAGGGAAAAGAGAAAAAACAAAAGTCCAGTTTCTGTAACTGTTTAACAGCGTCATCCCTCAGCGTCTCGGCAAAGCCAAGTAGGGGAGTATCAAAACGACGGTTTTTCCATTGACACCGCTCTTATTTGAATTACCTTCACTCCTCGGCAATGGTTATTGTTTAAAAAAACGATCATAAGAATTGTAATAAAACTTCAACAATACTATTTATTTATTAAATTGTTTATTATAATGGTTAGCAAAACATCGGCTAAATTGCCAACCAATTCAAACTTTATACAATGATAAATAATAAGAATTTCCTTATAATTGGTTCAAATATTTTAATAATTTAGCTAATATTTATAGAGTTATGAATAAAAATTGTTTTAATATTTATTTCTTTATAAACTGGTAAATGATAAATATTGCATTATATTAGTTTTAATTGTATTAGTTTTTAGAATGTTGTAAAAATACAATTATTATTGTAAATAAACAATCTAATAAATAGTGTGTAGTGACTACTCCGATTTACTACGCCCACAAAATATTTAGTTATAATTGGTTAGAAAATAAGTACTGTTTACAACAGGACAATTTACCTATCGCAGTATCCACACAAAATTTTCTGGCATGACTTTGCCTAACTTGGTTTTGTAAAAAATATCTGTGATTTATCAATTTTTATCCAATCGTGCATTTTAGATATTCCTTTCGATATTTTCCCCGCTTCTCTCTGGAGCCTACCCAAAAAGTATTTAAATAGTTCCTACTCCAGAAATAACGTAGTAGAACAATAAATCAGCAGAACTCAGCAACGCACGCGTATCTACATTCTTCTACTCACGCACACACAGACACAGAACTACAATTACACTACACTGTAAGTGTAAACTGTCTGTCACAAGCCAAGTTACAAACCAAATTCTATTATCCTTTTTGTACAAACATTTCATTCTTGAATTCAAATCTTATTTGTTCACTGAACATTTCAACAAGAAAATTCTTAAGTACATTATTCCTATCTTGTATCAGATATCAGGACAAGGGAAGCTACTTTTCTCTCCCTAAATATTAATACATAAGCACAATTGTTGCACTCGCTGATTTTCAATATATATTTTATTGTTGAATGCAATTTGATCTCTTGTTCTTCTTTCCTTATGTTCTTTCAAATTTAAATATATGCGCTCTCATTAAAAACGCAGCCTCACTAACAACCTCATTAACAATTTTAAAACAAATCTGAGCAGCACACCACAAGTGTTTAATATTTTTGGCATAAATTCTCAAGAACAAAAAAAGAATATATAAATTAACTTTCATCACATGTTTAGGTTTTATTAAAAATCTAATCATTGCTTTTTAAAACAATAAGCGTTGCCAAGGATTGAAGGTATTTAATAGCAGTGTCAATAGAAAAACCGTCCTTTTGATACATAGTTTTTTTGTTTTTTGGGGGTTTTTTTTTGCAGGTACGAAGGTGCAAAATTTCCAAGTATTTGTATATTCTAGTGCGATAGATAAAATGTTTCCAGATACAATTCATTTTTGGAATGAATTTCTCTGGCTTATTCTAGTCTTTCCTTCCGTTCTCTTTACGGATAGACAAATGCGTGATGTGAGACTTGGAGAGTGGAGAAAACCTAAAATATTTCTTCTTTGTTTCTAATGTTTTTCGATTAATATTTTCCGAGGTCGGTTTTTTGAATGATTCTTAAGACTTAGTTTCTTGTTTTTAAATTTGCTTTCTATTTTAGCACCAATATGCTAAGTCACTATAATTGTCATTTTAGTATAAATTTATTAATATGCGGTGATTAGCAATGAATAACATCTCAGTTTTTGATGATTTTCATTATTAGGACACTAAATTTAATGTCTTTCAGAGTATATATATTTGTGGCATGATGTATGTTTGACGTTTCGAACCGTTTCTTGTGCTTTGATTATTTTTTCCCCGTTTGTAGTCACTTATCAGTTTTATGTACATATCCTTTCAGGACAATAATGAATAAGTGATTTTTTAAAAATCATTTCATACTAAGCAAGGCAATAAAGCAACTAAGATACAAGGTGTTACTGAGTGTGAGAGAATATGAGTAAATAAAACATTATTGTGGAGATAGAACAATAAATGAATTGTAATTCAAAAGATAGTAGATAACGATCGACACTTCATTTTAATTCTTGAAGATCAAAGTTGAATGGAAAACAAGAATCTGAAAGCGAGTTCCATAAGCGAGAAGTGCAACAGAAGAAGCTGTTAGCATAGAACTTACGGTTACATCTACTAATTGTATCTGTAAAATGATGAGACCTAGCTGCCAATCTAGTACTGCGCTTAAATTCATAAAGTCGAGGTACAACAGAGGAAAGCTCATCAGAAAAATTACCATGAAAATATTTATAGAAAAGGCACATGGAAGCTAAGTTACGGCGGTGAAAAAGTGATTGAAGCCGGGATGCCAGGTCAAGACCGATAACAGTTCTTCTTTGGACTTCATCAAGAATCTCTAAATACATGGTAAAAGCACCAAACCATACGTGACAGCAATATTCAATACATGGACGAACGGTCGACTTATAAATATGTAAGATTCTGGTGAGAAAAAATGCCTTGAAAGACACAGTGAACCAACTTTCCTAGCAGCTGATCTAACACTTGATTCAATATAAACTTTCCGTTTCATTTCAACGAAAAACATTAGCCCGAAAACGTGCAATGAAACTCTATCCTAGAGGTTAGCATCTGCCATGCTGATGGAGGACAAGAAAGGTTCCCTAAAGCAGTTTCATCAATCTATATTTCTGAGATAAAGTATTGCAACTATTTACACTATTTACATAATTTGAACTTTTGCCCTTATCTTTATTGCCATATTCACGACATTTAGGCATGGCACGTGGAATTAGAACAATCTACCCCAGTGGACTAAATGAAGGGTTCGTTTCGAAATTCCAAAAATATCACCTGAAGAAGGCCGGAGGGTACAACAGGAGAAACGTCGTGAATATGGCAATAAAGATGAGGGCAAAAGTCTGAATTTTGTAAATAGTGTAAATATAGAGCAGCTTCGTTTTAGAGGCGTTAAAATTAACAAGCCATTTCTTGTCCCTGTTAACATGAGCTACCAATATGAACCGATCAAACTTACCATGAAAATAGGAGTAAATAACTGTGTCATCAATATAGATACCAAGTTTAGGACCGATGACATCAGGAAGTTCGTTGATGAAAACTAAGAACAATGTACGTTCAAGGATAGAGATATGGGGACATCCGCATTAATATAAAATGATCTAGAGAGTGGCCATTCAAGACAACTTTCATTTGGCTATTATAGTGCGAATGATTGTCATATAACTTAAAAAGAAAGAATCATTTCCGTGCATATTAACATTATAATAGCCGCTAAAGGAGTGTTTCTCGACCTTTTCTTCTTTGTGGACTCCATTTTTGATGTCAAATAGTTTTCAGGCCCACTTCGGCACAAATAGAAATTCCAAGTAAGAGGAAATACATTTTATTTACAAAAGCAAAATGTAGTAGAAAATATAAATCTTGACTAATGACTACACTGCTCCTGGTGACTATCTACTAGCTTGTCAATTTGAACTTTCAAGCCTTGAATCAGCTTCAGACATGTCTCCTTACTTTTGAATCTGTAATGAATTACGTTTCTTTGTGAGGGCATCATTTGCTCCAGAAAGTCCCGCCTCGACTAACCAGGTGGCGGGAAAACCAACTAAAATTGGCACAACCATTTTCAAAGAACAAGAGATAGCCAATCTATCAATCCTTTCATTTCAATTCCCCCATCAATACTTTGTTCTCTTTCAGTTCAATAAGGCTAACTTCAGGCTAATTTTAAAAAATTTTCTCAGGCTTTTGAGGGGCTAATGGCCCACTGCCCTAAAATTAAAGTTTAATTAAAAATAAATTGAATTTTACTTTCCCATACTACACTTTGATGCTAACTAAAAGTCTGAGATGCATTTATAGAATCTAAAGATGAAATTATTTAAAACAGGCGACAAAAAACACCATTTTTTTCGCGTGTTTTAAATAATTTCATCTTTAGATTCTATAAATTCATCTCGACCTTTTGGTTAGAATCAAAATGCAGTATCTGTTCCCTCCTCATTTGAGATGGGAGAAAGCTTCAATTCCCGGGAATTCCAACCTTGCTGTAGTACTTTCATCATTGCACTAAAAGAGCTGGGACTACTGGGCAATTTTCTCATTGGCACATATGTATATGAATGCGCATGCCCCTACCCACAAAAGACCTTGTGTCACATCTGGTCTTCGTGGAGAGGTCAAGTAAATAATGCTATACCGTATGTTCACATTACATGTTCTCATTTGTTTTTGTTAACGTCATGATACCAAAATACAATTTTAAATTTATTTCGTCTGATTGACTACAAATTTGTGATATGCGTATTATATTTGACATTCTTAGTTTCAGTGAGCACACTTCGTTTTTAATTCTGTAGATCAGGGATATTTCGAAATCTCATTGGAGATCTTTTAATGCAATACAATTAGGAAAGTTAGTTAAATACGAATGCACATATCAACAGCGGTATCCGACGCATTTTCGAAACTATCTGAATCTCCTCAGTTATTCCGGTTGAGCTGGTAGGAAACTTATGGATTTTACGTTGCTTACTCAAACCTATGTAAACTATCCTGACGAAATTCATTAAATATTTGCTACTTGCAAGAGTCTATTTTGGATCAATACTGAATCGGTATTAATTATTTGTGCTCATCCTTGTCACGTGATAAAATATTATTTTTGTCCTCGGATAGATCGCTATGATGTGATATGTTATTACATAAATGACGAACTACGACTATAAATTTCCTATCATAATTGGCTAAATTTCTTCACTGTTGTTCCTATTTTATACACAAGACAAAATATTCTTAAAAGCCAGGTATGTAAAGAATTAAACTTAGCGTGTTATACGATGAATATTCGGTAGATACAGAAAATATCTTGGGAAATCTGTAGCGTTGCTGTTTACAATACAGTGAATTTTTCATTTAAAGAATGTATGCTATTTTACCCATCATGAGGAAAGAAAGCTTAGAAAATTTAACACCCGCAAGACACTATGTGATCAACAACAAAGTTTTAGAGACAATCGAAACAAAAAGGACACTTATATTTAACACCAGAAGAGAGAGTTGAAATTTCTAGAGTACACAATGAGGAAAGAGGGCTTGGAAAATTTGATACGCACAGGGCAGATTGGTAGCAAGAGGAACAGATGAAAGCAGCGCGTAACCTACATAGAGAGCTTGAATAAATGGATGGCGGAACAGGGATTGGGAAAGATAACAAAAAGACACATTTTTTTCTGAGAGCTATAAAGGACGGGAAGTTGTAGCGAGCAATGATCGTCCATGTCCTGAAGGGACACGGCACAGAGAAGAAGAAGATGCTATTTTATTTCATATTTTACAAGGAGAGCTAATTTTCGACTGTCCATAAACATATTCTCATAGCTATGTCATCGGCGTACAGAAAAAATCCCGTACACCCACACAAAGGTATATTCAAAAGGAAGACAATAATCAATTGAATTTGTCGAAGAATTCATTGCTCTCCTAATTTTCTCAATGAAGAAGATTGCGTACTGTCCGTATTTATAAACTTATTGACTATTGTACATGACACAGCGCGTTCATCATTACATATATGGTGGAGCAGGGCCTGTAATGAAATATTATCAGGAAACATCAATCATCAATAGTCACATAGAAATCAGTCAGGAAACATCAATCATCAATAGTCACATAGAAATCAGTCAGGAAACATCAATCATCTATAGTCACATAGAAATCAGTCAGGAAACATCAATCATCAATAGTCACATAGAAATCAGTCAGAAAACATCAATCATCTATAGTCACATAGAAATCAGTCAGAAAACATCAATCATCAATAGTCACATAGAAATCAGTCAGGAAACATCAATCATCAATAGTCACATAGAAATCAGTCAGGAAACATCAATCATCTATAATCACATAGAAATCAGTCAGGAAACATCAATCATCAATAGTCACATAGAAATCAGTCAGAAAACATCAATCATCTATAATCACATAGAAATCAGTCAGGAAACATCAATCATCAATAGTCACATAGAAATCAGTCAGGAAACATCAATCATCTATAGTCACATAGAAATCAGTCGGGAAACATCAATCATCAATAGTCACATAGAAATCAGTCAGAAAACATCAATCATCTATAGTCACATAGAAATCAGTCAGGAAACATCAATCATGAATAGTCACATAGAAATCAGTCAGGAAACATCAATCATCAATAGTCACATAGAAATCAGTCAGGAAACATCAATCATCTATAGTCACATAGAAATCAGTCAGGAAACATCAATCATCAATAGTCACATAGAAATCAGTCAGAAAACATCAATCATCAATAGTCACATAGAAATCAGTCAGGAAACATCAATCATCTATAGTCACATAGAAATCAGTCAGGAAACATCAAATATCAATAGTCACTTAGAAATCAGTCAGAAAACATCAATCATCTATAGTCACATAGAAATCAGTCAGGAAACATCAATCATCAATAGTCACATAGAAATCAGTCAGGAAACATCAATCATCTATAGTCACATAGAAATCAGCCAGGAAACATCAATCATCAATAGTCACATAGAAATCAGTCAGGAAACATCAATCATCAATAGTCACATAGAAATCAGTCAGAAAACATCAATCATCTATAGTCACATAGAAATCAGTCAGAAAACATCAATCATCTATAGTCACATAGAAATCAGTCAGAAAACATCAATCATCAATAGTCACATAGAAATCAGTCAGGAAACATCAATCATCAATAGTCACATAGAAATCAGTCAGAAAACATCAATCATCAATAGTCACATAGAAATCAGTCAGGAAACATCAATCATCAATAGTCACCTAGAAATCAGTCAGGAAACATCAATCATCAAAAGTCACATAGAAATCAGTCAGGAAACATCAATCATCAAAAGTCACCTAGAAATCAATCAGGAAACATCAATCATCAAAAGTCACCTAGAAATCAGTCAGGAAGCATCAATCATCAAAATGAAATATTAATTGATATGGTCCAATTTGTTGAAGGATAATTAGTGATAGAGTAGTGTACGCGTTTGTATTTCCTTAAACAAGAGATTGAGAATTAATATACAAACAATTATGCGCAATTAACATATTTTATTGCCTGATCAAATTAAACGGAACGAATTGAAAAGGCGTGTGTGTATAGACGCCCTTTCTCATATGAACATGTGTCTGTCTATATTTCTGAGATGAAGTAATGTAACTATTTACACTTGTTCGAACCGTTGTCCTTATCTTTATTGTCACATACACCACGTTTCGGCCATTTAACGCCCCGGCCTTCTTCGGGTGATATACGCTGAAATTTCGAACCGAATCCTTTATTTACTCAACGGGAGTAGATTGTTCCACAAAAATTGTACTGTTTAAAATGTTTACTGTGACATTAAGTTTATAAGCCCCCAAATTCACTCACTGATGTATCCATGGACACAGTAGATAAAAGCGTTGGTTGAAGTAATTCAAAAGTGACTTAATAATCCAACATGACTTGACTCAAAGAGTTGTGAGTTCAATACCTGGCCACAGTAGAGGTGAACAACAACAAAACAAAAAAAATTGAAGAGTTGAGTTACTAAAGGGAATTAACTGAAAACGGAGATATCCAGAAAAGGCATGACATGTAGAACTAGAACAATCTACAAATCGTGAACTAAATAAAGGGTTCGGTTCGAAATTCCAACGTATATCAACTGAAGAAGGCCAGGGCGTACAACGACCGAAACCTCGGGAATATGACAATAAAGACAAGAGTCCGTACAATGTAAATAGTATAAATATGAACATGTATGTGTGTGTGAAATTTTTATAAAAGACTTGACTGCACGCAGGCACATGTAATAATTCTATCAAATCAACAAAGAACTCAACTCAAATGTAAAACTGAGAGAGAGACTTACATTTAAGAAGAGTTCTTTGTTGATTCGGTAGAATTATTACATGTGCCCGCGTGCAGTCAAGTAATCTTAGATTTTCTGTGTAATTTCTGTGTTGTGTTCAATGCGACATGTGGTTCACTTGGGAACAAAAACCCCAAAATGGAATGAGACATGTCTGCAGCATTTCTTTTTTGTGTTAAAAGAGACATAAAGAAGAAAATGAGATTTTTGCGCCCTTTTCCTATACACCAACATATGGTTATGAGGATTACCTCCACTTGGTCTACCAAGACGCCGTTAGTTGGCACTGGTTAAATACTATGAAAGAGTGAGGATATCTCCCTCTTTCTCTTTTTCCTCTTTTTAATTTAGTCTATTGTATGCAGCAACACCAACACGAGACTCTTCCCCACGCACAGACACACGCATTTCCTAACAGCTAAGTTTAAAGTTTTTTCTTCCATTTTAACTGTATTCACATTAATATATTTTCTCTCATTTTGTTTACTTTGTATAAAAATACAAGAAAATATTTCCGTGTTGAAATTCCTTCGTTCCATTTGCACATTCATTCCATTTCCTTTTTCCTCTGCAATAAATGGCAATCCGTCATTTATATGTGAACATGTTGTTTCTCACTGTTTTTAGTTGAGCTTGTCGGAGTTAGCTCCTCCTCAGTTCCGTAATCCTTCAACAGGGGTCTCTCTCTCCTGGCTATAAATACTGGCTGACCCTTCGCCCCGATCTCTCTTTTCCACTTAGGCGTGGAGGTGAAGTAACTCTCTCTTTTCAACTAACACCAATATGTGACCTCTCACAGATACAGCGTTTCCCAAATTCTGGGAACACGCTAAGAACAATACACGTACGTACGAACACTCACAACACACACACATAATTTCTCCACACAAACTCTATGTAACTGTCCATGTCTTTCTTTAACTTGTTATTAATATATATTTGTTTACATATATATATCGGTCTTGTTTGTTTTCTTTGTCTTCTCTGGACTTAATTAAAGTCCAACATTCTCATGTAGCTGGGCTGGCTAGCAGGAAATTTCGACCTTTTGATATCTCTTCACATCTTCACCCCACGGTCCACTACAAGCTAGAAGCACTATTAGCAATTCTCTGGATATTACCACAAGCATCTGAGAGGAATTTTTATGTTGGATCAAAAGTTTATTTTGAGTCTCCATTGCAATCCCCATTAATCACTTCGTTTTAATCTGCCACCGTTTAGTGGCATGGACTGTAAGACGCACAAAATGTTATTACCAGTGTTCAATATCTGAGATCCCAGGAAATTCCGATCTTCTGTTTGGCTCTTGTGCCTTTTGGATGCCGAATCAATGTACAATGCACCTTCCACACCCTCTACTCCACAAGACCTGTGGTTGCGTTTGGCGTTGTCATTTCGTTTCTATCATGAGCAAACGAATTATCTATTTTCTAGCCATCTTGGTGAATTATATACTTGTGCTTTTCCTATCATGATCAGTATTTGAGCTCAGAAAAAAGCCAGGCCAATGAATGCTATTAGGTTGGTGCAAAAATAATGTCGATTTTTGACGTTCAACTTCATGTGAGAAAACGACATTATTTTTGCACCAACCTAATAATTTTCATGGCAGGCCTTTATCTTTTGGAAGACTGCATCAAAACAATATTTCAGTCCCCTTTCTCCAGTTTGATTAAGTAAATATAGTAAATCTTATTAGTTAAATGTTTTAGTGTATACTAATAGAAAAACTTTGTGGCCTCCGGCCCATAATGCTAACTACTAAGTTTTACCTGTGAGTAACAACCAATAATACTTTTCAGATTGCAAAAGAGAGAGAAAGAGAGAAAGAGGAGACAGAGGGGGGGAGTGGGAGAGAGATTGAAAGGGAAAGAGAAAAAAGAGAGGGGTTTAACAATGCAGAGTGGAAGACGGGAAAGTGAGGTTGTGATATTATAATGAAGTCGAATTCTTTGTGGATTCCCAAAGTAGAACGTATCAAAATATAGCTGCCCTCATGGAAATGTTGGATCTTCTAAAAATACAACCTGGAGGAAGGCTACCACTGGATTAACGTTACACGACATATTGATTCATATAACAAAAGATACCCGTAGAGTTAGCTGTTAGCCAAAAATAAAAAAAATGAAATGCTAAACTATATTCCAAGTATATGTAGTAAAAAAGATACAGTATATATACGAGAGAGTGCTGAAAAGTTCTCGGCTCGACCCACTTCCCAAAATCAATATTTTGACGTCTGGTCATTGATATACTGATTTTGACCGTGGACTACACCGAGAACTTTTCTGCACCCATTTGCGTGTGTGTATTATACAGTAGGCCGATGAAAAAACAATAATAATAGTAACATCAGCAAAAAATAATAATATTTATTGTATATATTTAGGCCTTAGACCACATAGAAGTACGAGGAGATAAAATGCTAAAAATCGGAATCTTAGCGAAATTTCATCAGCCTTCAGTATCTACATATTATAAGAAGCATATGTGGAGAATCTTTCTCTAATATATATATATATATACATATACATGCATACATACATACATATATATATATATATATATATATATATATATATATATATATATATATATATATATATATATACCGGGTGTAGCAGCAAAATTGTCCAAATCGTGTAACAGCAAAATCGTTAAATTAAGTTTTGAACCGTTGTATCTTAGAAATGATTAAAAATATATTACTGGAATTCTCTGAGATTTTTATAACACTACTGTACTCTACTGTGAGCAATAAGAACGTATAAGTATTCTTCAAGCTTAACAGAAGAATCGTGATGAAATCGATCATAAACGAAATGACATATTCCTCATATTAATCATAGCTAAGGATGGGAAGCTAATGAATCATTGAAATAAAGTTCATATATATATATATATATATATATATATATATATATATATATATATATATATATATATATATAATCATTCCAGGATCGTTTTTCAACTTATTCAAGATTATCTTCGCCCTCTCTAACCATCTAACTTTCTGTCCTGGAGTAACAAGATGCCTCAGAGGATTCACGTACGATTTCATTTTCAAGTCTTTTTTCACTGCTCTTTGAACTGTCATAGCTGAAACTCCTTTATCACGTGCCAAATATCTTATAGATTGAGTTGGATCTTTTCTAATTGATCTCTTTAGCGTTAAATTGAAATGATGATCCCACTTGCTGTTGTGACCTGCTGATCCAGGTTTCCTCCCTACTGTTCCCTGTTTTTAAACTTATTCACCGTTCTCTTGATGTTTCTTGAATGGACTTCGAAGATGGAAGCCAGAGTATGAATGTTGGCACCATTACTAAAGGTCTGACTAATCTTTTTTCTCTCACCATTGCTCAGTTGGGAAGATGTAGTGAGGCTGACACAAAACGATTTTAACCTGTTCTTTTTCAAGCTGAATAACTCAAAGGCTTGAAGGGGCTCGGGGAATTTTTGTTCTTGTCCAGGTGTACGCGCTCGGGCTCCTCACATTAAACCGACCTCGTGGGGGTTGAGTAAATACAAA
This sequence comes from Acanthosepion esculentum, assembly GCA_964036315.1. Lineage (NCBI taxonomy): Eukaryota > Metazoa > Mollusca > Cephalopoda > Sepiida > Sepiidae > Acanthosepion > Acanthosepion esculentum. The sequence goes on from OZ038488.1 coordinate 107,358,045, forward strand.
TTGTTTGTAAAACCCTATTTATCATCTCTCAGTTGCATCTCTGTCTTTGGGCAGAGTGCGTTCAGGGGCGGCTCCCTCGAAGGACAGCGTCGCAATTGAGGAAAATTATACTGAGAGGTGCCGGCATTGGGAAACAGTTTCCAAAGGCCGTGCCCTCTAATTGCACAAGAGAGGGGGATCTGTGCACGTACCGAGGCCAGCACAACCGACGGTTGCAGGATCTGCGGGCAATTTTTGTCTCTAGCCCGAGTTTACGCGCTCGGGATCCCCACAATAAACCGACCTTGTGTCACAACCTGACCTCATGGTGTGCTGAGTAAATACCAATTGCTCTCTCGAGTAGTTTGTAACACTATTTATCATCTCTCAGTTGCGTCTATGTCTTTGGGTAGAGTACACTCAAGAGCGACTCTGGACAGAGGCCCAACTGAGGAAAATCATACTGAGAGGCACCGGCCCTGGGGAAGAACTGACAGAAGCCGTGCCCGCTCGTTGCACTAGAGAGAGGGATTGGTGCACGCACCAAGGCCAGCGCAACCGACGGTTGCGAGTGGCCGGGCAGTTTTTGTTTCTAGCCCGGGTTTACTCACTAGGGCTCCCTACATTAAACTGATCTTGTGTCACAACCTGACCTCTTGTATGTGGGGGCGGTAAGTAAATACAAATTGCTCTCTCGAGTAGTTTGCATTATTTATCATCTCTCAGTTGTGTCTCTGTCTTTAGGCAGAGAGCGCTTAGGGGCGGCTCCGTCAAAGGACAGAGGCGCAACTGAGGAAAATTATACTGAGAGGTGCCCAGCCCTAGAGAACAGCTGCCCGAGGCTGCGCCCTCTAATTTCATCAGAGAGAGGGATCAGTGCTCGCACCGAGGCCAGCGCAGTTGGAGTTGACGGCATACAATTGCATTAAATAAATAACCTATAGAGGTTGATATGCCGCTGAACAAAATCAACCACCCAAGATCTACAATAGCCACATTTACGAAAAGCTATTCGCATTAAAAAAAGGATTAATAAATTAAATGGACAAATGTATCTATTATTTTTTACACTTACACACACACACATACACACACACACACACACACACACACACACACACACACACACATATATATATCCTCTGTGTGTGTGCGTGTATATATATATATATATATATATATATATATATATATATATACAGAAGATGCGATGAATAAATTGTCTAAATTACGCAAAAATGAAAATAACGTTGGCATTTTAACAGATATATTTACCAAAATTACGCAAAATATCTTGAAATGCTAAAATAAAATCGCCATTGGCTTCAACCACGGTCTCCAGACGACTTCGCGATCTCCGGCAAGACTTCTGGACGGTCTCCTTTTTTCTGTTGGTGAATGCTGCCATAATCATTGCCTTCAGTTCATGTTTGGTGTTACAAGATCAACTGCGCCCCACAGATAATAATAAAAAATGTTGCAATCTAAGGAGGTAGTGGCTAGATTATAAGTGGTGATGTGGTTGCAGAAATTGTCTGACAGCCATGACTGGGTTTTTCTACTTGTGTGCCATGGTAAAGAATCCTGTTGCCAGACATAGCATCTTCCAGTAGGCACCATCTTTGACGATTGTGACCCCATAAGGATGTCAAATACAATCATATGTATCTAAAAATACTTACAAATGTAAAATAAAATAAGAGTTATCATAAAACTAAATTAGAATAATATTATTCTATGTTTAAAAGCATTTTTTAATAAGAGTAGAAATCGCTGGCCGTAATGAAATTGGGGAGGTACAATTTATAGGGTCTGATTACCAAACAAGAGATGCGTATTATGCATGAGTGGTAGCATTTTCCCACATTTCAACACAATTTTAATGGTGCGTATTATGGATGAAGGTGTATTATACATGGGGAATTACGGTATATAATGCGAATGTCAATGTGTCACTGTGTCACATTTTTTCAATTAAAGGGATACAACTTTTAATAATTCATCTTCTATATAATAAATGCGAATGTCAGTGTGTTACTTTGTCACACTTTTTCAATTTTACTCCTAGAGGCCGTAGCCCAACATATACGACTTTGGAATCAGGCCGACTCCGTGAGCAAATTAAAAACATTTCGGGTCGGATCCGAACCTGCAAACCTAAGATTTTGGATTCCTAATTCTTCATTACTGCGCGATTGTTTTCGGCGATTTTCTTACGTCAGTTTTTGCGACGATTTTTTTTGTACGCTAACAATTTTTATAACTTGGAAATAAATTTGTGAATAATCTAAATTAATTGCGAAAGTCACCATGAAATAAAAATAATTGTACGGGAAGTAAAGACCTACATACATCAAACTGTCTTTAAATTAAGTGGCGACAGAAGAATTATCGTTGAACTTTTAAATGGTAAGATTAAATATTAATGCCATACTTAAATGCAACGATCAATTTTGAGTTCATCTGTAAAGGCCCAATCAAGAGCCCTCCGCATCTTAAATGCCTCTTTCTAAGCTAGTATATATATATATATATATATATATATATATATATATATATATATATATATATATATATATATTAGGAATGGATTTTTTATTAATTAATCCAACATATTTTATGACTTATTATTTTTAGTGAATACCTATATTTGAGTAGATTCTTTGTTTTTATTTATTAAACAGTAGAGTGCATATTTATCTAATAAGGTTTCTCAAATATTCAGGCCCGTAGATGATAAGTAAATGTCAGCAGTAGCCTTTGCGAGTCCACAGCTGGACCAAAGTCCTTCCCTGTGTTGCGTTCTTCAGGCCACAAAACTTGTGCATCACAGACTGAATGAATGACGGATAATTTTATTGTGTTGTTTAATACATATTTTTTTTATTTATATTACGTCTTGTTTGTTTTCTTTTCATCTTCGGTTGGACAATTTGAGTCCGCCATTGTTCTTGTAGTTGGACCTTCTAGCAGGAAATAAACGCACGTGTCCTCAATTCAACAACACGGAAACCCACACGGTTCTCTATACTCTGCTTTAAACCTGTTAAAAGAGGATCACAGCTAAGTATTCTCAGTTTGTGCTTAACAAATTAAAATCGGCTCCTGAGCTCAGTACGAAACATCGCTTTCTGATTGGTTCATAAATAATAATGTCATGTTTTTGCCAACGTTCGCACGGTTGACCTCGAGTGGACCTGTTTAGAGTTCAACGAGTTATAAAATTGGTAAACATTCTCTCGAGCTTTCCACGTGATCAAAATATGGAACTTCGACACGACTTAGTCAGTGAGTCCTTAAAATAATCAACTCGTCACACGAATCCATGAAACCCAACTTCTCGCTAAAAGTTAATTTCTATTAACATCAACCCGGCTTGTGGAATTCAATTTTTTTTTCAACATCAACTCATCTCGTGACCAATTCAACTAAGATGAGATTCAGAAACCAACTCATTCAATATCTCATCAACATAAAGGAAATCGTAACTATATCAGTCGAAGCGAGACAACTCTACAGTAAGTCAAGCAATCTATTTCATTCAATGTCACCATCAACATAAACTGTTTAATTTCTTACCAGATCTATTGCATAACACCTTTTATATTGCCCTTGATCACACAACCAAGAACTCTAAAGTTTTAAACAACTTTATTATATCGTGTGTACTTGTTATATAAAAATATTTTCCGTTAAAACAAATATCTCCCTATTTAATTATTTCTCTTATTGGTGTTGTCTTTGTTGCATTTGACTTAGTAAAAATAGTAGAGGGTCAGTTTTATTTCTATTTTGTCACTGATACAGATTGCCTAACCCACTACACCGTTTCGTTTCTGTCGACATGCAAAGCTCATTTTTCATTAAACGTATCAATGAGATATAAAAATGAAAAGTTGGCGTTCCTAGTTCCACTAGTGAAGATGATGGAACGTTGTATTCGATCCACAACCGATAACTTATGAGGAAATAAATTTCCCTCTTTGCAAGTTGTTCTAATTCGCTCGAGATGTCCGTGGTCAGTTGAATGCAGTCGATCGACGCACAGCCGTTGAACTTCGACTCCTTAGCTGAAGAACATAAGAATGGAGTTGGAGTGGAGTTGGGGCAGCTGCAGTTTGAGGGAGAAGCGACCAGAGGCCACGAGAGGCTACGAGAGGCCAGCAGAGGGCAGTCGAGCCCGACGATGGCTGGAAGACGCCAGAAGAAGCCACGTGACCTGCTGCCGAAGAGAATTGTTGACGTCTAGTCAGACAAGATAATTGATAACATCGAGCCAGACGAGAGAATCACTGGTGTTGAGCCGGCCTAGAGAATTGCTGTCGAAGAGAATTTCTGACGTCGAGCCAGACAAGAGAATTAATGACGAGAAGTTCCGCCGACTTAATGTCTCGTGCGAATGTTTAACCCGCTCTAATTTTAGAAGCAAGAGATACAGTGTCACGATAGAGAGTCGAATGGGGAGGGTTAATTTTATTGTATAAGCGATTATATAAACATATTGAAAATTAACCCAGCGTCCTTCTTCGTTATTTGTTATTTGTGTATTTCACCGGCGGAAGCATTTTTTGTCCTTTTTCTTAGCACGGTTCAGCCAACTCGATTCAGCTCCTAACTGCGAACGAGAATTCGATCTTCCCTGCACTGTGATCAAAGTACACTGTGTGGGCAGAGCAGATGAATGAATGTAGCGGTCAACAGAGAAGTATCAGTTGGCTGACGACGGTACTGACCAGCGTAGTACAGACCCCGGATCGAGCCGGCCCGGCCGTGTTATATATGTACAAAATACAATATATATATATATATATATATATATATATATATATATATATATATATATATATTGCTATTTTCCCGCAACTTACTTTCATGTGCATGCGCGTTATTTATTTATTTATTTATTGTGGGCGGTTGCAAAATCGCCAGGCGGCTGAAGTTCAGAATCGAGTTTCTTGTCCTTTTCAACCGGTCTTCGGTTCGAAATTTCAACGCAATTAATGCTAATTAACTTTGATTTGATTGCATTTACATGTCATATAAGTTAATTGGCTGATTCAGGCTTGTATCATATGAAAGAAAGTGTTCGTTGAATTATATAGGATTTTTAATATTCTTACTGTTTTAGCTTTTATCATTTATTATAATCAAATTTATTTCATTAGTAACAAACATGATTCATTTTGAATAATTTGTCAAAGGATAAAAAGCATAACACAGGATTTTTTCCATTCTGTCATTCAAAATATAGAAGGGCTAATCAAAAAGTATAGGGACTGATGCTTTAAAAAGAAAACTACAACACTAATTATTTAATCTCCTTTGAAGAAGTCCCCTTCTGAACCTACACACTTTATCCAACATCGTTTCCATTGATGGAAGAATTCCTGAAACTCTTTTTATATAACTGGTTTTATTGTATTTTGTTCTCTGCCTCTACATGTATATGATTCCATCAATAAAAAAGTTATTAATCTGCAGAAATCCTTTCGAAGGACGAAACATATAATGTATAATTTTCTTTTTAAGTTTGTTATTCAATTACCCACCATGAAATGTGTAAGCCATTATCAGTTTGATGGCTATGTTAATGTTAATTTTGATGGCACTTACATGTCATATAAGATAATTGGTTGATTCTGGCTTGTATCATATGTGTTCACTGAATTATAGGGTGATTGAAAAGTAACTCCCTATTTTATGTTTGATGGACTCTCCCATCTTGTAAAAATTATAGTTAGATGGAAGAGTCTCTTCCATCTAACTATAATTTTTACATAAAATAAGGAGCTACTTTGTGAGGTCACTCATACCAAAGCAGCAGAAATTAGTCTCGGGTTCACGGAGATAAAACATACTTTACAGAAAATAACAATAAATGCATGGTAAATTGTACATTAATTTCATACAATTCATTTTTGCGGCATACTGGTGTGTGTACTTTTGATTGCAAATGTTTCATGGTACATGTAATAAAAGGAAGAAGTTACTTCGCATTATTACACGTTATGTTACAGAGAGAAGTTGGACACGTGTTGCCCTTACCAAGGTTTGTGGTGAAGAGATTGATTTTAACGTCTTTTGGCGGGATGTCCGTATTTCCAGTAGAAACAATTTTTGTTGCATGCAGGGAGCATTTTTTAGTATTTTTATTTTTTATTTAATTTAATTTATACAACATTTTTATGTTATTGTTTTATTTTATTTATAATTTTCATTATTATTATTATTATTAATATTATTATTATTATTATTATTATTATTATTATTATTATTATATTTTCCTTTATTTCTAATAATAATGTCCCAACACCTCTCAGGAGAAAGATTTTTCATTTCACTGTTTAAGAACAAAAATAAAGGGATGTCAACTCAAACATGTGAAACATTTATATTAAGAAATAATGCCAAATTAAAAAATCAATTTGAAAATAAGGAGTGAGTGTAAACGAAAAAAATAACAACGAAAAGACAAATAATCACTACATTCTACACATACGCACATCCACGCAGACGGGCGGCCACAGACATACACTAGGAAAAAATCTTTAACCAATGAAAAGTGCATATAAAAAAGAAAAATCGCGAAGTATAATCAGTCAATTGATGATACCCCTGACAAGTGAACGGAGTAATTCCCGGGGGATCCATGTACGAAATTCTGGGTGTCGGGATACGGAAGATAACACCAATCAGCTAGGTAACAAACCTTTTACTTGTTTTGTATATATATATATATATATATATATATATATATATATATATATATATATAAGTATGTGTTTCATAATCCGTATGGATAATTCCAAGGAGGATATAATCAAGAGAGCTCAATGTAAAAACAGAGCAAACATTAATTATTATTAAGAAACATTCTTCTTATGCCTGAAATATTTGTCACCCATTTGTATGAAAATGGTCCATCTGATGAATTAGGATCGAATTTAGATCCTAAGGAAATAAATTATAATCATCATGAAACCTTAAAGTTGTCTGTTTCTTAATAATAATTAATATATATATATATATATATATATATATATGAAGAAATATAGTCTTAATATGTGCTATATTGATGGGATAAAGTGCTCAATATCAGAGATAGAGCGTGTGTAAATATAAAAGTGAACATAGAAGTCAACGCTTAGAGGCGACAATCTGTTTCATGCTAGATGCAATCGTCAGGCCACGAGTGCTGTTATTTTTCTCGGTTATTTATATATACGGGTCAGTGGTGCATTGTGGGTAGTCTATTTTGGCCGTTATTTTACCGGAAGTCGTTTGTTTATTTATTTATTTGGATTAAATTATTTTGATTGATTTTAATTTTTTTTATCTTATATATTTATTTATTTTTTATTTTATTTTTATTTTGATCGGTGTTTTTATTAACGTAGTAAAATTGGTTTATATAGCTTATTTAATAGTTTTGTTTTTGTTTGAGAAGATAATTAAAGCCATTTGTTCAATTTTAGGGTTGATTGTTGTAGTTTGTTCTAACTATTATTTTGGCGGGAACAGTTATTAATTTGTTTATTACTTCATGTATTTATTTGGATTGATTATCTTTATTTGTTTTTTCTAACGGCTAATTTATCGGTATCGGTTGTTAGTTTATTTATATATTTGGATGTATTTAGATCAATTTATTTTAATTGTTTTTCAACAGTTCTGAGTTATACATTGCAATGAATGAACTAATCGTAGTAAATGGAATATTCAGATCGTCTGAGATTTTCCTTATCTTTTACCTTCTTTCCATAGCTTAACAATCAGTTCTTTTTGCGAATTTATCACTTCTTAAACTCTTGCCATGATGATAACCTTCTTGCATGAATATCAGTTACAGAATGTCCTGTTTGTATATTTTAGGCTAAAATAACTACTGATAACGTTATTGGAACATTCAAGAATATTCCACTTGAATAATCTGGGACATTAAAGCAATTTAAAAGTTTTAAAATTTGAAATTTGCAGTGCACGAATATTTTTCACCTGTTTTTAAAATGGATAAATGGGACTTATTTCTATTAAATCAATTTTTTTCTGTTTTCCATGTATATTTAGTTATTATGCATCTGTGTACAGTTAATTATATGAAAAATATGTTCATACATTCTTTGGAAATACAATAAATTAAAAATTTGTATGTGCACGAATATTTGTTTCTCTCCACTGTATATATATATATATATATATGTGTGTGTGTGTGTGTGTGTGTGTGTGTGTGTGTGTGTGTGTGTGTGTGTGTGTGTGTGTGTGTGTGTGTGTGTGATAATATGCAACTATTTTACTTCAATTTTTTACTTACATTTATACCTTTGGATTTTTATGATATTCTTTGAAGTTTTCCTCATCAAATCTCAAGTGTTGAATATTTTCTAACAAAATGTCAGTCCAGTCCACTGGGAAACAACGAGAAATTTACCCATTCTGTTTTTGCATTCTTTCTCTTTCAATTTTCATATCTTTGTTGTGACATAATACTGATGCTACTTCTTTTCAGAATTCTTTGCTTAGAGAACAGTGACGTTTTGGTTTGCTGATGCCCGGGGCCAACTCCTTGATTGTATGCCCCTAAGACTCAAGTAGGCGGGTGCCTATAGAGCTTAATACTGTGAGAAAGGAAGAGATTTTAAATATGTAAAAATAAATGAAACATGAAATAAACACTTTATTCAAATTAAATACAAACTAAATTATTATTTCTCTCTTTGAATGGATCCCTTCCCGATATGGGTACCCGGGGCCATCGCACTCATATTCGCTTTGTTTTTTAACATTTTTTTCTAAAAGTCATATAACTTTTCGTAGAAAATGTCATCTCACATTACATTAGCAGTTTTAAAAAATAAATGCGTTTAATTCAAGAAGTGTGTCCGTGTGTGTTGACTGATAGCAGCATGGAAAATAAAATCAAAGAACCGAGTTCAAATTCCAGTCACGATAGTTTGTATTTATTTTACAATATTACCCTTGAGAAAGGTATAACCCTCCTCCCCACAGCTGTGACAGACTGGTGAATGTATTTTTAGTTATCAGGAGGATTTATGATGTCGGTGTTCTTAAACATTCGTCCACAACAAATTAAGAGATAATATTGAAAACAAATCATGCAAGAAAATTCAGAGTGAAGACAAACATAATTAAAAGTGTAACAATAACATTGATTTATATACAATTGACATATACAATTAGAAAGAGGGATGCTCTGAAAAAAGAGTTTTTTGTGTTCTCAATCTTGCAAAGAAGGAACCTCTTCTATGGACCGTCAAAATAATAATATACGATAATTTTTATTTATAATTTTTTTTTAATAATTCTAAGAATCTTTTGTGTTAGATTTCAACTCTCTAAATTGATTGTACGCTGTTTTGTCTTTTTGTTTTTTTACAAACATTAAATTTTGCCTTTGATTTTGCGCAAAGTGTAAAATATCAGGTTTTCGATTTTTTACCTTCAGGGTTGTACTTTTTTCCAACCAATTTGGACTCAAAACCGGCACTGAAGAATTATATATCAAACAAAATAAAATTTCATCGAAATCGGATGAAAACTGTGGAAACGCATGAACAACATCCGATCACACACACACACACACACATATTTTGAGAATTATAGATATAGATTTGTAATTTGTGCATTTTTAGTTACTATGATACAAGTCCAGTACTGTAGTCCATGCTAAAATGTGTGTGACAAGATGGAAACATGCAAAAATTTACAGTAGCAACAGATGTGTTCTCCGGTCATATCAATATTCTTGCATGTTTGTGAATTGAGCATGTCTCACCGAGCCAATCCTACGGCAAAATGAGGCAGGCAACGAAAGAGGTGGTAGAACAGGTATGAGGTTGAATGATGCCTTGTACTAGCTACAGAATAGAAAGAGATGAAGGAATCTATTTGCCATGTTATCTGTGGTGTTTCCCTGGTCAGACAGGCTATGAAGTTACGATGATAACGATAAACGGTCACTTAATTACACACCAAAAAGATGTTGCTTAACAATGATCGTCAAACTGGCTGAAGAAGAAAGTTATTATTACAAAATAAGACTTGCTCTAGTGGTTAAGGTAGTTGCACATTTCAGCAGTAGACACACCAGCCTATTCTAGATTGACACATTGCAATCTTTCAAAACCTAGTAAACATCCATTTTAGGCCTGCCATAGCATATGCATGCTATTTCACTAATATCAGGAATGATCCTCACCGGGTGCCCTGAGACTGTAGCCTTGTGTTAGATTGGAATATAAATGCTGGGATGTATATGCCTGTAGACGTTGTGGAAAAATTTACAGGGATTTATGCATGATGAAATATATAGTAAAAAATTTTCCCCAATATTTACACCTGTATATAATGCCGTCACCATCTCGTATAGAAATTATTTCTCAATATATGATGAACAAGAAAGATATGGAAGCAAACTGAACTTTTAATTCTGTGGTTTTTATACTAAAGTTGAGTAAATTATCACTGCTTTGGTTAATTTGTAGTATAAGCACCAAAAGCCCCCGCTATTGAGACTGTACCATTCTGGTGTTAAATTGCCTGGTTATTTCGAAAAGGACATTAAAACAATGCGCTCGATTACAGTTTAGAAGTTATAGACAATGAAAGTTCGACTTCTTCCTCGTCGCGTACACAGAACGTTCGTCATTACTGGCTTTATACATACGTTTGCCTTGAAAGTTCATGCGGCGCGGAAGCTTCACTTGTCTTAATTACTGCGCAATGCACGAAGTAATGTGCGAAAAAAAAAAAGTAAAATCCGACAATTAAAATAAAACAAAATAAAAATTACGTGCCTGAAAAAAAAAAAAGGATTTTTTCGTTTTTTTCAACGTTGTTATTTTTTTATGTGTCGTGAAAATTTCTTGAATTTAAAGCTTCATAAATTACATTTTAGGGTGATGTTCTGTTTCATTACCTATAAGCAGATTATCGCACCCGGCCGGAAGTTACTGCCGGCTAATCAAACATCTGAAAGCGTCACATCGGAAAGCAGAACGAATGCCGTTAATTTCCGGTGAAAAAAGACAAAAAAAAAAAAAAACATAACATACACAACTAAAAATAATGACCAAAATCTAATTTATATACACATGGTGCCCAAATGAAACCCATGTGTACATTCAAAAGTGGAAGGTAATTTTTAGTCGACAACCAAAAGACATTGTTAAGTAGGCAACGATGCTAACCGCGGCCGACATAAACACAGCCAATTTCTTCTACCAAATAACTTGGCCCTGGGGTAGAGCGACGCGCCCCCCTCACATTCACCTGACCGACGCTCGTCGCTGACCAGAAGAAGCAGCCAAGCCTAGCAGCAGCAGCCACCACTGAAGCCAGCCGCTCACAGTCTTGTTGCCGAACTCAGCAGCAGAAGCAGCTGACCAAGCCAAACCCAGCAGCAGCAGCCACCAGTGAAGCTAGCCGCTCCCAGTCCAGTTGCCAAACTCAGCAGCTGCAGCTGAACACGCCAAACCCAGCAGCAGCAGCAGCCCAGGCCGATTCTTATGTGATAGTCCTTCTAAGGACTACCAAACCACATTCGTATGCGATAGTCCTTCTAAGGACTACCAAGCTACATTCTTATGCGATAGTCCTTCTAAGGACTGTCAAGCTACATTATTATGCGATAGTCCTTCTAAGGACTGCCTGGCTACATTCTTATGCGATAGTCTTTCTAAGGACTACCAAGCTGCATCCCTTGTGACCGTCACCCTAAGGATAAACAGGCTACCCCAGCACTGCCTTGCCTGCCTGTGGTCTGCCGCCCTGAAACAAGACGATCTTTCGATTGGCACTCCCCGACTTCATATCGGATTACTCAAAACGATACATGTACATACTTTTGCCAGATTGATGAATAAAATTTGGCTTAGATTTTAAAACCCTCGCCTTTGTTATCCTTGCTTCGATCGCTACATAATTTTTTTGTTTGCGGGGTTAACAGTACCTGCTTGACGTCCCGCAACAAGTGGTGACCCCGATATTTACGATCGATCAAGATGGCAAAAGACGAGTGTGAACAGAACTCTCCCATAAACGTAGCGATGCCACCCTCGAACCTACCTACATACAACCACCAAAACACCAAAAACTGGTTTCTTCAGTTGGAAGCGATTTTCTCGGTACGGAAGATAACATCACAAAAAAAGAAATTTGCCAACGTGGTGCAAGTCTTGCCACCTTCAGTGGTCGACAAAGTGGCTGACATTCTGGAAAATGTACCCGAGCAGGAGCCATATACTCGGCTAAAGGACGCAATTCTAAAACGCACCGGCCGTTCGGACGATGATCTACTCCGGGAACTTTTCACCCACGTTACCAGGGGTGACAGAACACCCTCACAGCTTCTACGCTTCATGAGAAGCCGACTGGGAAAGCATTCGATGGCCGAATCTATCCTACGCGAACCGTGGATGGACAAGCTACCCACCACAATAAAGCAGATATTGGCGCCAATCGCAGAAAACACACCACTGGACCAGTTAGCAGACTCCGCCGACCGCATCGCAACAAAACTGGACCAAGGAGTGTGTGCTGTGCGGGACCCAGACGACACACTAACCAAAAACGAAGAATTACAAAAAGTAGTAACTGAACTGCAACAGCAGCTACAAGACATCCGTATACTCCTCTCCCGCAAACCAAGAGACCCAAAACCAACGGCCAACAATTGGCGACGGAGAATACGGAGAATACGGAGTACCAGCAGGGATCGACGAATCGACCCAGAATTATGCTGGTACCACCAAAGATTCGGCGCCAGGGCAAAACATTGCTCGGCACCCTGCAAATACGGCTCCAAGACAAATTCGGGAAACTAAACAACCGGCAAATAGGAGCGGCAGAACCCGCCGGTAAAAACACACGAAGCCGCCTTTTTTACGTATGGGACCGACGAAACCACATAAAGCTTTTAGTGGACACAGGCGCGGTAATCAGCGTGATACCCCCAGAGAACAACAAGACCGAAAGGCGGCCCTATATAAGCTCCAGGCGGCAAACGGCTGGACAATCGAGACATATATAACCAAAACACTGACTCTAAACATCGGCATGCGGCGTGATTTTACCTGGACTTTCACCCAGGAAGACGTAAAAACGCCAATACTCGGAGCAGATATCCTGGCCCACTATGACCTAGCTGTGCACATGAACACGAGGGCCTTATCGGACAACACCACCGACATTTCGGTTAAAGGTACCCTCTCTCGACACAACACCACTGGAATCAGTGTAACAACTTGCCACGGACGAGAATACGTCGAGATCTTGAATAGATACCCAGACATCATTCAACCACTCGCGGGTACCGGTCCGGCAAAAACACCAAACGCAGCATCATATAAAGACCAGTGGACAGCCAACATTTTCCCACCCACGATGACTCCCTCCTCATAAGCTTGAATACGCCAAAAAGGAATTCAACAATATGCTGAAGGACGGATTCATACGACCCTCCGATAGCCCATACTCCTCACCACTACATCGTGTACCTAAACCTGGAAACACACACTTTAGAGTATGCGTCGATTACAGAAGATTGAACGCTACAACCATACCCGATCACTATCCAGTCCCTCATATATATGATTTCGCCTCGGGGTTACACTCGCGTCTTTTCAAAAATAGATCTAACGAAAGCTTACCATCAGATCCCTATAGCTCCGGAGGACATCCCAAAGACCGCTGTAACCACTCCCTTTGGTCTTTTCGAATACGTCAAGATGCTCTTTGGCCTGAGGAACGCAGCACAAACCTTTCAACGCTTCATGGACGAGGTACTGCGCAGCCTAACGTACGCATATGCCTACATCGGCGACATCCTAGTAGCTAGCACGGATGAGAACGTTCACAAGCAACACCTAAACAAAGTTTTCCAAAGGTTAGCACATTATGGACTCCGGCTGAACATCGACAAATGCACTATCGGGGCATCTGAGGTGAATTTCTTAGGTCATCATATCGACGCAAATGGAATCACACCGTTACCCGAGACAATCGACGGAGTAAGAAATTTCCTTACGCCTACATCCACAAAACAAATCAGGCGATTTATCGGTATGATAAATTTTTACTGCAGGTTCATCCCCGACTGCTCGACAATTCTTTCCCCGTTGACAAACCTCATAGAGCGAAAGAATAAGCAAATTACACTAGAAGGAAAATCCTTGCGGGCTTTCGAAAAGGCAAAGACAGCACTGATAAACTTCACAAAACTCTCATTCATCGAAAACGACCCGGAAACCAGGATCTTCCTCACGACAGACGCTTCCGACGTTGGAATAGAAGCAGTAGTGGAGCAGCAAGTGAACATGGAGAGAAAGCCGATAGCTTTTTTCTCAGCTAAACTCTCCGCAGCCCAGAGAAGATACAGCACCTTCTCACAAGAACTCCTGGCTATCTACCTGTTCATCCATCATTTCCGACATCTCCTGGAGGGCAGACATTTCACAATTTTCACGGATCACAAACCACTGACCAACGCGATGAATGTCAGCACAGACAAGTACACATCCCGTGAAACACATCATCTCGATTACATCTCACAGTTATCGACGGACATCAGACACATCAAAGGAAAGAACAACACCATCGCAGACACATTGTCCAGAACAGACGTCAATACCCTGGATAACGATATCTTGAGCCAGGAGCTGATAGCCGACAAACAAAACGACGATACCTGACCTCACCAATGAGACTTCGTTGAAACTGCAGGAATTCCCGTGTCCGTTCAGCGATAAAACTCTTTTCTGCGACACCACGCTGGATACTCCGAGACCATACATTCCTCCATCTCTCAGAAAAAAAGTATTTCTCCATCTCCACAATCTATCCCATCCGAGCAAGCGAGCAACCGTCAAGCTTATCGCTGATCGATTCGTGTGGCCTAACATGAATTCAGACATCAGGAATTGGGTCTCAACCTGCATACAATGTCAAAAATGCAAAATTCAGAGGCACACAAAATCACCAGTTGGAACATTCACTACACCCGACGCACGTTTCTGTCACATCCACGTTGACCTTGTCGGACCTCTACCAATGTGCCAGGGGTACCAATATCTTCTAACAGTCATAGACCGTTTTTCGAGATGGCCAGCCGCTGTGCCGATTAAGGACATTTCCGATACCACAGTTTCTAAAGCTATCCTCGCCAAGTGGATTACGAACATACCCTAAGTTCTCACTACAGATCGGGGACCACAATTTCAGTCCTCGCTTTTATGAGAATTCTATCAACTTCTGGGCGCCAGGCACATTAAAACGACTGCTTACCACCCTTGCGCAAATGGCCTCGTCGAAAGATTTCATCGATCCTTAAAGGCATCCTTGTCGACCAAAGTCGACATACACAACTGGGTCAACAACCTCCCCATGACCATCCTCTCTTTGCGGAATACACTTAAAACCGATTTAGGGTGTTCGACAGCGGAGCTCGTGTTCGGTATGCATCTCTTCTTACCAGGACAATATTTCTACACTCCGCAGAACTCGTGCGCAATCTCACCAAGTTCTTTCGTGCAGGATCTGCGCCACAGAATGGCCAAACTCACATATACTCTCCCACGACAACAAACCTCAACCTCATACTTACCACAGAAACTGGATATCTGCGATTTTGTCTTTGTCAGGAACGACGCCGTATAAAAACCTCTCACACCCAGTTACCAAGGTCCTTTTAATGTTCTGAAGCCTTCCGAGAAATTTGTCACGATCATGCGCGGCAAAGACAAAGATACAGTCTCCATCGACCGACTCAAACCAGCTTGGTTAGAGGAAACTCCTCCCGACGCAAACTTACCAACAACGACGGAAGATGAAACAACTAAACCAGTCGTACGAACAAAATCAGACAGAAGAGTTAATTTTCAGGCCAAATTAAAGACATACATTTTTTTGGATTGATCATGATCAATCTTCTAGGAAGGGGGCCTTATCGCACCCGGCCGGAAGTTACTGCCGGCTTCTCAAACGTCTGAAAGCTTCACATCTGAAAGCAGAACGAATGCCGTTAATTTCCGGTGACTCAGCGTTTTCAGACATCGAAACACAAAAAAGAAAAACGAAACATAACATACACAACTAAAAATAATGACCAAAAACTAATTTATATACACATGGTGCCCAAATGAAACCATGTGTACATTCAAAAGTGGAAGGTAATTTTTAGTCGACAACCAAAAGACATTGTTAAGTAGGCAACGATGCTAACCGCGGCCGACATAAACACAGCCAATTTCTTCACCAAATAACTTGGCCCCGGGGTAGAGCGACGCGCTCCCCATTTCACTTTCACTTGACCGACACTCGTCGCTGACCACAAGAAGCAGCCAAGCCTAGCAGCACCACCAGTAGCAGCAGCCACCACTGAAGCCAGCCACTTCCAGTCTTTTTGCCGAACTCAGCAGAAGCAGCTGACCAAGCCAAACCCAGCAGCAGCTGAACAAGCCAAACCCAGCAGCAGCAGTCCAGGCCGATTCTTATGCAATAGTCCTTCTAAGGACTACCAAACCACATTCGTATGCGATATTCCTTCTAAGGACTGTTAAGCTACATTCTTATGCGATAGTCCTTCTAAGGTCTACCAGACCACATTCTTATGTGATAGTCCTTCTAAGGACTGCCTAGCTACATTCTTATGCAATAGTCCTTCTAAGGACTACCAAGCTGTCACCCTAAGGATGAACAGGCTACCTCAGCACTGCCTTGCCTGCCGCCCTGAAACAAGACGATCATTTGATTGGCACTCCCTGACTTCATATCAGATTACTCAAAATGATACCTGTACATACTTTTGCCAGATTGATGAATAAAATTTAGCTTAGATTTTAAAACCCTCGCCTTTGTTATCCTTGCTTTGATTGTGTTATCCTACATAATTTTTCTGTTTGCGGGGTTAACAGTACCTGCTTGATGTCCCGCAACAAGATTTATTAAGGACAATAAAAAAAAACACTATTCATTTAAAAAAATAAGCGCATTTTAAAATATCCACGAAAATCGTGCAGTAATCAAGACCAGTAAGATACGAAAAGCTGTAAAAAGTCCATTAATTAAGTAAGCCTCGGCGCATTATTAGTATAGGAAAACATATGTAAACAACGCAAGTAATGGCGGCCGGACAACGCAAAGGAGATCGAACTGACATAAATCAAAAACGGTAATTGAGCGCAATGTTTTAATGTCATTTTCGAAATAACCAGACAATTTCACACTAGAATGGTACATTCTCAATACTGGGGGCTTTTTGTGCTTATACTGCAAATTAACCACTGTTTTTTTTTTAAGTATAACTTTATGATTATGAGAAAGATTATAATGAAAATCAATGTGCATGTAGCATAGCGGTTATCAGTAGAAAAAGTGGAATTTTCATCTCAAGCTCAGTTTTTGACCAAATTTTTGTTCATTTTACACTAATGCTCTTGCAAA
Organism: Acanthosepion esculentum; assembly: GCA_964036315.1. NCBI lineage: Eukaryota > Metazoa > Mollusca > Cephalopoda > Sepiida > Sepiidae > Acanthosepion > Acanthosepion esculentum. Next base: position 107,375,481 of record OZ038488.1, read on the forward strand.
GGGAAAACTCCATTTTTCTCCCACTATGGATTAAATAACAAAGCAGACTCAGTTCCCTTGCTTTGATCCGTCCTGGGTATGACAATAAACTTCATCCGAGTTCTGAGTAAGATTAAACTACATCCAACAGCAAGGCCTCTGACCAGGACGTTTTGATGAGCATGGGACCACCTCTTAGTTGCTGATGTTCCCAGGTCCACCTTGAGCTGGAGTGGTAGCACGTGTTAGGGTCCCAGCTATGGGAAAATAGTTAACCCCCGAACTTATGTTGAAACACTATGAAAGTGTAAAAATAGGTTTTTTATACCAGAAATACTTTTTTGTAAAAAATTATTACCAGAATTACATTTTTGAAATAATATTACCAGCAATAGATTTTTGGAAAAATAACATTACCAGAAATAGTGTTGCCATTAAATAACCCATTGAGGTTGATATGCCATAAAACAAACCAAACCAAACCAAATCTTGTCTTGAATGGTAACCAATCTATTACAACTCTGAATTCAAAACCTGCCTGCAAAGGGATGAGCTCTGTCAGGCTATCTTGCCCTAGACACACCTACTTTTTTTATAGCTGCAGTACACATGATACTACTATGAACTTAATAGTTTATATAACTCATGATCATGACAAAGAAAAACAAAGTCTTATTTTATGCTTCAAGATCTAGGACAGCTTTCTCCAAGTGACATGTTAATCAGATTATATCGTCCCAAAGTATTTTGAGCCCTCATTTTGAGAGTGAAACCAAGCTGGATAAGTAACTGTATTAACTAATAATAGAAAAGTATAATAATTAGTAATTTATAAATGTTTCATATAATAAACCTACTTTAAATCCTTTTTAATTAAAAAAATAAATTGTAATTTTTTTTTTATTTTTGACATTCCTAATATTTTATAAATTTAGCATCTACCTAGAGAATGGAATTAGTTGTAGTGATTTTCCAAGCATAGCTTAGATGTGGCACAAGGCCAAAAGTAGGGGGCACCTACTGGGGATCGATCTCACTACTCAGTCATAATTGTTCTAGCAAGACCAGCTTGCTAACCATTACACCACCTTGAGGTGCCCCAAATGGAATTAGTTGTAAGTGGTGATATTGTGTTGCTGCACTTGTGAAGGGCCATCTAATCTTCTTAATAAAGTACCTTATTGATCATAGGTTGTTCTTGTCACAAGCACACCACTGAAATAAAATGCATGCTTGGCAGTTCACTTAGCATAATTACTGCTGAGACACAGCTATGACACTACAGGGACTTTTTTTTTTCTGAAACTGAGAACTTAACAGAAAACTAAATTTGTCCTTTTAGACTTTTGTCTATGACAATGAACTGAACTGTATTATTTGTCTAAATCCATTACTGCTATTAATTTTTAAAATAAATCAGAGAACTTCATTTTTTAAAACATTAGCTTCTAAAATTTGTATATAGATCTTATATGCAGAAAAAAAATATTTTCATTTCAGATAATAAATATAACTGAAAAGCCCAAAAATAAAATAAAAATGTATTTAAAATCAAAACCAGAAAATGTTTACAGTTGAATAATGAATCTAAAAAAAAAAAAATAGAATCAAGAATTTTTAAAGTTTAATATTTGATTTAACCCCACCATTTTTAACATCTGATTTACCCCTACACCCATTCTTTTATATTTTGTCATAGCCTGCATAGACAATAGCAAGGAGCTGTCTACTATATTCATTAGTGTTCAGGACAAACAATGATCAATGTATGCAGTACCATTTAGGATGTGTAGACAATCTTGATTTGGGACAAATAATATAAAATAGATTAAAAATGTAGGCATCAACAAGCTGGTTTCACATGTCATTACAAGTTTAGTCTTCAATAGATAAATGTAGCTAAGTATAATGCTATAATTTTGACTGAAAGGTCAATTTCCTGAATGTAATCTTTTCTTTTGAAAAAATAGATAAAAAATAATGTGTAGATGATATCAATGTACATCAATAAAAAAAAAAAGTAAGCATTTAGTTTTGGACAACATTTGAAATATTTTTTTTAAATTGACTCATCAACATGAAAATATTTTTCCTTTGACTTCTTAGAATTTTCTTTTAAGAAAAAGTTAAATTAAATTTACTTGATGAAGATACGAATGAAAATCAAGTTTCCAGGAAATATTTACTCTGCAATGACTGAAGGAAACAAGAAATCATTAAATAAAAGTGAAACAAAAACGTTGAATATATCTTTAATCTAAGCAACATTTTGATGTTGTTGTTTTTTTAATCTTAAAAACTAAAACTTTTCTCAATAAAGGCAGACTGTGTTGGAGATCAAAGTTGTATTGAAAACAAACTCTAAAAACAGATATTCTTCTCAGTGAATCTTTAAGAACGTCATTCTGAAATTGGTGAAACTTGAAATCAGAAGCACTGTTTCTTCTGTTAACTTTTACTAATCCTGAGGTATTGTGGGAGACGAAGCAGCAGCAGCTTCTAGGAGATTACATCACATAAGTTTTCCAAGGAGCACTTGTGCCTGCCAGGAAATTCATCATTTGAAACTGGATTCTTATCTGGCTTTGATTGCTGACCTTTGGAATGAACATAAACTTGATATACCCATCAAGGTACAATCTGCAGGTATGCATTCCTTCTTTCTTTTTTAAAAAAGAATCCATCCAAGTTGAAATTGTCATCAGTTTTAATTAAGCATCAACCAATCAAAATGTGCCTTTTACCAGCAGACAAAAAAAAATCATTTTGAAGTTGGGAGGGTGGTTATACTTTTGTAGCCAATTGATATGGCTCATCAATAAAGAAAGTGCTTTATTAAATTATCTCTAACACGTTAGATGCTTTTTGGTTGGTATTCAAGTCCAATGGTCCCACAAATTCTTCAATATGAGCCTTGAAATTTATGTGGATATAAGAAAAATGATTGTATCTCATTAAACAAATCATTAACTCCTTTTATTTTTAGATAATTAAAAAGAAAAAAACAAATAAACAGCCTCATATATAATAAAATATATATATATATATATATATAGATATATATAAAGAGCGCATTTAGCCTGTTAATACCCATTGTCTGACAGCCTCAGGAAGAACAGTGAAAATAATGGGCACATGGCCTGAGTGGTTAGAATGTTTGCATTCTGACCATGCGACTCGGGTTCGAATCTCACCATGGTCGGTTTGTCAGGAAGGAGACTTCCTGATGTTATCGAACTGGAGGGGTCGATCCCAACATGCAGCACCTTTGAAAAGTGCCTCAAAACCACACCACGGTTTGACCCAAGCTTTGTGTGTGAAATTGGGTAGACAGAACCCTTGGGGGCTGTCGATAGTTGTACCAGCTGAAATTCACAAGTCATCATGGCTAAGGGCTTAAGCGTGATGGCCTTGTTCAAATTGTTGCTCACACTAGATAACACGCTCTTTCCCAGAAACTGTAACTAAGGTCTGCTCAGCATAGTTGCAGTATAAACCACCGATGGGCTCTGTGGGTGTTGAATAAACATAAATGCACCTGAGAAAGCATCTGCAATAGGGATTGGCTAGCCACCCTAGTAGACAGGTATCCTCGAATACGAATGGCCAGCTATATATACCTACTGTCACATTTTTGGCATGGTAGGTATTAATGGGTTATAAGTGAACACAGTGCGACCAAAGGGTAAAAAGAAGAAAAAATGATGACTGCACTGAACTGGTGCTATCATTGTGGAAACCTATAATTAATACTGGATTTTATGGTGGGTATTAACAGGTTAAAATATCTACGTCATAACTGGACAAAAATGAGATAAAACTACATGAGAACTAAATCAGTTTTGGTACAATTTCCGTTAAAATGAGTGCTTATTTCAGGTCTTATAAAATGTTTGAGAATCTATCATCATGCATAATTAGTTATAAATATTTTACTAAGATCCCAAGTTTTGATATTAATGATCTTAAGATATTTGTTCAATGGAAGTTCTAATATTGTAGTATCAATTTTTGGTAATAAAAAAAAATAAACAAACCATTTGTAAACTGTACTAGAATTTCATAATTTTATGAATAGTACTAGCAGCCATACCCAGCTGGTTGATCAGAAAAAGCGTTCAATTAGAATGGAGCAAAAACAGCATCATGTTTACATGTAACAGAGTCTATCTTCTTCAATTACATTGAAGTACTTTCATTAAAAAAAACTTTTTGAATTAATGCAGTTATTGATATAACATAAGTTGTATTTATTCAATCAAAGTTAGCTGAGAACATGAAATGGTAAAACAGGCAACATGAAAACCCACTTCAGACCACAATTATTTTGGAGTTTTGAAATTCAATTTGTCAGTGTGCGACCAGGGATGTAAAAAAGGATACATTTATAAAGCAATTGTTAAGTTTGATGAAAACTGGTTGAAAGATCAATGAAAAATAAGAAAGAAACCAGTAAAAATCGCCATTTTTCACTATTTATACGGGTTTTCACTATATGAATGGACTCAATTATTAAATTAAAGGAGTGTTAAAAAATCAACTTATTGTTGGCTACAATTGAGTAAGGTTTGCTTGAAAATTGAGGAAGTTTTTAGTTTAAAATTTGTGCTGAAATCAATTTGTGTTGAAATCAATTTTACGCTAAATGCAGTGGTGTAGAAATAAAAATGAGGTATCGTTGAGCTTGTCATGATATAAGTAACCTCCATACCAAGTTTGAACAAAATTGGAGGAAAAAAGTTGAATTTATTGATTTTGATTGGCTTTATCGATTACTGATTTTTTTTCAATTATCAATTTTTTACACTAAGAACCTATCTCTTACATTGTACAATGTATGTGCCAAGTTTGGTCAAGATTGGTTAGATGGATCTCAAGTGAAAAGGTATCACACAGACAGACATCCTCTGTTTTATATATATAGATTACTATATTGAAGGAGGGTTCAATGAAGATACAATGTTTATGCTCAAGATTTCAACAAAGGTGAAAACATCTATATGAATACTTATTATATAGAATTTTATTCAAGACATTTAACACATTAAATAAAATATTTATTTAAAAAACATGACAACATCAGAAAATATATAACATTATAACATATGTATATTATAGTAAATAAAAATGGATATGTTTTTTCAAATGACCAATAAGTTGGATTTTCTGCCAAGCAGATAATATATTTAGAAACAATTTATATCAATGTTTTTTTAATGGTTTAATTAGTTTTCCTCAAATGAGTATTAATAAATAAATCATTTTAACTTAAACATAAGTACAAGGTCAGTCCGAAATGTATACAACCATTTTGAATATTTTGAGAACCAGTTGGGCGGCCTTGATTTTATTTGGCAAGCAATCAGTGGGGGACTTTACTGCACATGCATGAATAGATACTCTCCAGTGGCGTTGTTCAATTAACAGTGAGATATCACTGAGTGAGCTTGGGTACTGTGGGACTATTCCATTGAATCTGAGTAGATTCTTCAGCTCTCAGGTATTTGTTTTTGCAGAGCATTGCATCAATCAAGTTTGTCCACCCACCACACACTACAGTCCTGATTTTACTTTGAATTTTTTTTCTTTTTCTAATGCTAAAAATTACTTTTGAAATATCTTGGATTAAGAAGAATATGATGGCAATCCTGAAAGAAGAATTTGTAGACTCTTTTGAAAACAGTGTCAGGATAGTGATTTTCCAAGCATAGCTTAGATGTGTCACCAGGCCAAAAGTAGGGGTGCACCCAGTGAGGATCAAACTCACTATTCAGTTGTAATTGTTCTAGTGAGATAAGCTTGCTAACCATTACATCACACGGTGGTGCCCCCAGTGTCAGGACAAGTATAAGTGAGATTGCACTTTGAAGAGGACTAAAGTGCTACTACCCTAGGTTGGCTATTTTTTATTTTTTTTCCATTTAATGGCTGGATATTTTCCAGACAGACTTTATATGTTAGTAATTTTGCTGTAACTCAAAATCAGAAATGTTTAAAAAAAAAAAAAAAAAAAAAAAAAAAAAAATGAACAAAAATAGGGTTTAGATATTTTCAGTATGAAATGAGACCTGAGACTAACTTTAAGCCATTAGTGGTAGATGACAGGAGTTTCAGTCCTTTTAGCATCGATAATGTATTGACATAAAAAATGATAACTGAGCTGTTGATACAGTTAATGGTTCAGTTTCAATACTCAAAAGAATTTTTTCTTTTTAAATAAGAAATGTGTAGGATAAAAACCCTGGAGTGAAAATAATTTTTTTTTTTTTTTTTTTTTTAATACTGTGAATAAGGAAATAAAAGAATTACACTACTTCTGTCCCATAATTGTTGTTTCATTAAGCATATGAAATGTGCATTCAAATGTAACAACTATTATGAGACAAAGGTATATTAAATCTTTGGATATTGGCATATATATTTTTTGGTGCCAATCATGGTTACCAAAAAAAAAAAAGAAAAAAAGGTTAATTTCCCAAACATGAAAATACACACACAAAAAAGGGAGGAAATTCTATTTTTAAAGTTTTAAAATTTTCTTTGAGAAAAACTTAATTTTAAAAAGTTTAATTTCCAATGCTGACCCACTTACTACAGATGGAGTCCCATGATCAACTAGTTGGTCTGGCTTATATAAAGGTGACTTGATTCAACTGACAAGGAATATGAAGTAGTTACTGGACTACGTTCTCTGCTTGTATTATTCAATGCCAATGTGTGCACAGTTAATACTCATTGGGACTAAGTCAGTTTAAAATCTATTGGCAGACTATCTACTCATATTTGGTTATTATTAAGGTTTTGTAATGTATTGGCTCTGCAATCTTTACAATATCTGATATATTTGAACAACAGTCCATCATCAAAATGTACATACTACCAAAACTAAATCTGCTATCAAGACCTTTGGGAGGTGATTTGTCAGGCTTTTGTCAAACATTCTATAGGTCAAATACAAATTTTTGATTGGCACACACCTTTCAAGGTCAGTCAACTGTTAGTTCAAGATTTTAATTATTCAGGATAATTAATCACCAGTAAAATATGGAAAGAATTCATGAACTCATCCACAAAGACAGTTTTCTTACAAGAGTGGAATCAGTCAGAGAGTCCACCAGATTATAATCCAGTAATGCTTTCATACCAACTCATACATCATGGAAGAAAAAAAAAAATTCATGATGCAATGCATGTTACTTTTAACAAATTGGATTTATTCGAATGCATGTTTCAAAAGCCAAAGGTTTCATTAAACTTGCAAAAATTCTAAATATTTAAAATGCTTGCTTGTTCTTCAATACCTTTGTCTCAAACAAACAACTTTGGAACAAACACAGATGTTATTTACACTATTTATATTCAGATTATTGTCCTCATCCTTGTTGTTTTTGTCACAAAATGTTTCAATCATTGTGGCCTCAGGCCTTCCTGGAGTGTATAACAATCTGGGTAATCAACCCGAGCACAATGTTGTGATAAAAATAACAAAGATGAGGACAATAATCTGAATATGAATATTGTAAATTATGTTAAATCTTCATCCCAGAAATTCAGACAAAAAAAAGCATAAATCTATTTTTAAGTATAGCTCAGTGGTAAACTCACCTCTCCGGTTTATGGTTCAAAAACTATGTGTGAATAAATGGAACTGATTATCTATAAATTTAATAAGAAAAGGCAAGTATAGCAACCAGCTGACAGTATTCAACAATAAACTATAGAAAATAAACTTTGCATACCACAAGATAAACATTCAGCTTGGCTGGTTGATCATTATAAGAGATCTAATGACCTGAGTTTAAAGACATTAGTCAAGATGCATTGGCAGGCTTTTTAACCTCCAGTAAAACAACGCATTGCAGCTTCTTAGCCTCACTTTTTCCTCTGACATGAAGTGGAATGATTATATTGAATCAATTGCTAAGTCTGCTAAGAAAGCCAGTTTACTATGTAGTGATAGACAATTTTTCTTCCCAGAAGCTATCTTGCACAATTTTTTAGGTCTACCATTCATCCATGCATTAAATATTGATGCCACATTGGGTCTGGCATTTTAGCTATGTGTCTACAGATTCTTGACAAAATCCAAAAAAGAATGGGCAATGCTATTGGTCCAGACCTGGCATCTCGGTTTTAGTCACTTTTCCCACCACAATAATGTAGCTTCCCTTTGCCTCTTCTATATTTTCATAATAAATGTTCTCATAAGCTTTCCTTGGAAAATAAATGTCATCAGTTTCAATTAAACATCAACCAATCAAGATGCACCTTTTTCCAGCAGACAAAAAAAAAAAAGAAAAAAAAAAAAAGAAATTCTTGTCAAAATAGAATAAAGCTGATATTACAACAACAAAAAAGTAATGTTTTTAGATATAAATAGAGATGTAATGAAAATATTTGCATATCAATATTGAATTTTTTCTGTTTTTATTTTTAGACGAGCACATATGCAGTGTAGTGATTATATGAAAAATATTTCGGAGAAATTAACAGAAGAATGAAACATTTTATTGTGTGCCAAGGAAGCAAACTGGATTGTTTGTGCTTTTTTAATTCTTTAGGAAAAACATTAATATAAAAAAAGACACAGTGAAATAAAATATTTTTATTATGATCTTAAATAATAATAAAATAATTGAATAAATAAATACATTTGAAGTCATTATTAAATTATTATTATTTTATTATTATTTGCACAATAAACATTAATTAGAAATAAAAATATATACTTAAAAAACAAGACAACTTGAGAAATAAATAATATAAATTTCAATAATTAGCTGAAAATCCACCCTACAGGCAAGATTTTAAGTTAGTCCCTGCAAAAAGGCTAAATGGGGCCTTTGACTCAAATGAGAGATCATGAACTTGAACTAAATATTTATTAAATCATATCTTATTTGAAAAACATCATCATCATGAACTTTTAGATCACATCACATTTAATTTAAATATCTTGGGGAGGGGTTTCACAAAAGATTTCAAGTACCTACTTTTTGTTTTAAATTCAGATATTTAACTGAATTTTTATTGCAACATTAAAAAATGGCATAAGGCCAAATTATGTATTTATGAGGACTTCTAATAAACATTGTTGAGAAGTTGCCAGTCACCTTTTATGCTGTATGAAAAGATAAAACCCTTCCATAGTCAATATTTAACTATCACAATTACTGATATTTTACTGGTATATTATTCATTGCTGAAATGGAATTGTAGCTTAAATGTCAACAAGTTCTAGTTGATATCAAATATCAGATATTACATTCATGAACTATCTTTTTTATTTTATATCAAGAAGAGTAAACTGCCACAAGCAAGTTGAATATTGCATCATATTGCTATATAATATTAATATATAGGCTGATAGCCTCAGGAAGAATAGAATTGAAGCAACAGACTAGAATGAATAATTGAAAAGAAATCAAAAAGAAAATAAGGGGAGAAGTGTGTGTGTGTGTGTGTGTGTGTGTGTGTGTGTGTGTGTGTGTGTGTGTGTGTGTTATATTTAGATTTGTGTATGTGTGTGTTTAACACTTAATACATTACATTGATGTTATGATTTTTTATTTCAGGGGTAAAAACTAGACAAACTTTTTTGCAGTTTTTTATTTATTGTGTGGGATTAAGCTTATGTTTTTTCAGGATGATCTTTGCAAAAGTTTATTTGGTTTTATTTTTTCTTAGGAAGTGAATTTCACAATATTGTCGGAACAACAAAATGACATTAACAATAAAAAATATTTTAAGCGGCAACAACAGAGGAGATTAAAAGGTTTAAAGGAAAAAAGAAAACAAAAAAAAGCAAGTGCATTCCTGGAGAGATGAAAATGAAAAAGAGCAGATAGAAAATTTGGAAAGGGAAATAAGTTTTTAAAAAAATATTTCACTCAAATTTTATAAAGAAAGAAGTTTTATAAGCAAAAAACAAGTAGATATTGAGTGAGACTTGAACTTATGGACAAACTGTATTAAAAATAGATCTAGGATTTATTCATTTTGTGATAAATATTCCAGGGTGTTTAACAATAGCGTATAATGAGTTAAATGTTGGATTAACTATGTATAGTCTTTAGAAATACGAGATTATTCATAGATTTTAAACACTCGTCTGGAGCTGTTATTGAGGAATGTAGGACATTTTTAATAGCATGATATGTTGGTCTTTCTGGATATGATTAAATCTGATTCAAAGTTCAAATCCCATTAGAGGAACATTTTTTTTTAACTGCTTTATTGGAGAACTCAATAATATAAATCAAACTGAAAATAATGAAGTAATACTTTTTTTATATAAAGATTATATAATAAAATTTCCAATTCACTTCTATTTCTTTAGGGTTTCATCTATTATTTTCAGTTGAGCCCTTCAGTTGGATGCATCACTGGGTAGTCTATATTTATTACATTTTTAATCTGTTTTTTAAAACAGGTTCATAGAAAGTGATAGACTAAGATTAAAAGTAAAAGCTTGTAAAATATTTATAATTTGGCTTTCATTAAACAGATGATTTAATTTAAAGCAAGTATTTTGTTGTTAAATATATTTGTTGAGAATTACTCTTGAGTCTGGAATAATCATACCCTCCTCCCCTGCTTTGTAATTTTTGAAAATTCCAACCTTTGCAATTACCATATATAACTGAGTATAGTACAAGATTTTATGATCCGTTTTTTATGTCATAAATAAGATGTCACACTATACATAGGTAATTTTTTTGAAGAGGTTAAAAATCATGCATTTTCGGCAACCGGTTGTATTATATACAGGTATTTATTTCCTGGAAGAGTATAATTCATACAAAAAAATTCAGGGATCGCACTATACATGAAGTTGGATTATACATGAGTATACAGAATTTATTTTCATGGAAACTTCCAAGAAAGAAATTATTTAATTTCTAAGAAAATGATCATTTAGAATTACAAAACTGATTGGATACAGATTGTAAAATTTCATTCAAATTGCAATTCATTCTATTCTAAAAGTTAATTAAAATCATGAAAAATTGAAATAGTTGTTTACTGTATAAGCTTTACCTATAAGAAGTAAAAAAATGCAGAATTCCTTGATAAAATTCAGCAAGTGCTTCATGAGCTTGAAACTTTGACTTTATTTATACCTTTCTGTAAATATTTTATGGCCATCGACAACATTGCCAATTATCCAGAAAAAGAATAGCAAATGAAGGACATTGAAAATATGCTCTGTAAAGTTTATATTTATTAATAATAAAAATTTTAATAGAGAAGAAAATTTCTTTAACTATCATTAAATAATTTCTTGTACATTTACACACCATTCCTTACTCTAAATAAACTAAATTCTAAACAAATCCTACACCTTCCTCAGATTTTTCCAATTATCAACAGTTTTCAAAAAAATAAAAATTCCAATCTCTGGCTTATTCTAACCCCAGCTTTTATCCATGACACAAGAGTAAATTTCAACTTACAGTTATGAATAACCTTACTATTTACCAGAAGGCAGAAATATAATTTATAACTGATTATTTATTATCACTTTATCAAACAGTGATCAATTAGCTCATATTCAAACTTTGAACTGTACTGTTCTGTTGTATTATTACATCTACGTACAGTTTGAATTGAATAAAGTCCTACTTATTTATACAGATTTTTTTCATTATCATATTAAACATTGGATGAGATATACTGAAATCTATTTGTTGAATAAGAAGCAATCTGTACATTTTGAAATTGAACAGAAGTATAAGACAAAACTTTGGCAAATCCTTGATGTCTATCAAAGGATAATTTTAAACATAAGTGCATTATGGCAGAAAGAAAATTTTGGGACGCCAATTATATGAATAATCAACCATCATTCATTTAACACACTGGATTATTCTTGTGCAACTAGTAGTCAATCTTGTCTTGTTATAAAAAAAGAAAAATTGCTATTAAAGCTCATAGGAAAGGAATGGAATTTTATAACAATTTGTGCATTGTAAGAAGAAATATAAGTACACAATGGAATCGGATAAAGAATATCTTTTTTTTACAAATATGATTATTAGAAAGAAATAATGAAGATCTCATGTCTGAAGGTAAAGTTGCAGCTGACACTGTCCCACAGTTGAATAAATTAGAGAGAAATCGCATAGCTTTATTTGTGAGAATTTAATTTGAAGATAGATGAATAAATTTATGACAAAAGTCTCAAATCTCTTGTTTACAGGATGGAAATGATTTGAAAAAGAAGAGTAAGGCATGGGTGAGGTGGGATACAAATTTGACAAATACTCCTCCCTTCTCCATAACTAAATGTTTCGAGTGACAGGAGTGAAAAGGAGGCACTTGGAATATAGCTTAGCACTGGATTGAATTTTTTGTTTTTATTTTCTGGACAAGGCCAAATAGGAATGTAACGTTTAGCAGAATCAGAAGCTGAGGACTGTGTAAAAAATGGCTGAAGATGCTTCATGCATATCTGTCAGGCCTTGCAAATTGGTGTTAGGAGACAACCAGCGAAAAAAGGGGAAAGGGTAACTGAAGCCATCACACCAAGATCAACTTTTGATACAACATCCTGCTGCAAATTTTTGCTATCTTTTTTTTTTTTTTGCTTGTAGCTTTATTTATACAAAAACACACACACGGACACACACACACACATGCACACTATTGTCCAGGAAGACATATTCCATCACAATACAAAACAAGCAGAGTAATATTTCATAATTACCCAATCTGTTTTTGTTTTTTTTTAATTCAGGATGGTTAGGTTTTCAAAGTTAAAAATAAGAAACATTTCTATATATTGAATGTGTGTTTTTTTTTTAATTCATCCATACAATCAAATCAAAATATTTTTACTTCATCCTTTTGTCATTTTTTTTTTGCTTCAAATGGTTAAATATATATTTATACAGGAAGTGAATGTCTGTAAAAATTAGACTGAAAAAAAAGAAGGAAATCCTGAATTACAATTTGTTCAAATTTTACAATATATATTTAATTTTCTTGATCATTAAAAGAGAAGGCATTTACTATAAAATATTTGACCTCAAAAAAATTTCAATGGGAAAAAGTTACTGAAATAACCAGAAAATATATATTTAGAATGTCACATGTTTACTTTAGAATAATTGTAAATATGCTTGTCCTGCAGACGATTGAAGTGAGTTTGATTCTGAGTACTTCACTATTGGGGTCCTGTATTAAGCAGAGTAAATATCTACATATTTTGATTCATGGTAGCATTTGCACATACTTAGTCAAATGAGAAAATGAAGTATTCATTTTTTTAAACTTTCAGATCCAATATAAAAGATTGCTTTCATATACAGTGTAACCCGGATATAAGAGAGTTGCCGAGGACCGGAGAAGAAGTCTCTTATATCCGGGTTTCTCTTATATCCGGGTTTGGTCTATTTTGTTTTATTAACACTGGCTCTAATTTGGGACCAGGTAAGATCTCTCTTATATCCGGGTTTCTCTTATATCCGGGTTACACTGTATAAGAATAGATTTGTGATCTGTGTCCTAAGCCAGTTAAAGCAACTATAATGCCTATCATATCTAATTAAGTGTCTATGCCTATCATATCTAATTAAGTGCTCAAATTGTGTGCAAAAGTTACCAGTAATTTCTTTTTTTGAAAACTATACTGAATAGACAAAAAAAAAAAAAACCCTGTTTTTTAAGTAAAAATTCTGAAAAGACATACACACACCAAAAATTAATTATTATTATTATTATTATAATAATAATAATATTTTCTTGTATAGAACTTCTTGCAAATATGAGCATTACTTGCCTTTTGTTAATTCAGGATTCATACTCTTTTGAGAATTACAACATTTGGCTAACAATATATTACTTCACTAATATATTAATAGTTCATAGATGTAGATAGGTTTGTCTATCATCTGGTTCACACCCCTTTGTTGTTTTTTGAATGGAGTAGAGGTTTATTCCTGCTTAGGATTGTTTTCTCTTTAGGATTGGATTTCTGGTTCCTTCTACATTCTTCTCATTCTAATTCACTCCTAGTAACCCCTTGCATTTTAGTGGCATTATTGCCTTGCTTGGGGTGTAAGGATTAAAAAAAAATTAAGTGTGTGCAAAAGTTATCAGTACTCACTTTTTTGAAAACTATACTGAATACACTGATTTTTAAGTAAAAATTCTGAAAAGATATGAACACACCAAAAATGAATTATTATTATTAAGGTGTATTTATGCAGTTAATGTTCATTTAGACAACTTTTTTGTTAGGGATTATTTTAATATATAGATATGTTTTAATATATAGATAATTAACCTGTCAATTAGAAAAACAGCTTTAAAATATAATAAACACAACTTGTCTAATATATATATAATCTCATCTATGTAACATTTATATTTTGTTGAAATTATATATATATATATATATATATAGACACAAATTGATAACAACTATCAAAATATATAACATTATTAGAATTTAACATATTTCAAAGTGAGCATAACTTTTGTCACGAAAGTGCTCAATTGAGAACTAGAACCTCAATTGTTTATAAATGAATAAATTTCAATTGACTGATGAGCATTTCATACATGAATCTTTGAAGTTTGTTGAAAGATAAGTCAGTTGGACCTTATTTATTTATTATTAATAATTCTATTACTTTGAATCAACTTTTTGCTAACAATAACATTGATGTACAGAATTAGCTCTTGAAATCAGATTCCCCATAGTCAACTTTTTTTCTACCAGTCTTTGTCTATTGTATTGTATCATAAAAGCTATAGTAAAAAAAAAAAAAAATTTAAAACTAAATAAAACCAAATGATGCCCATCAGTATAAAACTGCTTTCAAAATCTCATTGTCCCAGTTCGGTTTCCAAGATTTTCAAACAAATTATTTAACACCTGTAAATCTTGCACTGATGTTGTCAGCTTACAAGAAGCTCTTCTCTCTTTTGACTGCAAGGACGAGATTCTCAACCTGTATAATATATAAACGCTTTTGTTCATTGGTTAAAGGGAAAGGGAATAACACTGCTCAGATTAAGAGATAGAAACAAACATTACTTTAGAACAACTTCAAAATCCACTTCAAGAAATGGTTCAAATTTGAAGACTGCCAATCACTTACTTTCCATGAAGACACTTAGCACAAATGTAGCAGATAATAAGACTTAATACTGACCCAAAAAAGTCATTGAAAAACAGAACATCTGGTCAAAAGTTCAAAATAACAACTGACAATATAACCCTTTTTAATTTTAACAACTTTTCAGGTAATCTTTCCTCGTTTCTACTCTCTGTCGTCTTCGCAGACATGATACGAACAAGCTGCCGAGATATTCCCTTGCACTGGCTCTTCGAGAAGAACTCATTTTTCTTCGTTTCCCATCCGCTGATTGCATTAGGGATGGTGAATCTGATGACCGGATATACTCTGGGGTGAATTCATTCAGTTGGCTCCAAAACTTGAAAAAACCCTCCTCGTTCTGCAACTTCTGTAGCCTGTTGCGCATGGCAACTACAGCAGAATTGGCATGTGAGCTATTGGCCATTGTTTCTGGTCTGCTGCTGCAGAGCAATGATTTCTGGATGTCAAGCAGTGCACGTTGACAGGATTCAATAAGAAGCTGGATGTCAAACAGAGCTTGCATTGTTTTGATTGAAGTGCAACTCTGAAAAATAAAAATAAGATTTTCGTCATTACAGTCCAGAGAAGTTTTCTTAGCCTTTCTCCAAGAAATAATCTTTTTTTTTTCAAAGTTTTTTTCAGTGCCTCAGAAGGCAAGATAAAAAAAATTAATTTTCTAAATTTAAAGAGGTGGAAAGGTGGGTCCATTTTCTATGTAAATTTATTGTAAATTGACCCTGCCCCCTACTGAAGTCTAAGCAAAATATGCAATAACCACATGATGACCCTCAACTCACAGTTTCAAAAACAGCTGTGAAAAATGAATTTAAAGCATATTCTTACTTAACTTTATAAAATTTCAAATAATTTTCAGTTAATATTTAAAAAAATGTTAATATTGATATTATTCAAACATATTCATAATGATGGCAATTTCACTTTTCAATTATAAAACTAAATTGTCAGACTCTAAGCTATTGAAACTAACAGGAATATTGAACCCTAGTAAGTGTTGAAAGGGCATTAAATCTCCTAACTGATCCAACAAACATCTGTCAACTTTCCAAAATTGATTATGATCCAGATAAATGTTTTTTTTCCCAGATATACCATTTGGCTGAACCAGAAGTAGTTTAAGGAAAATGTTAAAATTTACTTACTCTAA
>OZ038488.1:107414248-107481748 GCA_964036315.1 Acanthosepion esculentum
GTCTCCACTTTGCATATAATGCATTGGTATTAGTTAAGTTGCTTTAAGTGATCAATATGTTTTTAGTTTTAACTTTAAATTCTTTGTAATGGGATGTACTTTGGATCTTTGAACTCTTAAAGAATTATACCCCTGATATTCTTTATAGAAATTTTATAGTTTCTTTATTTTATAGCCTTTTACTTTGTAACATTTTGATGAAGAAATATAGCCTTTTACTTTGTTAGGTATTTGTCAACAAAGAGAGATGGAAAAATCAGCAGCACTAGAATCAATCACTAAAGGATCCAAACACTGGATCATGATGGGCAGTGCAGGAACAAGACTTCCTAGGGGAACATCACATGTATGGGACGAAGACAGTCAGGACATGGGAAACATAAACAAAGATGAATGAATTTCAAATGATGTAACATGGACAGAAATTCTTAGTAATGCATGGCAATCATATTATTTGGTCAATACAGCCCACTCCCAGTCTGCCTCCAGAAAATGCACCTGGCTAGCAAAAGGAATCATTTGCATAGCTCACAGTCCTGACTATCTTTCTTCATAATCAGACATTCCGGGGTTCACACAGGCTCTGGGGCTCTCCAGATTCTGCTGGAGGGATTGGCAGAGGAGGAAAGGGATTTTTCCTCATTGGATTAGATGCTGCAGTTGTAGTATCTGTTTTGTGCTGGAGATCTTCTCTCCTCCTTTGCATTCCCCCTGCACCTTAGCGTGACATCTGTTATGTAGCGGTTGTATGAACATAGCTGAGACACCAGAACCACAAATAAAGATGAACAAATTTGAAATGATGCTGAGTAACACAATCAAATATTTTTGTAACACACGGCAATCCCATTGTGTGGTCAACACAGTGTACAGCCAAGCTCTCCCTCTTCCCAGAAGATGTGCCTGCTTTTATGGATCTTAAAACTTTAGTGTTTGGCTATCAAAAGGAATCATTTGCATAGCCAACACAGCTAACACCACTCAGCTCACTGCTCTGGCTATTTCACAAGGTAGTTGATAGACACTCTTTTCTGGTAGGGCACCCATTTGTTTTCATTTTGAAGAGACAGCACACTAAATGTCATCTCTTTGACTGACATTGCTGTTATCAATAGCAGTGAGAAACGCCGTCTGCATTTCATTTCTGCCATATTTTGCCAGTTTTTTGAGGCTCCATGTTTATAATTGTTTTAATCTGTACATATAATGTGCACTGCTACCTTTTCTATTTTTTTTCTCTGTCTGTAACTCACCACAAAATGAGAACAGATACAGCACTTTGATCCAAGCCATTGGGCTAATAAGACACATTTCACTATTTAATAAATTTTTGACAGTAAAGACACTTTGCAAATATATTTTTTTTATTTTATAGTTCACCATATGCAAAGCCCAAGAGCCACTCAAGTTAGAAGGTTACTGAAGGATGTGTGTGATAATATAAGAGGAGGAAGTAAGACGTGAAGATTATGAGGATATGGTAGATAGAGAACAAATGGCCCTAGACTTGAAGAGATTAATATTGTAGTGTTCAGGGAAGCATTCACTTGGGATTCTATATTAGAGATTCTTGAGAAGAAGCTTTCAGAGTGGAATGTCCTTCATACCAAAGGAATGCATAGGGAATGAAATGAAGGTGATTCAACCCTGTGGACATAGAAAGGTGGGTCTTGGCAGTAAAGGCCTAACCGAGTGGCGCTAAAAGAATGGAGCAGCAATAGAATAGTGATGCACTTGCACTGCTGCCCCCCCCCCCCCGGAATAGGGGCCGTCGGTAAATATGTTATTTATTTCCATTTCTAAAGGAGAACATTATAGATATTCAAACATGCCTGTTAATTCTTTCTACAAGTAACACGTGTAAATAAATCTAAACTCTGCATTTTGTTTTATACATTCATTCTTAACCCTTTCAGCCCTGACCACCATTTTATCGGTGGTAGAGAAAAATGACGTAATGCCCAGCCACCAGTTGAACAATGGGTAAACACTTGTAACTATTTTTATATCTACCAAGAAATATTGCATACCAATTATTTACAAATTTTGACTCTGAAGCTCAGGCAGAAGGGTTAAAATTGTTCAGGAACACAGGGCTCAAAGGGCTAATATTAAAATGACAAAATAAAAATACAAACAATAACTCTGAGAAGTTTATTATTCAAGTCAATGTTTTCACAATAACATTAGATGTTGGGGAAGATTTTCAGGATATATTTATATGATAAATGTACAAAGTGAATTTCAGTATATAATATCTGTTTTTATTAAAAATATATACAAAAACTTATTTGGTATTGTGAGATTTTATTATGCACTTAGTATTTCTTTATTATAATATTAGGAGTCCTACCAGGATTGATTATTTGCAGCCACAATCTTAACATCATAAGATATGCAGATGACACATTTTTGATAGCAGCTGCAGAAAGTAAATTACAGGAATTCCTACAGAAGGTAGGAAAGAAAGCAAGAAGAAAGGATTAAACATCAATTGCAAGAAGACAGAAATGCATTCTGTCTTCTTGCAATTGATGTTTAGATGTCAGCAAAAGGATTGATGTTTGGATGTCAGCAAAAGGATTGATGTTTGGATGTCAGCAAAAGGAACAGCCAGACATGCAAATTACAAATTGGAGATACCAAAATTAAAATATCTGGGAAGTTTTTAAACAGAGGACACCAAAATTTAAAGGCATGTTGGAATAATGAAATATGCCTTCCAAAAGTTAAGCAAAGTATACAGAAACAGGAAAATTTCATAAAAAACAAAGAAAGGTGTACTGAAC
This sequence comes from Acanthosepion esculentum, assembly GCA_964036315.1. Lineage (NCBI taxonomy): Eukaryota > Metazoa > Mollusca > Cephalopoda > Sepiida > Sepiidae > Acanthosepion > Acanthosepion esculentum. The sequence goes on from OZ038488.1 coordinate 107,417,038, forward strand.
TGTTATGTAATATCAGTTATCTTATAGAGCAGTGAATGATGGAAAAAGCTGAAGAAGGGACTTGAAGCAACAGAAATGTGGCTCTACAGAAGGATGCTGAGAATATCATGGAGTGAACATGTGAATAACAAGGAGGTTTTTAAGAAAATGGAAACAAAAAGTTGTTTATACTTAGAATCAGAAAGGGACAAATAAAATTTCAAAGGTACATAATGTGGAAAGAAGGCTTGGAAAATTTGATGCTCAGGACATATTCAAGGTAAGAGGCACAGAGGAAAGCAGCAAATAACCTTCCTAATGAGCTTGTGCAAATGGTTGGCTAAGGAGAGGGACTAGGATAGATAACAGTTGTAGAGAGCCATGATTGCCCAAGTTCTGAAGGGACACAGAACAAAGAAGTCACTTGAAAACCTAATAATATATTCATGCGAGACAATTCTCCTTCACATTCTGCAAAACTGATTATTGTACACCTTGCTAAAAAAAATGGTTTCAAAATATGCCAAATTAATGAAATAGCCTCCAGCTTCTTTAGATATTCATCCAATAGAAGAACTGTGGTTCATCATTAAAGAGACATGTAAAAATGGAAAACAATATTCAACCAATGATTTTTGGGAAGCAATAAAATCTGATACAAGCAATGTTAAAGTTGGAACAGTAGAAAGTTAACAAAATCAATGAAGAAAAAACTAATGAATGTTATAGAATATCTAAGAGTCCATATTAACATGTAAAACTAATAAAATAATAATTTATTCTTTATATGTTTTGAATGTATTTTTTTAATCATTTCACCCCAAACAAAGCAACAGAGCCACTAACATCCAAGGATTACTTAAAAAGAATAGAAGAAAAACAATTATTAAGAGAAAAATAAAAGGACGGAATTTAAGGGGAAACAAGACAACAATTGATATTGCACATTATTTACATTTTTCGGACTATTGTCCTCATCTTTGTCGCCATATTTATTACGTTTCAGGTGGTTGGAATGTCGAATTGAACCCTTTATTTCACTCACTGGGGTATACGGTTCTAGTTCCACGTGCCATGTTTAAAGGACACATGGCACAGTGGATAAAGGCGTTAGTTAGATCCAGTGACAGGACTCAAAGAGTGTGAGTTCAATACCTGGTTAAGGCAGGGGAGAACTTTCAGAGGGGAATTAACAGGAGATAACTGATAACTGACATCCATTAAACATGGCACGTGGAACTAGAACAGTCTACCCCAGTGAGCGAAATAAAGGATTCAGTTCGACATTCCAACCACCTGAAGAAGGCCGGAGTGTACAAGAGCCAAAATGTTGTAATGTATATGGCGATAAAGATGAGGACAATAGTCCGAATAATGTAAATAGTGTACATAATACCTCATCTCAGAAATATAGACAGATACTGAATTGATATTGCATTTACATTTTTGAAGATCAAACTTGACTGGAAAGCAACAAGTTGAAAGAAAGTTCCACAAGCAAGAAGTATGAGAAAAGAAACTGTGAGCATAAAAATTACAGTTACATCTAACCATTTCAACTCTAAAATAATGAGATCTTGCTGTCAATGTAGTGATGAGCTTAAATTCATAGAGACTAAATACTACAGAGATGAGTTTATCAGAATAAATATCATGAAAGTATTTATAGAAGGCTGAAGGAAGCTACATTATGGTGGTGGGAATGACATTGCAGATTCTTCTTTGGATTTTATTAAGGATCTCTAAATATATAACAGGAGCACCAAACCCTATGTGGCAGCAATATTCTAAGCCTGGGCAAATGATAGACTTGTAGATATGTAAGATAAATTCTGGTAAGAAAAATTGTATAGTACGACACTGTGAACCAACTTTCCTAGGAGCAGACCTAGCAATCAATTTGATATAATCTTTCCACTTCATGTCAGTGGAAAACATTAGTCCAAGACGGTGCAACCATGCTGATGGAAGGCAGAAAGGGTTCTCTCAGACAATAGAGAGCAGTTTTACTTGCATTATTTACATTATTCAGACTGTTATCCTCATCTTCATTGTAATATTCCCAACAGTCATTGTATGCCCCGGCGTTCTTCAGGTGAATGAAATTTTGAACCGAACCCTTTATTTCATACACCAGAGTTGATTGTTCTAGTGCCAAGTGAGGACCTCTTCCAGATGCCTCAGTTATTTCTCTTTAACTCAACTCTCCAAATTTTGGTTCACCACTGCTGTGGCCTGGTATTGAACTCATAACTCTTTGGGTTTAGTCACTGGATCTAACCAACGTTTTTATCCACTGAACCATGCATCCTTGAGGAAATAACTGAGACATTTGGAAGAGGCATGGCACATGGAACTAGAACAATCTACCTTGGTTCGAAATTCCAATCACCTGAAGAAGGTCAGAGCATACAATGGCCAAAATGTTGTGAATATGGCAATGAAGATAAGGATAACTGTTCAAATAATGTAAATAATAGAAGTAATCATAATATAGACAGATAGAGAGCAGTTTTGTTTTGGAGGTGTTAAAATTAACAAGCTATTCTTTGACACAATTAACAACAAAATGTAGGCCATTTTTGAGATCAGCCACTAATTTGATCTTAATTGCTCAGACTTACTATTAAGACAAGAATAAATCAATGAGTTAAAATTAAGACAACTCGATACAGAGCATTTACTTTTGACTAATGGCTATCAGTATTTAGAGTCAATTTCAAAGTCCAAGAGCATGAGAGAAAGTGACCGAAGGAAGATTAATTGCTTGTTTTGGACAAAGATGACAGGACAAAGAAAACTGTTGTCTATAAAATTGCCCCTCCTGCACAAAGGCAAACAGAAGGTATGAAGTGGGCTATGCAGAAAGACAGACCACGGTTGCTGAATTGCGCACCTCAACCCGCCTTCACTCACTTATAAAGGTAAAGTACTACCTAAGAATAAAATCTGGTTTACTACCAGAATTGTTTTTCACTCCTTGGTAACAATCTGGCCATAGGGTAATTTTAAAGTCACAAGCATTTGACTGAAAGAAACTCCACCATGTCAACAAACCTAGTGTTTGGTCTGAGTTGCAACATAACATCGGCATAGATACTGAGTTGAGAACTGATGTCATCAAGAAGGGCATTGATGAAAATTAGGAAAAGGATAAAGCCCTGGAGGACACTTGCATTAATGCAAAAAATCTAGAAGAGTGGTCATTCAAGACAACATTCATTTTGTTATTTGATAAGAAAGACTGAATTAGATCAAAAATTTGTCCAGAAATACCATAACATTTCAACTTGTGAAGAAGACCAATATACCAATACTGTCAATAAAGTTCTAAAAATAAACTGTTGCATTTAGTTTGTGGGTATAATAAAACCTGACACCCACAAAACAAGATATTAACAATATTTTAAATAAGGATAGATCTTATGAGATGAAACTGACATGATATATATCTCATATAAATATATACTGAAAATTCTACCATCATAAGAATGGGGAATATCTATTTTAATATGAAAAACATTGACTTCCATAAAATCTGACAACTTCTTTATGTTATATAAAGAATTTAATTGTGAGATCAAAATCTGAAAAGAAAAAAAAAGAATCTTACCCAATTTGAGCAATCATCATTTGGAATCCAGTTTGACTCAGGGATGGGTTGATATAATTGCTCAAAATTCAATTCTCGATAACCTGAAATATAGTTGATATTGTAGTTAATAAATTTCTTAGTACTATAAATTTATATTCAGAGGGCACATATATTTGTGTAGACATACCATCATTTTTTTTTTTTAAACAGTGAAATTAACAACTACAGGCCTACAGTTGAAAGGTTTTACTAAAGAAAATGTATTCTCTTTTAAATCTGGGAAATCACTCATGGAAAGGAAACAACAAAGCCACCTACAGAAGGTAGCAAAGGAAAGTGAGAAGAAAAGACAAACCATAAACTACAAGAAGACAGAATGTATGGTAATTAGCAAAAGGATGACCTCATAATGCAATATACAGGTTGTAGATACTATACTCAAGCTGGCACAGGAATTTAAATATCTGGGAAGTGTTCTAACAGATATACATACTTACTTACATACATATACATACTTACTTACATACATACACACACACACTTACATACATACATACACACATATATATATATGAAATAGGCTGAAACACTAATATTCCATGGTTATAATTTATTACATTGGAATCGTAATCATGTACCAATTCATCACACCTACCAATTCAAAAAGCTTTTTGAATTTGTAGGTCTGATGCATTGTATTGTGATTACGATTCCAATGTAATAAATTATAACCATTGAATATTAGTGTTTGAGCCTTTTTTATTATACTCTTACTCTGTCCTGGACATTGAGTTAAACCTGGATTCCATATATGTATATAGGGTGCGATGGGTAAATATCGCCATTTTTTTATTTTTAAAGTTGCTTTTGGTTTTGTTGACTGCACAGTATTGCTTATTAGATTTGCTCTTTTTTCCAATCACCACCATTTATTAACTCACTCTGTTCATTGCATTTTCTGCTTTTTTTTCCAATCCTTTTGTCCTGTTTAGGATTGGGTTTCCGGTTCCTTCTAGAGTCTACTTCAGCTCTATACTTCTAATGTCTCTACCTAAACTCTGAAATTTTATTTGCTATTTATTTTATTTTTTTTCCATAGTAGTAGATAGGTTTGTATAATTTAAGACATACCGATATATAAGGTGACCAATTGGTTTGTCTGCATTTCATATTCTTTTTTATGGAGCTTTAAAAAGAAATCTAAACCTTTAAAATTACAACAATGTACAGCATGAAACCTAGACATAACTTGCAGACAACCTCCAGAAAAGTATAACAAGTGAAATCAACATGGCAGCCCAAAAATGATTATAAGAATTTCTCTACTATACAAATTTAAACTTGGAACACAAGCAGTTCATAAAATATGCACAGCATTCAGTGAAGATAAAGTTAGTGGTTGTACTGCTCAAAAGGATTTTCAACTGGAAATAAGTCAAATAAACATTGATAATGACAAACTGAAAATTTGTGATGAAGCCAATATGCTTCAAATGTATCAGAAACTTACCTTAAGTTTAAAATACAAGCTTCTGATTTTTGTTTCTCTGGCTTCCTAAATCCTGTTCTTTTATTGTCCTTTCTCTTCATTAAGATGTTCCCATTCTCTTTCACTCCCAGTAACCCCTTGAACCTTAGTGACATTATTGCCTTGCTTGAGGTGATCTGAGTAATTGTGAGTAATCTCACTTGTTTTATGATTAGCTTTTGAGAACTCTTTTGTTTGTAGAGGACTATAAATAGTCACTACACTGGTATCAATTATCCTAAGCAGAACAAATCTTCCTTAAGCCTACTCTTGCTCTCTTTTGTTGTTACTATTCATTTTGCTTAGAATCCAGTATTGAACAACTAATGCGTCCACAGTGATTCAACATGGAACTGGATACTTAAAATTCTGAAAAAACGCTGGACTCATTGGCAAGTGACATTTGAAAACTTTTCACAAGCATTATATGCAGAAAACCCAAACCAACCAATAAACAAGCTCAAATTCTAATGAATTATGTATCTCACATGATACATGAAATTATTATAGACTATTATAAACTTACGAAGAGGCTGTTGGAGGACTACAAGCTACCTGCCAAAAATGGAATATTTTTGTGATATCTACTTGTTACACAACAACAACAAAATGGCAAATCACTGCAGCAATTTTTAAAAGAATTACAGACCCTAAGCAAGGACTGCATACGAGATGAGCACATTATCAACAGGCTTCAGAATGCTCAGGTAAGATAAATGTCTTAATTTAAGAACAGCCTACAAGCAGGTGTATACATTTGAGGTTGCTCAAAAACAGTCTGCGTTCTACCAACAGTGCTGTTCTGAACATACTCTTCTCATTCTCCCTCCTCTTCTTATGTGCATAATTCTCCAGGTCTCTCCTCTGTGACTTCTTTCTGTAACCAGGAAATTCCGGACACTTCAAACCTTCAGAGCTGCCTATCATCGCTGCTTCCACAGGTTGTAAATGTCACTTTTGTAGGCTCAGTCCATGGTTTTCTTCTCCAGTCAAAGATGCTAGGTGTCACAAATGTGCAAAGTTGGGAAATTTTTCAAAAGTTTTTAGGTCCATATCTTCTAAAAATTCTACTGCCTCTTTTATGGTAGCTATTATAACAGCTGCATTTCTGGATTGCTTTCAAAAAGTATAATACAGATTAAAGTTAATGGCATTTTTATTGATGCATTGATTGACACCAGCAGCTTTGGTAATTATATTAATTTCAATATTGTGAACACTAATCAATGGAAAATTTTTCCCTGTTCTACTCGGCTGTCTATGGCAAATGCTTCACTATCAACACAGGTAATTGGATAATGTCTGGTCAGTTTATATTTAAAAAATATTTCATATGGAAACATCAAACTCTTGATAATGAAGAATCTCTGTAGTGATGTGATACTGGGGTGCGATTTTCTTCAACATCATTCTTGTATCGAGAAGTCCCAAACCAGCCCTAAGCATTTGTGGCTTAACAGCAGTTAATGTCCAGTACCAGTCACTCTTCAATAATTTATCTCTATACTACAAGCCTATAGTGATGAAGTCATGATGGTACTCACTTGAGGACAAACATTTTATAAAAACCGAGATTACGAGAATGTTTGATAAAGGAATCATTGAAACAAATGAGTCTCAATGGGAGGCCCAGGTATTAGTAACATCTGAGAACCACAAAAAAGAGATCAGTTATTCATTACTCTCAAACCATAAATACGTTTACCCTATTAGACAGTTACACACTACCACAGATAGATGAAATTATGAGCAAAATTGTCAAATACAAAATGTAGATCATGCTAGATCTCAAAATCTATCATGAAGTGGCTATCAAACAATAGATTGGGTCTACACAGATTTTGAGGCAAATAGTTGCCTCTACAGTTTAAAAGGTTTACCATTCAGAGTAATGAATGGTGTTGCCAGCTTCCAGTGGATTATGGACAAAATTATTAGCGATGAAAAATTGGAAGGCAGTTTTGCTTACATTGATAATGTAACCATATGTGGACACAACCATGCAGATCACGATCATAATCTGAAACAATTTATGATGGGTATTAAGAAATATAATCTCATTAAACAATGATAAATGCTTTTTCGGTGTAGACACCATTAATTTACTGGCAAAGGTTTTATGTCACCAGATCCGGAATGATTGAAACCTCTACTAAAATTGTCAATTCCTAATAATATGCAAACCCTAAAATGAGCTATTGGCATGTTTGCACATTACTCAAAGTGGATTGCTTTTTTTTTTCAAACAAAATATACCCATTGGTACAAATGAATAGTTTTCCTCAGTTTTCCACAGCAATGGAGGCTTTTAAAAATCTTAAAAAGGATATAGTCAACTCAGTGATTACAGCTATAAACCCCGTTATTCCTCTGGTGGCGGGGACAGATGCATCTAATTGAGCAATTTCAGCTTCTTTAAGACAATCTGGATGCCCTGTTGATTTTTTTTCAAGGAACTTGTTGTGCTCAGAACAGCAACACTCAGCAATTGAAAAAGAAGCTTATGCTATCGTGGAGGCACTCAGAAAATGCAGGCATTATTTAATTGGATGGCATTTTAGATTAATTACTAATCAAAAGTCCGTCGTGTTCATGTTTAACACCAGAACAAGTAAAATTAAGAATGACAAAATAGCGAGATAGAAAATGGAACTCTCCTGTTTTTCTTTTGATGTGACCTACCAACCTGGAATGTCACAGTAGACGCACTATCAAGGGTATGTAGCTCAATACCAAACACGGATAAACTTCATACCCTACACAATGAACTGTGCCACCCAGGTATGACAAGGATGACACATGTGGTATGGACCAGAAATCTATCATATTCCAAGGATGACATAAAAAAAATGATAAATCATGTACATTATGTGCAGAACACAAACTGCAGCTCTTCAAGCCTAAAACTGGGATGCTCATAAAAGCCACTCAAGTATTTGAATGGTTAAACATAGAATTCAAGGGTCCCCTACCATCAAAAAATAGGAATCATTACATGCTAACCCTGATTGATGAATATTTGCGATTCCCATTCACATTTCCCTGTCCAGACATATCAGCAATTGGTACGACAAACAGATGGAAAAGAATCCACTGTTTCCCTCAAAGACCTTGCACCTGCAGGGAATGTACCTGTATCTAATATAGTTTGCGAGGAGGGGCCTACATCTCAAGACCCTTCCGCTGCTGTTGAAGGTTGACCTGTTGGTATTGCACCATGGGATTTATCTATGGACTCACTGCAAGCATCCATATCATCTCAGGGATCCCAGAAGACCCAAGTGAGCTAAATGTGGATGATCGTTCAATTGCTCAGAAACGAGCCCATCCCCAAACCAATTCAGAACCCCTGTTTTCAGAATCACAACAACCTGCATGCAGATGAAGATGCGTTTATACCAATTCAGAATGGAGAGAGAAAATCGAACCCAGTGTGTCTTCAGCAGAGCTGGAAACCCAGAGTCTTGATTCTATTCACAATACCAAACTACAAAGACATTCCATCAAAACCTGCAAAATACCTGGACGATGGAGCGAATTTATCCCATATGATTAAAATAAAATGGGGGAGAATGTGATAAAATAATTGGGAGTAATCTCCCTTGTTTTATGATTATCTCCCTTGGGAGATCTTTTTCATTTGTAGAGGACTATAAATAGTCACTATCAAAAATAAAGGTTCCTTAAGTCTACTCTTTCTCTCTTTTGTTATTACTACGAGCAAAAAAACAAAAGCTAAACATAAACAATAGAGCTATGTCTTCATTCCTGTTGCACTGAAAAAAGATTAGTGAACATGACTATTGGATGAACTTAGCGAGTAAAAAATAAAGAAAATAAAAATAATTTAAAATAAAATAAAAAATATAACAATGAAAAAATAACATGAAAATATATAAAATGATAAAAAAAAAACATATTAACAAAAATATTTTTAAACTGAAAAATAAATTTAAAAAAAATTAAAGTAAAAAAAATAGATACAAAACAAATTATCCTGGCTAAGAGGATGGTTACTATTCTGTATAAATATTATTTGCACCAATGAAAATATTTTTTTGAAAAGAAAGAAAGATTTAAAAACAAAAACGAAAGATTCAAAAAAAGAAAGATTCAAAAAAAGGAAAGATTTTTAAAAAAATGAAAAAACAGCAAATGAAATGAGAGCAGCTTTCATTTTACCTGAGTGTAAAGTAATTCTCTAAATTTTCATATTTATAAAATCTAAGAAATACCTATAGTAAAGATAATCATTAGGCTATTAAAAGAACTAAGTTTAATTTTATAAGAAAAAATTTAAACAAAACAATAACAAAAAATTTAATTCTGGTCTATTTTTAAAAAATATTTTTCCCTTTTCAAACTGATCCACCTGTTTTTTTTTAAATATATCACTGATATAATGCTAAAAAGGGCATAAAACCATTTTTTATGAAATGAGAAAAAATTGAAGAGAGCCTAACTCAACATACACTTTATCTGCATAATATGATTTAAAAAAAAAATATTGGGACCTATCTTCAGAAAAAGGCTTTGCATCTAAATATTGTTTACTTACTTAAAGCTGCATTTTCGCGCAGACTATTAAGCTAACACCTGTGGAGGTCTAATTGTGTATTTGGACCAAAACTAAAAGGAACCTTTGGTCCAGCTTAGAAAAAAAGCAATGATAATTTTGAAGAAATAACTTTGAATTCCTCGGTTCACTCCACAGAACTTCAAAACTTTAATTTAACTCTGATTCAGGCTGTAAGTCCAATTCTGGCCAAAAACCTGATTTGGGCTGAAAGTCTGATTTGGGCTGAAGTTTCAATTCAGGCTGAAAATTGTGTTCTTCAAATCACAAACGCTGTGAAATTTCAAAAACTCTCACTTTAATTCCTAGGTATATTGAAGAAATAAAATTGATTTCCTCAATTCACAAGGTTTTGGAGATATTTTAAACTGAATTTAAAACAAAAATTTTTAAATTCACAAAGTTTTTGTGTTACTTTAAACTTAATATAAAAAACTTTTAAAATCACTAATTTTTTTCAGTTATTTCAAAATTTGAATTTTTAACTGTTCTCACCTCATCCAGACACAAATCCCAATGTTGGATGTTCAAGCAACAGATAAAAGGCAGATTTTCAATCCCGGAACAATTCAGATTCCAAAAAGGTATAATATGTCTACATAGAGCAAGATGTGGCCTGAGTTAGAGTGATTTCAGACACATGGATGGACACACAGAATTTGCCATTTATTTATTTTGATAGATGTCATCTTGTTAGGATTGGTTTACTCAGTTCAAAGATAGAAAAACATACAAATTGGACATATGTCCTTTTAGAATTATACAGACAATATATTGATCCTGTAGTGCAAGAGGAATCAAAGAGTTAGGAAGAGAAATTAAATTTAGTAATCTTATTAATCTGGCTACCAGCTTGAATTTAACTCTAAAATTTAAAGCTCGTTATGCACATGATAGCTACAAATAGCAAAGATTTTGATTCTTAAAAGTGAACCTGGAATATTCCAGATTTCATATGCAGTAAATACACTTATCCCTAATGCAATATGGAGTTGGTATAAAAATTTTCTTGGAAAGATATAGATTTTTAGTATTAAAATATTGCTAAATCCTTTCTAAAAGGATTAATGCCATGGAACAATGTTGGCTTTGATTCTTGTGTGAAACTAAATGCAAATAAATAGCAGGATAATTTTGTAGCTTTTACCCAGTTTTTGTTTCTTATTTGATGTTTATGGCTTAGAAACCCTTTGTGGGTTAGAGAAAGCCAAAATATATTATGTATTGTCAGAAGTTGCTTACAGTACCCAGTGTCCCTAAGGGGTCACTCATCTAAGTACTGACTGGGCTTGACACTAAAGTTAAAGAAGCAAATGCTGATTTTAAACAAGATCTCAAAAATAAATTTCTATGATGTAAGTATTATTTAGTAAAATAAGATGTACAAATATCAATCTGCATGAATAGAGTTTTAGTTGTAAGCATCTCATGCCAATGAGAATTAAATAGCAATAACAAAAGCTATTTAAATTTTACAAGTAAATATTTTGAATTGTACAAACAATAGTACTTACACATCTTTAAATGAAGACTGTAATATAATAACAACTCTAAATAGAAACTTATGAAGCTTTATATGACTCAGTCTGATTTAGTGTTGAAAAATGTTTATTTTATTGTGATGGATAGCTACAAGTGAGAAGGAAGATGGAGTATGTTTATTTTATTACCACAAAAAACATAAATTGAAAAATAAAGTACTGCGATACTTTAAAAGAATTTTATTAAACCAGAAAAATAATTTGTAGAGTAATTAGCAATCATTAGAGAGAAAACACTGATTTAAAACCTTCACTGCTCACCTGAAGGAAAAGTTTCTGGAGTTAACCACAAGGAAAAATCCAGAGTCAGCATCTGTAAAGCAGTTTGTCATTATTCCATGATGTTCTCACAGCTCATATAGTGGTACTGGAACCATGTATATCAGCATTTGTTTTACCATTGAACCATTTCAGTGACATGGAGAACAGAGACCTAATGCCTGTCCTCCACCTCCCTACCCAGTCCTTCTGCACAGGAAAAATCAGAAACAGAAATCTAGACAACTCCGTAGTCTACCAAGACTGACAGATGCCGAGTCAAATTATTGGCAGTTGGTTAGAATAATGTATTATAAAATTTTCTAAAATGCACTTTCTTCATCTTTTATGTTCCTTTGTAGGCGACGATAGCTCTCTATAACTTCCTATTCTTCGTAGCTCTAAGTAATATTTGTCTCCTTATTATTCCTCCCACTCTGTTCTGCCATTCATTCACACAAGCTAGGTTACTTGTTATTTTGCTCTATCTCTCTCGCCTTCAATAGGTCCTATGACTGTCAAATTCTTATGCACGCCATTAATTTTCTTGGGACTGATAGTGAAGTAGTTTCCTGTTGCGTTCTCCCCAATGATGTTATTGGAACACCACCTCTAGTTAGCAATTCATTGACCAAGAGGTTTTTTTTTTCATTTTAAAAAAGAAAAATAAAGAATCAAAGGAGTTCAAAATTGAATGAAAATAAAAGCGAGTGAGCACAAAATGAATAAAGGAAAACTGTTTAACAAAAAGAATGAGTATCTATACTTTATAAATTGATAAATAATGGGAAAATATGTTAAAATAAATGAGGATAAATAAAAATTTTAAAAAATGGAGAAATTAAAAATGAAATGATTATGTAAATTTTTGAATAAGAAAAAAAAGTCAATTGCATGAAATCTGCTGGCATCAGTCGTTGACGTTTGAGCCTAGTCAAAATGAGGATTTTGAATACTGATTTTCAGAATAGTTAGGCCCTCCCCACTGAGATTAATGCAATTCAATCTTGCTACTTTGCATTTCTTCTCTTTGGCCCTGCACTGTATTTAGCTAGCTTTATAAAATACCAAATGAATATGGGTTTTTAAAAAAATCTAGAATGAAAAAAAATGTCATAGTACCACATAAAGAAAAAAAATAATTGGAAGATTAATAAAATTTGTAAATGGAAAATAAAAGGACATTCCAAAAATAATACCTCCTATTGATTTCCACATAGAATACGACAGATACAGGGAGGAGCCCAACAACAGAATTGAATGGGGCAAATTTCCAGCAACCCAAAACTATGTTGCCACACAGACATCACCATTGGCTATGAAGATTAGACAGTTATATAGAAGTCTGTATGCCCCACTTGTAAATATGGCTTGTCACATACATCACTCTCAGTACTGCTAAAACACATTACCGACTGCCTGCCTTCATATCCAGTTTGGTCTCCATAAGTATTCATCAACCATTGTTTAATGTCAATGGGTGTCAATTTTTCTGCATGAAGGAATTCAATAATACAACTCTGCTTTGTATATCCTTTCATGTCAGACACCATTTTGCTCGACTGCCACTTGGTTGATATCTGTAACAAGATAAAAATAAAATTATAGGCAGAAAGGTTCAAACTCTACTACATTACCACCAACATCTACCTCTAATGTCATGGTCCAACATAATAAAGTAGAATGCATTATTTTTGGAGCAACTGGTGTGAAAGTGAATAAAAAAGTAAAGAATGATTCATTCATTCATTTTCTATGGCTTATCAACCCTTTGCAGGTTATTTAATACCAGAAAATATTTTTAGATTGTAAGAATGTTTTGTTTTAGATAATAATGATTTAGTGATACATTTTACTAATTAACCCATCACTGGAGGCAGAAGTGGTGGATTCATACCTTTCCCAGAGGAATTTGCTTGTAAGCGAACATAACAAACTCAACTGGAATTGGAACTCGGCTTTCCAATTAAAAATTCCAAGACATTATCCATTACAACACCCGCTAGTTGGGGGATGATGATAAACTGCATCTGGCAGAAAGACCTCTGATCAGGAGATTGGAGGTTTTTTGGAGTGTGGAACCACCTCTTAATTGCTGTTGTTCCCAGGCCTAACCCTGGATAGTAGTACCTGTCAAGGTCCCAGCTGTGGGCATACAGTGAACCCCCCAAACAAAAACAAAACACTATGAAAGTATAAAAATACATTTTTATCATAAAATGACCAACAATACCTATTTATAGTAAAATGACTAACAAACTTTATAATAGAATTACCAACAATACATTTTATAGCAAAATGACCAAAAATACATTTTATCTGTAGTTGAAGCTAAAAAGTTATGTTCAAGATATTTAGATTTTAGCATTAAATAACCCGTAGAGGTTGATATGTTGCTAAACAAAATCAACCAAACCAAACAACACCCACACATTCAAGCTTACAGCACCTGGTAATTCCCAAGCAATCACCCATCTAGGTCATGACCAGGCTCAATGCTGCTTAACTTTAGTGATTGTATGGGAACTGGTGCTTCAACATGATGTGACATAAGCCAGAAAAGAATGGGAGTGAAAGAAAAAGAAATGAAAAAGAAAAATGTATTAAGTAATGAAAAAGAAGAAAAAAAATGAAATTAAAAGATAAAAAATAAGTAAAAAAAAATGAAAAGCAAAAAGCAATGTTTAAGATGACAGCTTCTTAGAGTTAAGCAACTCGAGCAAGTACGTGCATCCTTCCCAGTGGAAAAGGTAGAGATTCAAGTACTCTTGGTCTCTGCAGACAGGTAGCCATTTTGTGCCTTGAAGATTTTTATTTCCTATTCTCTGACTGTCAACAATCAACATGAAAAGTAGCAGCAGCTGCAGCAGCAAGTACAAAATAATTACTTCATAATCACTGGCATCATCATCTCTTAAGTAGAGAGACCACATGGAAACAATCTCCAACAATTTCAAAGAGTAGGTGGAGTGGCTACTCTGATAAAAATACCAGCAATTCCAGTAGCATACTGGTAAGATGCTTGGCATAGTTTCAAATTTATGATCAGGCCATTACATACTGGACAACTCATTCATAACAAGAGCCCTTATTCACTCAATCCATATTAGTAAGATATTTCAGGGATAGCTATATTTTGGGTTCATCCAGTAGTAGTAGTGTTCTAGTTCTGTTCTAGCTAGTATCAAGACGTTACTACAAGTCTGTCAATAACAAATACTTATTACTTTATTGTTTTTCCTACATACGTACATGTTAGATTGTAGTAAATTAACTTCTTTGCATTTTTTAAAAAAAAGTGTGTGATTAAAAAAACATTCTGATGACTGTATCTCCATTGTTATATGATGAGTACCATAAGCCATTTGAGTCACAGGCACACCATACACGTATAGCAATAATGGTGTGTCTAGAGCAGTCGTTCTCAACCAGGGGTCATGTAACACTACTGGGGGTCCACAGTAATATTTTAATGGTCTATAGAGCAATTTCACCTCAGAATGGTTGTTACAATGGAGAATTGGTATTTCTACAGTAATTTAAACCATATTAAAAGACTATAAATAGAAAAATAACTCTAAAACCATCAGAAAATGTTTTGATTGTAAAAGTTGAATAAAAATTGAGAATGATATATAAAGGAATGATTTTATTTTGGTTGAGCTCTCTGGAGAGGAAGTGTGAGTATGTAAACAGTGACTAATAATGCAAGACTCTTTGGTAAAGTCACCGTGTATTTATCTAAAAAATAAATATGCTTAAATTAAGCTTCATCCCTGCCGTGCATCAATGGCGTAGGGGTAGAATCTCCGACTGACACCAATTCAGCCAGGTTTCGATCCTATCTAGAGGCAAGTGGATGTCTAACCACACTCATGAGCTGTGATACAGCAAAACAGTCTATCTGTGGATGATATATAAAAAATATTCCTAAACTAATCTATTAGTAAAAAATAAAATAAGCTTTTTTTCCCATCAAATATAACAAACCCAACTGGAATTCGAACTTATCTCACTTTATGCAAATTGGAGATATGAAATTTAAAATTTAAAATTTGTGCAAACTAGAAATACCAAAATTAAACAAGTGCAAAAATTTAAATATCTAGGAAGATGTTTTAACAGAGGACGAAAAATGTGGCACCAAAATCCAAGGACACATTGGAATAGTGAAAAAAGCCTTTTAAAAGTTAAGCAAAGTAGAAAAATTCCATTGGAAACAAGGAAAAGAATATTGAACTGTTATGTAATATCAGTCCTTCTGTATAGTAGTGAATGCTGGACCATCTCATCTCAGATGAAGAAGAGACTTGAGGCAACAGAAATGTGGTTCTACAGAAGGATACTGAGAATACCATGAATTGAACACATAAGAAACAATGAAGTTTTCAAGAAAAGGGAAACAAAAAGGATAATTTAACTTAACATCAGAAAGAGATAGTTGAAATTTCTAGGGTACATAATAAGGAAAAAAAACTTGGAAATTTTGATACTCACAGGACATATTAAAGTCAAGTGGAAAGCAGCACATAATTCTACCTAAGAAAATGGCTGAACAGGGATTAGGTGATATAGCAAAAAGATAAAATTTACTAAGAGCTACAAAGAACAGGATGTTGTGGAGAGCTATGATTACCACATAGAAGAAGAACCATGTCACAACCTGCACATCCATCTCTGTGGTATGAATTCAAACAGAGCTAATACTAGCTACATAGGAATCCCAATATTTTGTTTGTTGTTGTTGTTCATTCAGGAGATAGATTATTTATTTTCAATTGTAAAAATTAACACCCTGAAATTCATTTAATAATAGTTTATTTAATCATATTTATTTTGTATTTGTTTTAGTATATTTATTTATTTATTTATATTAATTTATATTTATATTTACTTATTGTATTTTATATAATATTTATTAATATATACTTAATAAAAGTTTATTGTTGTTCATTCAGGACATAGATTACATGTGGTCAATTGCACAAATTAACACCCAGAAATTCATTTAATAAACTATACATCATTTTAGCAAACACATTGCTAAAATAGTTGTTTTAAATTTAGAAATATTTCTGAGGAGGCTTATTAAAAAGAATATTAATTTTACAATCTGCATATCAAAAATCTTGATATATTATTATATTATATCATATTATTATCATATTATATCATATTATTATTATATCTTATTATATAACATTACTATATCTTGATATATTATTGATGTGTCATAATGGATAAGTTATTACATATATTCTAAATTGTTTTTATGACCACAAAAGTCGCAAATGATTTTATATGTTTATTAAAATAAGGCCCCCTTTTCTTCTTCATTTATGTGCCGTGTCTGTTCAAAACATTGGTGATCATGTCTCTCCACAATTTCCTGTCCTTTGTGGCTCTTAATAGATTTAATCTCCTAAACCCTGTTTTGCCATTCATTTACTCAAGCTAGTTAGTTAGGTTATGTGTTGTTTTCCTCTGTCCCTCTTGCCTTCAATCTGACCTGTGATTATCAAATTTTCCAAGCCTTTTTCCTCATTATGTGCCCTAGAAACGTCAATTGTCTCTTCCTGATGTTAAGCCAATTCATAGGGTGTGTCCACTCTGTCTATGATAGAGAAACAATTAAAATTACACTTAAGTTTGCACTGATCGTTATTTGACAAAGGTTTGTAAACAATTAAAATTACACTTTTGTTTACACTGATCGTTATTTGACAAAGGTTTGTAAACAATTAAAATTACACTTTTGTTTACACTGATCGTTATTTGACAAAGGTTTGTAAACAATTAAAATTACACTTTTGTTTACACTGATTGTTATTTGACAAAGGTTTGTAAATTGACATCAATCCCACAGACTTGCTATGGAACATCTGGTTGTAAATAAAATGTCTTCAATTTACAAACATTTGTCAAATAATAATCAGTATAAACAAAAATGTAATTTTAATTGTTTCTCTATCAATGAAGAGTATACTTCTATGCATCATGTTCCTCCAGGATGTGGGCGATCATGGCTCTCCACAACCACCTATTTCTTATAGCTCTAAGCAGTGTTTATCTTCTTGGCACTCTTCCCAGCAGAAGGTTGAACATGACATACAAATTAATTATTAAAGTAGGATTCTGGAATGCTAAAAGGGAGCCTTATTTATAAAAACAAGGCAAATCATATTAGAAGTGTATTTTATATGCTGTTAATATACCATAGCCTATAGATAAATGTGTGAATAAAAACGAACATGACAGCCAAGTAATTATATGTATTTCTTATGGAAGGCAATATGCAAACTTCTTTTTGCTTACATTAATTACATTATTTGAACTGTTATCCTCATCTTCGTTGCCATATTCACAACATTTCGGCCAATTTATGCTCTGGCTTTCTTCAGGTGATTGGAATTTTGAATCAAACCCTTTATTTCACCACTCAAGGACACATGGCCCAGTGGATAAAGACGTTGGTTAGATCCAGTGGCTAGACTCAAAGAGTTGTGAGTTCAATATTAAGTGGTGAACCAAACTTGGAGAGGTGAGTTAAAGGGAAATAACTGAGACATCTGAAAGAGGCATGACACATGGAACTAGAACAATCTACCCCAGTGGATGAAATAAAGGGTTCAGTTTGAAATTTCAATCACCTGAAGAAGGCTGGAGCATACAACAGCCGAAACATTGTGAATATGGCAATGAAGATGAGGATAACAGTCCGAATAATGTAAACAATCATAATACCTCATCTCAGAGATATAGACAGATTCTTTTTATTTGTTGGGGAGGGTGAAAAAATGAAAGTGTAGTTAAATGTTAAAATAAAATACCTTTTTCACATTTCTTGCTAAAAAGAAAACAGCCAAATAACATTGTTTGAATCAATTCCTTTCAAGCAAGGCAATAATGCAGCAAGGGACTACTGGGGGTGAAAGAGAATGAAAAGACTTTTGAAGAAACCATGAACTCAATCCTAAACAGGAAATTAGGGATAAACCTCTACTCCTGTTCAAAAAATAAGGAAGGAGTGTTAACTGAACGATAAGCAAACCTATCTACTCCTATTGACAGTCGATATCAATCCATCTTTCAAGAGGTTACTAAATTTGAAACAAGGTCTTTTTATCACTTATAAACAAAATAAAAAAAATGCATATATCCAAGTATTTAGAGTATAATCGGTGGGGGGGAGTATCCAGTGCCAAGATAAATCATTTTACAATATAGAAATAAGTGAGAATTTGATTTCACAAAATATTTTATCAACAAGAGTTGCGTTTAAATTACATTACCATTTCAAGTATTTAAAGACATGCATAAAGACCATGAGGTAAATACAGGACACCTATAAGAAATTGATAGATACGTACTACAAAAATGAACATGTGACATCTACCCAACCAATGAACATGTGATAAAATGTATTTTATGCCAATTGGCTGAATCTATGTAGCTATTGTTAAGTGCCTTAAAGTAAGTTACAACTTTCATGGGAAAGAGTTTAAAATCTTCATTTTTATTCTTGAAATAAGAAGGAAATGTTCATGCAAATGATTAGAGTACCATTGGCAATGGAAAGTCAACACTAATACAATAACATAAATGTTTTCTTGATTCAAAAACAAAAGACAACGTAAATCACTCAAGAGAACAAACCCAAGAGGTGACATTGTTAATATCGATTCACTGCACTTTAAAAAAAGAAAGAAAGAAAAACGACATAGAAAACTCAAGATGATTTGATTAAGGCAGACACTGGAATTATGTTACCACAATATTCTCAAGTGGGAATTTTATGCTAAAAGATGTGAAGCAGAAATTTAATTTATTTCTTTCTGTGCAGCAGATTGTCAAAATTTTTATTTTAGTCGCTAAAGAAAAAAAATATATTGTCCATTCTCAAGTTCTTTTGAGATTCTAATATGAAATGTGATGCTATTAAGCAGTCAATAATGTCAAGGTTAACAAAAAGTGTAACAGCATTTTTTTGTTAAAACTGTTTGGAGAAGTAAGATAGTAATGGAAGAATGGAATAATCATTGCAAAAGACTAATAATAAGATATTTGTCAAGATATTTGGTGATGTAACAAAGTGAAGGGAGGTGCAAATTCATGCTTTTCCAAAAAAATGGCTTCAGTTTCTGATGGCTTTCACTTCTCTAGGTCAGCGACTGATGTATTAATGATTATTGTTGAAAGAGTCTATCAAGCTTTAGATAAGAATGGTGAAGCTTAGAATGTTACTTTGGACATCTCAAAGGTAATTGACAGAGTTTGGCATACTGATTTTCTTCACAAGTTGAAATGTTATGGTATTTCTGGATGAATCTTTGAGCTGATTCAATCTTTCTTATCAAACCACAAAATGAAGTTATCCTGAAAGACCACTCCTAGATCTTTTTGCATTAATTCTGATGTACCTCAGGGCTTCATCCTTGGATCTACATGGTTTCTAATTTTCATTAATGACCTTTCTGATGGCTTCATGGCTTCAACTTGATATCTATGCTGATGACACAATTATTTACTCCTGCATTAATAATAAGTCTGATTGGTTTGATATGATAAAATTGGCAGCTGATCTCAAGAGTGATTTAAAATCTGCTGTTAATTGGGACAAGTAATGTTTTGTTAATTTTAAAATCTTGAAAACAAAATTGTTTTCTATTAATCATCTGAGAGATGCGAATGCTATCAGGAAGGTTGTTAAAATTAAAAAGCAAAGTAGGACCAACAACAGAGCCATGGGGGACACCTGCATTAGTGCAAAAAGATCCAGAAGAGTGGCCATTCAGGATAACTTTCATTTCATAATTTGATAAGACTGGATCAGTTTGAAAATTTTGCTGGAGACAACATAACTTTACAGTTCATGAAGACCTGCCAAAAGTTTTTGAGAAGTCCAAAGCAACAAACTGAGCTTCTTATCTAGAGCTTGATAGACTCTTTCTGCAATTGGATGTGTGAAAGAAGACTCTGCGATGTGAGACGCTTAATCAATTCAGCATTGATTAGGACCCCTAGGAGTTTCCTCAAAAGAGGTAGAAGGCTAATACTTCTCTTTATTTATTAAAAACTCCCATATCACTTTTCCCGTACATTAAATAAATGGTTTAGTTTAAAATTCCCTGAAGGTTACTCAGACTGACAATCACTTGATGAAAGCTGGGAACATTGTGATGACAACAACAAAGATGGTGACAGTGGTTTGCATGTAAATAATGTAAGGATAACTCCTCATATAATAAGTTTAAACAGAAAAAGTATATATATATATATATATAAGTATTTAAAAAATAATTCTGTTTCTTACTACCACCTGATGATTGTGGTTTATGCATGAAATTGACAATAGCTGAACAAATTTTGGAGCATACATGAGATTCTTTACTAAAATGCAATTCATAGTGCAACTCACACCCAGAACTGGAGGCGTATCTCAAATCTTGTTATTCCAGGAGCAGAGATTTTTAGTTTCACTTTGAGCTTGTGGCATTTCACTGCTGTCGTTGGCTTAAGAAATTTTTGTTTTTTAAATTTGAAATAACTTTCAGTCAGTCAGTTATGTGCCATGAGTTATACAAGCTTAGGCGATTTATGTATCTTTTGATACATGACTGACAAGGCAGATTTTTTTCGCGCAGTAGGTTGCCATTTTTTTCTGTGGTAGACCAGCTGCCAACTAAGGCTATACAACGCGGCCTGTCCTGTTATTTGCCCATATCTGGGGGGGGGGGAGAAGAGGATTCATACCTTCCCCAAGGGTATTAGCATGTAGGTGCATGTAATGGATTTGAGTGGAATTCAAACTCAGCTCTGATTCCTCAATCCAAGCCGCTATCCATTTCTCCATCTCCATCGTAATTTTAGCTTATTTAATTGAAGTAAGTATGAAATGTATTTATTTTATTTCCTTTGGACTTGTTTTAGTATTTTATGTTTTCATTGCAAAAACAAACATTTTTGTGTAAAATTCACTAAAAAATATACTTTAGGGAACTTGGCCTTGTTACTTGGAAATTAATTTAACAAAAGTAAATTTAACATTCTTCTCAATGAAAATTTTTATTCATAAAAGCAAATACAATAATGATCAACTTCATTTATATTTGTGTAATCTGTATTTCTGCTTCTGACAAATATGTTGAATTTTTATCATGCTTTTTATACCAAAATTTAAAATTATAATTTTAAATAATCTATTGGGAGTATAAAACTTTATTAATGCTAAAAAAAAAAAACAGACATATTAAAATTGTATACGAGAAAAAAAATCAAACCAAGAGAAGAAGAGTAAGGATAATAAAATAAACAATAAACAGGAGAATCAAATCAATATAAAAAAGATATATTATAATAAAAAAAGCAAATAACAAAAATGTTGCTAACCAGTTTAATTTTACTTGATTTAAAGAAATAATTTATTAATCCTATTTTTCTAGTCTTATTACAAAAGTTACAAAGTCTCACCCAAGAAAGCTAATTTTAATGTTTTGTCATATTGAAATTTTAAGAGACTTTCTTCCAAAGACTTTTTCTTTGATTATGTTTTTGCACGTTAAAATTTATTTAAATTATTTTACATAAAGTTAATTTAATATTTTTCTATGATATTATTACTTATAACAATAAATGTATAGATGATAAAATTTATTTATCAGTTATTTGTATTTTTCTTTTTGAAATGTATTTAAAAAAAAAAGTTAAGTTGAATTTTAATTTATTAGGTCATCTCATAAGTTCTGTCTGAATTTTAACTTTTTGTTAAAATGAATGATATTTAAAGAGTATTTTATAATGTCTAATGGAGCTGAACATTATTTTTATGTTTAGATGCATTTAAACTGATCAAATTTTATTTCAGAGAACAATAAAATTAAATTTTGTTTGATTAAAACCCTGCTAACATGGAAGTACCCAAGAATCATTTGAGGCACATAATGCTTTATGAGTTCAAGAAAGGAAACTCAGCAGTCGAAGTGGCTAGAAACATTCAGTCAATTTATGGAGAGGAATGTGTGAATGAAAGAACTTGCAGAAGATGGTTTGCAAAATTCAGAAATGGAGGTTTCACCCTTGAAGATGAAGATCGAACTGGACGTCCAGTTGAGTTTGATGAAAAGCTTCTTGAAGCAGCCCTTGAAGAAAATCCTGCTTTATCAGTTGAGGAATTGGCAGTGGTTCTCAGTTCAAACCATACAACTGTTCATCATCATCTTCAACAACTTGGAAAAGTTCCTAAACTTGGAAAATGGGTGCCTCATGAATTGTCTGAAAACAACCACAAATCCCGAGTTGACATCTGCTCTTCTCTCCATTCTCGCCAACTTGTTTCACCTTTTTTGGATAGACTTGTGACTGGCGACGAAAAATGGATCTTTTATCGAAATGTTAAGCATCATAGACAGTGGCCTGGTAAAGGGGAAGGACCTCAGCCACAGCCGAGAAGTGAACTTCATGGGCAAAAGGTTCTTCTTTCAATCTGGTGGGATTGCCAAGGAATAATCCACTTTGAATTCTTACCACCAAATGCAACAATTAATGCTCAAATATACTCTCAGAGAGCATTTGAACCAAGCTTTGAGGAAAAAAAGACCTACTCTAGTGAATCGAAAACAGGTGATGTTTCATCAGGACAATGCGCGACTACTCACAGCAAGAATCACGTCACAAAAGATCAAAGAACTTGGTTGGGAGAAAATTCCTCATCCACCTTATTCTCCCGACCTTGCTTCTTCAGACTACCATTTGTTTCGTAGCTTACAGAATCATTTGGAAGAAACAGCTTTTGTAACACAGGAAGAGGTTAAAACTGACATTTGTGAGTTCTTCGAATCAAATCCAAAAGAATTTTACGGTAATGGAATTAGTAAGCTTGTTAATAGATGGAAGGAAGTCATAGATAATCAGGGAAAATACATTGTTGATTGAATCTGTAATTAAATGTAACATTTGGTCACTTGTTTTCTTTATTCAAAATTCGGACAGAACTTATGGGATGACCTGATAGTTTACTGTTAAAAAGTATAAAATAGGAGAAAAATTGATATTTTGATTTATCAAAGCCAGAGAAGATATTGAGGACAAACTCCCACTGTCTGCCTGTCTGTTTCTCTCTCTCTCTCTCTATATATATATGTTTAAAATTTGCTATATTTATACAGGAAGTGTTACTAAATAACAAAGAGAGTCTATAGCTTTAGATAGTGTGGATATAGGAATCAACACTACATGGTGACTATCAGTTTTATGCTCAATGTGATCTTCAAACCAAGATTTCAAGCTATATTTATGTCTATTTCTCTCTCTCTCTGTTATATACATACATACATACATACATACATATATATACACACACACACACACACACACATATATATATAAACCTGTGTTCATTGTTTTAGCATGCACAAAATAGAGTGGCATTATATGGTATTTGTCAACCCAATTCAAAGGTCAGCTTTCCTTACCCAAATGAGATAAATACTCACATGGAACTGAAGTATTGATGACCAAAAATTGCTCAACCTGAATATTTACCACAATGGTAATTTTTTTATATATACTCCCAACATTAGAACACTGTCATATTACAGATAACACTAGTTAATAATCGTGCTTCTTTTATGCAATTAATGGAATTTACTTACAATCCAACATTATTTATTATTAGTTTAAATGTTCTGTAAGTGAGCAGTCTAAAAGTACACTGAGATTAAAAGTGGTTTTCACATGTATCCACTAAATATAAATGTTTGAATTAACAAGAATTAATGTCAGATTATGTATAAAATCCATTAATTCCTTAGAAATTATTTTGTTTATGTTTCGGATATGAAAATAAAACTTTGAATATATGGGCTTTGAATGATCCAAACAAGAAATATGCATTTCTTAAATCAGATAATTGAAGTTTGCTTGAGTATGAAAGTCTTCTCTGCTGGTCTAAAAGTTCACTAGGCTTAACAGTGGTTTGTTTCCCCATAGAAGGGGGATACGGGTTGAAAATCTGCAGGAAGGCACATTTTCTTTATTAACATTCTCAAATGCACAGGCCAGTAGACACCGATTTACACTGTTTAAAGAGCAGGGATGTCTACTCAAATATCCGTATTCACTAAATATAACATTTATAATAATAAAAAGAAATGAGTTAAGAGTGTTAATCTACCTGTGTCATTTTCCTCTTTTTTGGCAGCATCTGCAAAATGAAAGTGTTCAAGATTAAGTTTGCTTTTTTTAGCTTATTATCACAAAAAATTATGAATGATACAATAAAAATATAATTCACAAGAAGTTTATTAAAACATATTGACACGTTTCACAGTGAGTACAAACTACGAGGAGGTGCTGAAAATCTTTTGACTTGTCTCGCTTCTCAAAACTTGACCAAACATTAGATTGTTATTTTTTAAAATACATTCTTGGTCAGGCTGAGAACTTTTCAGCTTGAGTGCATAACAAAAAAATATATTGTGATATAAGTTAGATACCAAGCTAGGAACTTTTTCATCATCACCGAGCAGATCTTAAAATTTTTCCATTTCTGGTCTTACTTTCAATGTGGCTTCCTGCCTTGAAAGTCTACTGGGGTCCAAGCTCACACAAGACCTCAAGTAAAATTCATATACAAATTATCATCAAAGATGCTGGAAAAAAGGTCTGGTTCCTTGTACTGTTACAGAGAGTCCTGAATTCTTTCCATTATGCTCAATTGTTACTAGTGCCAGATCAGATTCTTTCCGTCATGCTCAATTGTTACTAGTGCCAGATCAGATTCTTTCCGTCATGCTCAATTGTTACTAGTGCCAGATCAGATTCTTTCCGTCATGCTCAATTGTTACTAGTGCCAGATCAGATTCTTTCCGTCATGCTCAATTGTTACTAGTGCCAGATCAGATTCTTTCCGTCATGCTCAATTGTTACTAGTGCCAGATCAGATTCTTTCCGTCATGCTCAATTGTTACTAGTGCCAGATCAGATTCTTTCCGTCATGCTCAATTGTTACTAGTGCCAGATCAGATTCTTTCCGTCATGCTCAATTGTTACTAGTGCCAGATCAGATTCTTTCCATTATGCTCAATTGTTACTAGTGCCAGATCAAACCAAAAATAGCATATGGCTGCCATATCACAACTGAAACTGCCTAATCCTCACTTTCCAGTCTTGACAGAATTCAAAAGCATTTATAAAGCTTTGTGGATGATAAATTATTTTCTACCTGACAACCACTTACCCACAGACAAAACATTGCTAGCGTCTAGCTGTTCTATTGCTACTTTCATGGCAGATGTTCCAATGAGCTACATTCCTTAAATCCACCAGCAAGGACACAACATTGTAGCACAGACATTGTTCTCCATTTTGTTTTCTGTTGTTCTTCTCTATGCCTTTCACAACTGTGACTAGGGTATGTATATATTCAATATTGTACAACTGGTAAACTATTCAACATTCAATGCTTCTCTGCTAAATCTAAGACATTCCAACCTCTTGTCTGGGGCCTTCTGTAAACCAATGACTTGGACTTGGTCATCCAAACAGAACAGGAAATGCAAGTTCTGATGGATAAATTTTCACATTACTGCAAAGCATTTGGCCTTACTATCAGCCTGGACAAGACAGTGGTCATGTTATAACCTGTTCTGGATCTTATATCAAACCATCAGTATTTGTGGATGGGCACAAACTGAAAGTGGTAGACAAATTCATATACCTTGGGAGCACTATAAACAGACACTGGATTCTTGATGATGGAATACCTGTTTATGTTTTGCAGCTCTGTTGAGTTTGATCTCAGAGAAGATTTCAGAATTGCACAAAAATGGCAGTCTACAAAGCCTGTGTGCTGATATGCTTGCTGTACTCTGGTAAAACATGGGTTGTGTCCTGCAAACATTTAAACACGCTGAAGAGATTTCACCAATGCTGTTTAAGATCAATTCTTGGTATCCACTGGATATTTCATACACCAGACATTTTAGTTCTCAAAAAGGCCAATGTAATCAGCATCAAAGTGCACATTCATTGCTACAGGTTTTGCTGGTCAGGCCATGTCATTCACTTTGAAGACAACAGAATACCCAAACAAATGATCTCTACCACAGGATAAGCCAAGGCAGCACTTCAAAGATTGCTTAAGAGTTTCTGCCATATAAACGATACTGAGAGGAAAACTGCTGCTTGTAATCAAAATAAATGGAGGCATGCAATTCATGAAGGCACTAAGATCTTCCAAGAACCTGCAATGAGTTAGGCAAATGTCAAGTGTGCCGGTAGGTAGGAAAAGGGAAATTATTGATCCAACAATCTATATATGATGAATATAGCAGAGTATGTGATGTAATGGAATAACCAGTCACCCCACCATGAATGATTACACTATAGGTAGTAAGTACCTATAAAGTCTACTGTCTACGAGAGGACAGACAGAGAAGATGAGTGTGAGACGACGCAAGCACGTCCGATCTTCCAATTAGTGGCACTCACTACTAGATTGACCTGTGTGTATAACTGTACTGTATTTCATATTGTACTTGTGTACATTAAACCTTTCTTCTAGTATCCACCTGGTGTTATGTGTTTATTCCCTTAGCACGGAATATAACAGTATGTCTCTCTAATGCAGGCCTTGTTAGTCACAAGAAGAGTCATATTGATAGACCTTTCACAAATTATGATCAGTAGTACACTGGAAATAACTTAACATGTACAGTGTGTCAGAAAATCTAGACAAATCACTCTGGTCTCACTCGTCAAATAAAATCCATGAGCAAGCCGAACTTTACATAACATGCCAGGCCCTGTAAAAAAACAACTTAGTTTTCCACATCTGTAATAAGCATTGCAAATCACTTTGACATTGAGAAAACTTGTCAGTAGTAGTCATACTTATTTGAATCCTGGGTATGATGATAAACTACATCTAGCAGCAAGGCCTTTGATTGGGAGATTGAAGGTTTTGAAGAGTTTGGAAACACTTCTTAATTGCTGTTATTACCAGATCCACTCTGACCTGGAGTGGTAGCACCTGTTAGGGTCTCGGTTATGGGCAAATAGTGAACCCCCCAAACAAAAGGAAAACACTAATAAAGTATAAAAATACCAGCAACACATTTTTATATAAAACAATTACCAAGAATACATATTTACAGTATAATTTCCAACAATACATATTTATAGCAAAATGACCAAGAATACATTTTATCTATAGTTGAAGGTATATAATTGCGTTCTAAATATATTTAGTCAAAGCCATAAAATTGTTTTCAAAATATTTATATTTCTGCATTAAATAACCTATAGAGGTTGATATGCCACTAAACAGAATCAAACAACTAAATCATACTCATTTTATGAGCCAACAGCCATCATATATATGATAAAATATAGATTTAAGTTATGCTGTATTTATAGGGTAAATGTGTTCAATATCTGGGATAGAGTGTGTGTAAATATAAACAATTGGAATGCAGAGTTCAATACTGAAGAGCAAGTCTGTTTCATGTTTGAATACAATGATTGATTCTTTTTCTATGGCTTATCAACCCTTTGCAGGTTATTTAAAGCCAGTAGATATTTTTAGATTCCAAGATTTTTTTAAGAGATAATAATGATTTAGTGATATAAGTTTTACTAACTAACTCATATATGGAAAGAGAAGAAGTGGTTTGATACATTTATTTGTATGTAAGTGAATATAATGAACCCAACAGGTATTGGAACTTGGCTCTCCAATTAATAATTCTAAGCCATTATCTATTACACCACCTGTACATCCATCTAAGCACTGATCCAGCTCGACATTGCTTAACCTCGGTGATCATATGGGAACTGGTGTTTCAACACTATAGGGCCATAAGCCTGCAATTTTTAGGTCGGAAGATTGCATTCAATCATGAAAGAGACAAGGTATGTGACTTAAGAGATTTTCTATTTTGCCCTTTAATTATTTGTACATAAATATATGTGTGTGTGTATGTATTTGCATGTACAGGATGAGATGGATAAATTGTCATCTAAATTACACAAAAGTGAAAATAATACAGACATCTCATTTTAACAGATATATTTACCAAAATTACACAAAAATATCTTGAAATACGAAAGAGTAAATTTATTCAATAAAGTCAGCATTAGCTCCAATCATGGCTTTCAGAAAACTTCAGAATCTCCTGCATCTCTTCTGGATTGTCTCCTTGTTTAAGTTGGTGAATGCTGCCATAACCTTTGCTTTCAGTTCATGTTTGGAGGAGTTTTGTTGATCTCTTGCTCAACTGCGCCCCACACAATAATCAAGGGGGTTGCAGTCTGGGGAATTAGGTGGCCAGATGTAAGGGGTGATGTGGCCACAGAAATTGTCTAACAGCCATAACTGTGTTCTCCTGCTTGTGTGATATGGTGCAGAGTCCTGTTGCCAGACAGAGGGTCTTCCAGCAGCCAACCTCTTGACCCAGGGCAGCACTACCTCCCAGGTGATAGACATTATTGACTTGGAGGGATCGTTGTCAATCATGGCCTGAATCTCATCAACAAATTCTGGAGTTCTTGTCTTATCAGAATTATCAGAGTGAGTTTTCTGAGTTGCCTTATCTTTGTAATCACCATTAGACTCATCCAACTCTTTCTGAATCCTCTGCACTGTCCTCAGATTGACACCCAAACACTCTGAAATATTTGTTTCAGTGCTTGAATGCCAAGCAGTACAGCATCCAAATTTCTGGCAGAGTGAATTGTGTCACGGTGTTCTTTTTTCACAGACAGTGCCCAACTGACCCTACTATACTGTGCAGTCAAAATTAAAAACAAATAACGTGCATGTGCGAAATTAAAAATATAAAAATATAAAATGGAGACAATTTAACCTTCGCACCCTGTATATAGATGTGAGGGTGGTGTAATGGATAGTGGAAATCAGAGAGAACAGAGTTCGAATTCCAGTTGAATTTGTTACATTCATTTTTAGTATCAAGAAATCAAAAGAAAATGGTTGAATCCGTCAACACAACAATAAAAACAATATCTCCACACATGATGGTACTTGACGTAATTTTCAGTTAACAGTATGAATATAATAGCATTCTCTAAATTCTTCCAGTTGCTAAGGACATTTTGTTTTGTTATTATTAGTTACTTTGTTTAATAAATTAATTTTGTTTTTGCCTTGAAAAAGTCCACATTGGACGAAACACATCAGCTAATATTACAGTTTTCCTATTGTCTTTTACGTTTATAAATTCATTTTCATGCAAATATCCTTTGGAAAGTTATGAATCCACCTCCCTAGCCTTGGTTGACAACCACTTTAGGAGAAGGACAACTCTAAAATTAACTTGTCAGCAATGGTTTTACTCATCTAACAAGTCACCAACCATCATATTTGTGTATATATACTAATGCATTTCCCTCTTCAGACTGTAGAATAAAGCAAATATCTATTATACTAGCAACATGGTTATTTTGTCATTATTTTTGGTCTTCTGAGAAAAGTTACCTGTATAACCAGTCCCTATATTCACCCTTATACTGCTACAGTTTGACAATGTTACAAAACTCATATCTTCCACTCTGCCCTACTTTTCACAGCTCCACACTTCTACATCAAGAACTTTCCATGTTCTCACCCACACCAGGTATCATAATGTATATAATTGGTGGTAGAGACAAAATATTATATTTTGCCAGTACTCTTTCTGAGCAGTATCCTAACACTTTAAAACAATTACTATAAAGGAAACGGTGGAAACTAGATATGGCCAGTGTATATGATTTCTTTTTCATGGTTAAATTCTCTGGACTTGAACTTATTGACAGAGTATCATGATACTTTTGGAATTAATTCAGAATAATTTGTTATGCATCATGATATAAACAGATTAAGAAACTAATCAGATAATTGTTAAAAGAAGCTCAACAAAGATAATCACTCAATTAAAATAGGAAATTTCTGACTATTAAAACTGTTGGGTGTTTGTACTTATGTTTGTACTTAAGTGACTGATAAAATCATACATATGTCTATTTTATTTGCAGTGAAGCTAATCTTATCAAAAGTCATTATTGGAAAAAACATTTCAAATGTAAAAAATATTTAACAAATAAAACTAAAACTAAAATAAGTAAAAACAAATATTATCCTGGCAGCAGGAAAAAAAAAACATGAAATTGTTTATGGTTAAATACTGGTTATAGCACATACACAGACTAATCTTATTGAAAGTTGGTGTTGGATCTTATTTGTCAGTATGTTTGATTGGTTCATTTTCTATGGCTTATCAACCCTTTGCAAATTATTTAAAGCCAGAAAATATTTTTTAGATTGTAAGAATTTTATTTTTAGATAATAATGACTTAGTGATAAAAGGGAGCGAAAAGGTGGATGCGTACCTTTCCCAATGTTATCTGCATGTAAGTGAATATAACAGTTCCAACTGGAATTGGAATTTGGCTCTCTGATTAACAATTCTGAGCCATTTTCCATTATATTATGGTACCTGGTATTCGCAAACAGTCACCCATCTAGGTATTGACCAGGCTTGATATTGCTTAAGTTTGGTGATTGTACGGGAGCCAGTGATTCAATGTGATGTGGCTGTATGTCTATTTGTCAATAAATAAATCTCTAAAAATTACCTTGTGACATTTTTTAATGCCATGGAAATCATGGCTCTCCACAGATTCCATTGCTTTATTATCTGTGAATTGCTATATATTTCTCATTGTCTTCTTTACAGTCTGGAATTCAAAGTCTTCCCTCTCTTAGACAAATTGTCATCCAAGGCTAGAGTGTCCAGTCTTGAAGGGAGAAGTGTTATTCATATCTTTTTTAAAATCATTTATATGAAAGTGAATGCAATAAACTAGCTTGGACTTTGAACTCAGCTTGCTGATTCAACTCTCTGTGTCAATATCTCTTACACTACTCACACATCCTTGTGACAGTAGAGTTATATTTCAAATGCTTTGTTTCCATGTAAAATCATCCCATTAAAGTAATTCCTTAAATGATGACATAGATTTGGTAAATATTTTAGACAAAATCTACCTCCAAATAATTTATGCTGTCTGCATATATACAAAAGCAACATTTCAATTTGTAAAGTTCAAGCAGTCTAACACGGAAGTCAAAAGTAAATTTAATAAAAAAAAAATTGAAAAAGTTATTTGAGACATTTATCTGAAAATTTACTGAGATCAACTGAGCAATTCACTGACCCTAACTGGAAGTTCGGTTTAAAAGGCAAAATATCTTCAAATACCCACTAATTGCAATAGATTCAACAAGTAACAATAGTTGGAAAGAAGAGAAGGTCAGCATATCCCACAATGCACCAGTAGAGAATAATAGCTTTAATCGTTCTCATTATCATTCATGGCCTTTGCCAGTGGGCAGTTGTTAAAGCTGACCATTGATGATTGATTGGATAATCTAGTCTAATTGAGATTTGAGATAGAAAAAGCTTCTGTCTTGCTTGGCCATTTGTACTTTGTAAGTTGAATAGAAATGAATAATACAAAGAGTATTATTCTGAGAATAGAATTAATGCATTTAACATTCAGAGATTTTGCATAATTGTTGATGTGAACACACACAAACACGCACATTTGCATTATATATAGTGAAGGCTGAAAATCAGATGCTGGGATGAGAAGTTATCATTATTTACATTATTAAAATTCAGACAACTATCTTCGTTGTGATTCTTACAACATTTTGGCCACTGTGCTCTCCAGCATTCATTAGCACCAGATGAAGGCTGGAAGGCACAATGGCAAAAAAATTGGGATAACAGCAAAAAAGATGCGGACAATAGTCGGAGAAGTTGTTATGTTTGTTTTTGTTGAAAAAAGTTTAAGTCGAGCAAACATTTTCATATCCCTTGTGTTACCTAAGACCGAAAGTATTTATTTTGTTATTCATATTAAAGGAATTAGACATAACCACTTCTGGTTGTTAGCCATGCTTACAAATTACACATATAATTACACACATACAAGCATATATCTTTTATGCGCATGCATACAAATCCACACAAGAACAATATACATATATATATATATATATATATATATATATATATATATATATTAATAAATACACATATACCTACATTTGGTGTGCGACTTAAGTTTCGTTAGTTACCCAACTCATTGGGCACAAGATATAGGTTATTGTTTATTTAAAAAAAAGCATACAGATACTCATGGGATGCACGCTGATTCATAGTTCAAAATTAAAATAGTACAAAAATAGTACTAAAGCAATACTGGGGTTTAAATGCAGGAAATGAGGTGTAGGTAGGAGTCAATAATAAAAAAAAAAAAGAAAAAAAAAGGGAATTGAAGTATGCTTCAATTTTAAAATTTGAATGATGGACGATGTTTGTAAAACTTTTTTGACTGGTTAAAGAGAGGTAATAACTAAATAACCTAAAATAAGAGTGTGCGGAAAATTAAAATTTGAAATTAAATTTAGACAAAAAGTGGGTTATCCAGGATTACAATATTTAATAATATTACAATTCTTAGCTCTGTCTAATCACATTGAGCATTATTTTGTCTACACCTCTTGGCTAATAATTAAAAAATAATGACAAAATAACCACTTAATTCATATATTATTATAGTGGATACTCATATCCAAAACAGATGTCCCACTTTCATTTTAAACAGTATGTACTACATCCGTTTGCCTGCACATTCGAGAATTCTTAATAAAGGAGATGTGTTCTCTGCCAGGGATTGAAGCAGTATCCTACTTTGTATGAGAAAACCATCATTTGAGCCTGCATGCTTTACCACTCAGCTACAGAGAGTTTCACAGCAAAGCTCTATTTTCAGTTTTTAAGGAAAATGCACTTACATATTCAAATATTTCTCTTGAAAGTTCATGTCTACTCAGTTTTGTATCTGAATTTTTATTACTTCAAATCTCATCATAGTGTATACTTGTGTGTCTATATATATATATATATATATATATATATATATATATATATATATATATATATATATATATATATATATATATTTCAACTTTGTTGAAACCTGGGTTTAATTTATTCTCCCTAAATAGTTAAAATTACTTTGTAACACTAGTCATATTTGTGGTTTATTTTGGTCACAAAATAACAACTCAGTTCACTTCAAAAGAAACAGATTTGTTGTAAATTATTTTGAAGAAAATTCCATTCTAGTTGATAATGTGGACCTATCAGTCACACCAGGTGATCAATTGTGTTCCATACTAGCCATGATAGTTGTCTTATTGGGGTTACACCAACAGTTTTTAAACAGTTCTATCATGTTTCTTAGGCTAATTTGGGTGGTAAGATTCCCATATATTGAATCCAATCTATTTGTTTGACTCTTTCTGTTCTTTCTCTTTTTTTTGGATCAATGGTTAGTGAAATGGTATCAAAGAAAAAGTGCTGACTGACATTTATTCTGTTTTGTACAAAAATGGTTTGCTTTATTTTATCAAGACAACATAGCTGGGGAAGGTGGCAAAGTTGATTAGGTATTCTTTACATCTTAATGCCCATGAGTTAAAAATGACAAGAGTCTTCGTTCATGCAGCTAATAACTGCTTGAAATTATAAGCAGGGTTCCTTAAACTGGGTTTTCAGATAATTTTTAAAAAATCTTTTAATCATTTTGCCCCAAGTACGGTGGGATGCCACTAGTATTCAGTGGGTTACAGTGGCTGTAGGTGAAAGAGAAAACTGAGAATAGGGAGGATTGAGGAAAGACAAAAGATTAACAGTATTCAAGAAGACAGAAGATGGTGATTGAATTTAAATTTTTGAAGATTGTAGTTATCAGGGAAGCAAGTAAACAGAAGGTCAGAAGTGCAATATAAGAAACTGCTAAAGTAGAAGTGGTGCTTGTATTTAGTTATTTCAACAATAAAAGGGTGGGACCTAAATGCCAATCTAGTACCATGCTTAAATTCATGTATTCTGAGCATTAGGAGAAAAGCTTATCAGAGCAGTTGCCATGAAAATATTTGTCGAAAAGACAGAGGAAATCCACATCATGTTGGTGAGAAAGTGACTGTAGTCAAGATGCCTGGCCAAGATCAGTTACATTGCAGATCCTTCTTTGGATTTTGTCAAGAACCTCAAGATGTACAGCAGAAGCACCAGGCCATATATGGCAACAATTTGTACAGACAAATGGTAGCTTTTCAAATGTACAAGTTGGTGTTGAGGAGAAAAGTTTTCTGGTATGACAGTGATCCAATTTTCCTACACAACTATTGTGAATTGGGTATTTTGATGGGATATAATGGTTAACAAGCTTGTCTCACTAAACCAGTTACAACTGAATATTGAGTTCTATCCTCACTATTGCTCCATACTTTTGGCCTTGTGCCACATCTACGCTATGGTTAGAAAATCCCCATAACTCTTATGGATCATTCTGGTTCTATTTTTAAATTTTGGAATTTTCTTATTTGGTAGGATTGTCTGGATATCCCAAATCCCTTCTTGCCCATCTCACCTCAATTACAAATGGCATAAATGATCAAATACAGTTATTTTTATTGTTCTTAAATTTGGCTTCTTTCAACTGTCAAACTATTATTTCCATATTTGGAAATAAATTTGTGGTGAGGTTATTCACAAATCCTGTCATGAATTCGACATTTTTCTTTAGTTATCTATTGCTTAATGTTTGTCAATTTATCTATATTAACTAGCTAAATTCCTGCTAAATGAAGAAAAAACATTACCCATTAATTTTTTTCAATTTGTTTAAAAGTACCAATTGGACTTGCTTGTAAAATCCCATTATAGACGAGTTTTATTCTGCCAGAATAATACTCACAATATTTCATTGCAATTCAAATAATGGAATTAAAAATTCCATTCTAATAAAAAATGATAATGTTATTCAAAACGCGAAGAATCTAACTTTTCCTATGTTCTGTTCTAGTGGCAGTTAACTTGAACAAGGTCTTGTCACTGGTATGTAACAATCATTGAAAAAAAGAGTGAAACTGATGATTCTAACCTAAAATGTGAATTTGAATATATTGAACAATCTGTTCTACAGCCAAGTTAGTGTTTCTCCCATTCACATGTCTCTGAAAATCATTCCTCCAAGAAGTTAAAATATTTCTTTCTTTCTTTCTCTCTTTAAGGTTGGCATCATTCACATTAAGTTTTGGGCAGCTCCTCATATAATCCATTTTTTATTTCTATTACATGCCATGTCCCTTTAGAATATCATGTCGCTCCACAGACTCATTCTTCTTTATTGCTATGATTTCTTGGGAATGATAGCGGAATGGTTTTCTATTGCCTTCTCCAACGTTTAGTTCTCCTAAATTGGATGCCACCCAGGGCTAGAGAGACCATTCTACCTTGCTATTTAACCCATGGCTGTAGAGTATAATCCATTAAAAAAAAAGAAATGGGTTCAAATCTAAAGTGAGGTTTGATGCATAAATTAAGCCACTGCTCTTCTCAAAAAGAACGGATCCTTCTTCTATGTACCATATCCCTACAGGACCTCCACAATTTCCTGTCCTTTGTAGCTCTTAGTAAATTTTATCTTTGTATCTCTCCTAAACTTTATTCTGACATCCATTTACTCAAGCTTGTTCGGTAGGTGATGTATTGTTTTCCTCCCCACTCCCTCTTGCCTTTAATATCTGCTGTGAGTATCAAATTTTCCAAGCCCTCTTTCTTCATTATATGCCCTAGAAATTTTAACTCTTTCTGATGTTTAGTAAAAGTGTCCTTTTTATATCTATTTTCTCTAAAGCTTCATTGTTATTCACATGTTTGGTCCATAGTATTTTCAGCATCCTTCTGTAGAACCCTGTTTCTGTTGGTTCAACTCTCTTCATCTGTGGAGATTGTCCAACTTTCACTGCAATATTGACATTACATAAGTTCAGTACTCTTTTCTTTGTTTTTGATGAAATTTGTCTGTTTCTTAATACTTTGATTAGCTTTTGGGAGAAATCTTTCACTATCCCAATGCACTTTGGCATTTCAGTGTCGCACTTTCCATCCTCTGTTCAAATTCTTATCTAAGAAACATTTTTTCAAAAAGTAATTTATGATGTACGTAATTATAATCTTTGGCTATTGCAGTTTTTGCAGACACCATCAGATAAGGAGTTAAAAATAAAACTTATGATCTCTAATGAGTTAAAATTTACTAGGAACATCACAAAAAGATGAATAAAAAGGAAAAAAATATATTTATATTTACCTGCAGGGCAGACAACCTGTGTGAGACGCTCTTTAATCTCTAAGAGGACATATCGTTGTACAGCTTGCAACACAACACAAGAGACAAAGGCTGAGCAGTATTCTTCAAGACTTTCAGCTGAAATAAGAAAAATATCAGAAAAAGTTTAAAAAACATGAAAATATTACAATTATTAAAGATATTAACAATGGAAATAAGAATCATTGCTATTGCAGTAGAATCCCTCATATCCGGAGTGCTTCATATCCAGAATCCCACATATCCAGACATGATTTTGATGTGTATATTTAAACTATTTGGGTGATATATAACTGATTTGAAATTTCTGTTTTTCATGAAATTTACTTTGGATAATTGCTTATTTCACCCTAATGGCTTGTGTTTGTGCAAAAGATGATGGGAATAAGAGGAAAGGATGACAACGAGACACATCTGCAACAAGATAGCAATGAGATGCATGATTGTGATGAAACCTGGACTGAAATTGAAAAGCTATTGAAAAGGTTGTCAGTTTTATGGAAAGAAAGCCAGCATTCAGCTATGACAATTGCAATAATGCATGCAGATTTAAAAAGTGTCTTTCATTTAAAAAATTTCAAGAATAAAAGCCAAACGAAATGCAGAAAAAGTTGAGAAAGAATCATCATACAACAGCAGCTAAAAAATCGTTACATTTGTTTTGCATACATGGTATACTTAATTTAATGAATTTTCATTAACATTACATAATTTATTTCTTTTTCCTTAAAATCAATTCTATTATATTTCACTCACCATTAGCTTATTTTGTTAACTATAAAACATTGAAAATAAACATTAAACCTGATTTCAGTTCTTTTATTTTAATCTAAATATAACCCCTCATAACCAATTGTTTTGACATTTACAGTATGTAAACCTTTGTAACCAATTCCCCATATCCAGAAGGCCTTTTTACCCAGTTATTAGGAATTCTACTGCATTAAGTTTTTATTAATTTTGTCTATATATTGTGGCCTTTTATCACAACAGTAATGGTAATATTAGCCATTTCCTTATAAGGAAACATTTGCCATTCATTGACCAAGCAGCCAGTACTATCATTGGTTGAAATTTATAAAATATTTCTCTTAAAACAATTTTTCAATAAAATAAGTTTCTTAATTCCAGTAGTTGTTATTGCTCTTTCAAATATTGATGGTGGTTTCCTTTCTAATCTTTTGTTTGAAGTAGTGGAGAATGTCAGTATCTTGATTATGTCATTATTTTCTCTCCAAGTTACATGTGATATTCATTTTAGTTGTTGCTACTGTTGGAAGTCCTCAAGTAATGTGGTTTCTATTATAGTTATTTGTGATTTTTTTAGCGCCAGTCCACAATGTTTGAAACAGGATGGTCTTTGCCAAGATCCTCAAACTTCTTGGTTACTTGGAATAAAGATCTTTTGATGAGATTTTATCTCCTATCCCAATTTTGTTTATTTAATCATTACACCCAAAGCAAGGCAATAAAGTCACTAAGATGCAAGGGATTACTGAGTGTGAGAAAAAATTAAGGAGAGAGAACAATAAAAGAACAGAAATTAAGAAGACAGAAGATAATAATTGACATTGCATTTAAATTTTAGAGGACCAAAGTTGACTGGGAAGCAAGGAGTCGGAAGAGAGTTCCACAAGCGAGAAGTACAGGAGAAGAAATTGTTAGCAAGAATAATATCTTGTGAGAATATATGGCTGAGGTCTTAACCAATGGCCAGGCAGAATCTAAATCTATAATCATGCTGTTACCTCTTCTCTGATTGGTCATTCCATATTATTAATTTACTATTTAGTCATATTAACAACAGTAGTTTTAATTGAAGATAGGGGTAGGCAAAAATTGCTTTGGTGGGCTCCTTAAAAATGAGGGCACTGTGGCAATGACTAAGGGCACCATGGCAATTTTTTAGAATTTACATAATTTATGTTTTTTATTTGTAAAAAGTAATATTAACATATAATCTTTTAAAAATTGATAAAAATAAACAAAAATCTTTAAAATCAAATATTTTTATTGACAAATAACATGGCTAATAATTCTAGTCATTATAATCTATGATACATTGCAGTGAAACATTTAAAAAAAAAAAAAAAATCAAACATTACAACATTATTAGCTTAGAATATGCCGTGGAAAGAACAAGATTGTTGTATTACTGTATAAAAATATAAATCTTTCTCAGCATAAAATCAAAATAACTATTGAAACAAAAAAAAAATATATACTGTAAATGTCAAAACAATCCTTTACTTTACGATATGAATATTAATTAATAATTTTTTATTGATAAAAATATTTTCACTACTAATTTTTGTTGTGTTGCCTAGCATTCAGAACTTCCTCTACTCAGGCAATTTGTCAGAATCAAAAAACATTAATTTTCTATTATTTTAAATGGTGGGGGTCTGTTTACAATATAAATACAATGTCAAACTGATCGCTGACTTTTTGATATACATGTAACTTTTTTTCCTTCTGGAGGGGAAGAGTCTATTTCAGTATTGCTGTTTAAAATGAAATGTATTATATATATATATATATATATATATATATATATATATATATATATATATATATATATATATATATATATATATATATATATATATAGATAGATAGATAGATAGATAGATATATATATAAGTGAACATTGAAGTCAACACTTAGAGGTGACAGGCTGTTTCATGCTAGATGCAATCATCAGGCCACAAGTGCTCTGACGATTACATCTAGCATGAAACAGCCTGTTGCCTCTAAGTGTTGACTTCAATGTTCACTTTTATATTTACACATGCTCTATCTCTGATATTGAGCATTTTATCCCATAAATACAGCACACCTTAAGAGTATATTTCTTTATATATATATATATATATATATATATATATATATATATATATATATATATATATATATATATATATATATATTTATTTATTTATTGTGTGTGGGTACATATGATGTTCATTTCATTTCCGGTAGATATATATGTTGCAAGATTAAAATAAACTTGCAACATCTGTTAAAATTCCTTTTGTCTACCTCTTTTCTTTGAAAATATATCAGCATAGGGCTGTAATCAAATTTTTTCTTGAAAAATCCCTACAACCACCTTATTTAAAAAAAAAGAAAAAAAAAAGTGACATTTTCCTTCTTAATTTAAAAAAAAGAAAAAAAAAAGTTGAAAGCAAAATTTGCCATGGACATGTCTTGTTTTTAAGCGCATATGGTATATAGAGATGAAATAATGGACCAATTTACTGTCTATAGTACCATTTATTGTTCACTCCATTTGGTTACAGTGTTTCAAATAGTTAATTACTGTCATAGTTCTTTTTTTTTTGTGATTTGAGAGTTCATACAGGGTTGTTGCATTCCTTCTAGTTAACAGAAATCAATTCATTGCATTTATCCTTTCTTCTTTCTCTTCTGGAGCTGTAAGTCAGGTCAAACTCACAGGCAATGAATTACCAACCCTTGCATCTCGAACTGCTACCTCAAATCAAGTTCCTCTACACTGTGGCGTCTCTAGTCTGTATGTAGTTTTCTTTTTATTGGGGCTGACACATCCATGTTTCCCCGTTTGATTTTTGGCAGGACATGTTGTCATTGGTTGATTTTTTTTATGACGTTCACTGACCCACATAAACTAAGTCCGACTTCATGTCCGTTACCGAGGATAGGAACAACAGAAGGAAGGAAAGGAAATATATAGAAGAGAGGGAGAGAGAGTTTTCTTTGTCACTCACTTAGTAAAGAGGAAAGTGTATATTTTCATATGGTGTTATTACTACCTAATCCTACTACATGCACATTGCTGTGGACTAAACTTGACCATATATATATATATATATATATATATATATATATATATACACACAGCCTGCCAAAAAATGTATACACCCTTCAGGAAAAGAAAAACCTGTACAGATAATTTAATACTAAACTTATTCAGACATCACAAGATTAATAAAAGTTATCTTTGGACTCTAATCTCATAAGAGATGCTCAAAATGGTGGCCTTTAGCTTCCAAACATTTATTAGTATGGTGAACTACTGCTTGGGCAACATTGGCCAAAGTGTGCAGTGGGATTGCTGCACATGCATTTTCAATTTCTTGTCTAAGGACTGCCAATGTAATGACATCTGCAGAGAAAATATTGTACTACAGTAAACAATGTCATCCCAATTTGATAAAAACCATGAAAGACAAGTTTTTCCTTTCCTGAAGTGTACATAAGTGGTTTGGTTTGGTTTGTTTTACAGCATAGGAGGCACGGTAGAGTAATGGATTGTGGCTTGGATTCAGGAGTTGGAGAGCAGAGTTCAAGTTCATTATATTCAAGTTACGTAAAAAGTAAGACTTGTTTCTATAGCCTTGGGTGGCAACCAGTCTAGAGATGGTGACTCGATAAAATCATCCATCAAATCTGGGCCACACATGAAAATGAACAATGGCTGAAATTCTTTAGTTGTGGGAGTTGCACATTCTGCCACAGACAGAGAAAATGTTTATTACCATCACAGGAGATGCTCAAAACTGTGGCCTTTAGCTTCCAGACATTTATTAGTACAGAAAACTACTTTTGGCCAAAATGTTCAGTGGGATTGCTACACATGCATTTTCAATTTCTTGTCTAAGGACTGCAAATGTAATGCAATCTGTCAGGAAAATATACTACAGTAAACAGTGTCATCATAATTTTATAAAACTATCAAAGACAAGATTTTCCTTTCCTGAAGTGTGTATACATTTTTGGGCAGACTGTGTGTACATCATATATATATATATATATATATATATATATATATATATATATATACACACATGAAACTGAAGCAAAACTTATTTCAGTATCACTACACTAAGAATTGAGAGAACATAATCATTGTTAGGATGTGTGTGCAAGGTAGCAGATCTCAGCATGGAAAGTGAAATCAAACATGGAGTTCAAATTTCAGTCTGGTTTGTTCTGTTTACTTTTGCACAAATACCCTTATAAAAGGCATGAACCCATCTCTTCCCCCAACTATAGATTAAATACCAGAGTAAACTGTACTCTCTAGCTATGGGTGGCAGCCAGTTTATGAAAAGAACAACTGAATTTCAAAACAGAGGAGATCACAGGAAACTGCTCCACTTTCCTAAGAATGTATGACAATTCACAGATAAAGAAGAGGAATATGTGGAGAGTTGTGTTTACTTATGTCCTGATGGAGATGGAATTATAAAAAAGAAAAGAAAAAAAGGAACCATTGCTGATAATAATAAACTATATAGAGAATTTAATCTTTGCACAAGCAATACAGATTAAGACAGCGATGATTGATTAAACATTTCCAGATAAAAATAAACAAAATCAAATTTTACAAGTAGAATGTGCAAATATTACATGTCTTTTTTTAAAAAGAAATAATGAGTCTAAGCAATAATCATTGCTTGGCATAATATATTTGATAGTGTGGCATGACCTCAACTTATATGCCAATATTAGATGTGGTCCAATGAAAACCAGGCATGATCGAGTCGCATAAATCTAAGTGTACAGGCGATCAAGTAATTTTGATGAGGAGTGGAAATAAATAAAAAAATTGGTTATTTGCTTATTGGTCATTCCAATGCAGAGATTCAGTAAAATTGCTCAGTGAGGATTCAATATTTGGCCATCCAGATGGGTCAACAGTCAGACACGGTAAGCAGAACCAATTGTTCACTGTAGCATAAAGCAGTAACAATTTGTCCAGGTTTCATCAATTTCTTATAAAGAATTCTTTATGAATCCAACTAAGTACACAATGCTCTCTTTTTCAGCAGATTCTTTTTACGTTCGGATGTTGAAGGCTTGTCTGGATGTAGCCATAATTTTCTTAATTTTCGAACATTGAAATAAATTCATTTTTTATTGCTAGTGATCATCTTGTCCGAAAATATCTTTGTGTTTTCAAATGAAAAAAAACAAAAAAACAAGGGTTTAAACACTGATCAATGCTCCTTTCTAGAAACTTATCTCACATTTCCTAAAGTTAGCAAATGATATACTATAGTTGACTATTTAATCTGTAAGGTTTCTGCAAATTGTTGTATGTTGCAGCTTCCTTTAAAATTTCCTTCAATTCATCAGTTTCCAAGTTATTTCAGAACATTTGTCATGGAACTCAAAAGCTTTAAACTTTAAAAAAAAATCTTATTTTAAAAAGCATAGATCTAAATATGCAGATATTATATATTCATTTTCACCATGTGTTTGCACCTACTGTATAAGTTTCAGTAAAGTTGCACTTACATCTTAATTAAGATTAAACAAAATTAACATAAAATTTAAACAGAGTCAAATGTACATTTTATATCCAGCCATGATTTTCACCTAAATAAAATATTTACTTCTCTGCAAATTGTATGTATATCTTTTATTATAATATTATACTATTTTTGCCTATGGCAGATTACAAACTTATGTGACATATTTCTTTCCAAATGATTCGATCCAGTGTGTCTTTATTTTTATGGGACTATATTAAAAAAGTATGCAAACACATGCAATAAAATGAAGAGAAGGCTTCAAAGACACTCCTAAAATTTCTCTTACATTGTAAAGTAAAAATACTAGAATTTCTTTCTTCTTTTTCTGCATATTTCATTATCTGATGAAGCTTTAATAAAAGTGAAACATGTTAGATTGATAAACGTTTTCTATTTCTTTTTATCTTATTATATACACACACACATTATATATATATATATATATATATATATATATATATATATATATATATATATATATATATATACAAGACTTAATTTTTTTTATATTAAGAAATTGTATATAACTAATATTCATAATTCAATTCACTTGTATATCACAAACCAAAACAACAACAAATTTCACAAATCCTTATACATAACACAAAAATATTTGTTTGTTATCTTATTTTGCTGGATTCCAATCCATATTTGATGCAAACTCATATATATATATATATATATATATATATATATATATATATATCAGAATTAATACAAGTAAATGGCTTGTCACTTCGCTTATTAATGTTACCTTCATTATCCAAACTCCAACATACTCACAATGATTTCTATCAGTCCATAATAGGTTTACATACCTTTGTCAAGTCAGTTATGTGCCATGCATGATACACGCTTAGGTGATCATGTATCTTTCAATACATGACTGACAAGGCAGATTTTTTTTCCTGCAGTAGGTTGCCATTTCTTTCTGCG
Organism: Acanthosepion esculentum; assembly: GCA_964036315.1. NCBI lineage: Eukaryota > Metazoa > Mollusca > Cephalopoda > Sepiida > Sepiidae > Acanthosepion > Acanthosepion esculentum. The sequence goes on from OZ038488.1 coordinate 107,461,001, forward strand.
GTAGACCAGTTGCCATCCAAAGCTATAGAACCTGGTCTGTCCTGCTAATTACCCATGGCTGGAGGGAGAAGATGAGGATTCATACCTTTCCCAAGCGTATATAGCACATAAGTGAATGTAATGGATTTGACTGGAATTTGAACTCGGCTCTTCAATTCCTCAATCTGAGCCGCTATCCATTACTCCACTGTGGGAATCCTCTTCTCCTCCCCGCTCCAGGATGGACTAGGTTCTATAGCCTTGGATGACAACTGGTCTACTGCAGAAAGAAATGGCAACCTACTGCGGGAAAAAAAATCTGCCTCGTCAGTCGTGTATCAAAAGATACATGATCACCTAAGCGTGTATCATGCATGGCACATAACTGACCTACCTTTTTCAATATAGTTGTGCTAAATTTAATTTTGTAGCTTATATTCCTGAAAAGTTGACTTAAAAAATTTAACACCAGTTCAACATTTGTTTATGTATGATAACCAATAGGGCTACTTTTATAACTTTAGTAAAGCATTTTTATCAATTTTGCGCTATTATCAATAAGTAACCAATTTAATTCAATGTTGGAAGTTGCTATTTAAATTGACATTCATCTACCTTGCTTTCTATAAGTACTTATAGATTTACTCTGGCTCAGAGAATAGGACACAAGAAAACTAGACAACTTTGGCCAACTCTATATGAATTTTTTTTGTTTGCAAAATAAAAATGAAATATTAAGTAGGACAATGCTAAACAAAACACAATGCCATTCATCTAAAAGAACATTTTTGTCTCAAAGTAAACAAATATTGAAACCAAGTTTATTCAGCAATAAACACACAAAAGGACCTTAAAAATACATATGCAAGTGTTTTTGTCATCTGTTCACATAACCTTGCATTCAGTTAAGCCATAAAACTGAATATAATACAAGGAATCTCATAAAATAGTGTGCTATCCTGTTGTCAAAAGATTCATGACAAATATTTCTCTGGAAGGACAAAACTGTAAAAAATTAAAGGATAAACAAGAAAAGCAGCAAATAAAAATGTTTACATTTTAATTATTTTAAAATGTAATTGGAAATGGTATTTGCAAATGGTTTTCTTTAAAGAAAACAAGTGAAAAGTAAAAGAGATGTGATGCTGGTATAAACTGTTCTGTTTCATTGACAGAATTCTAAAAAAGAAAAAAATTGTAATGTGTTGAAAAAAGATGATCAAGAAAACTTATTAAAAAAAAACAATTACCAAGAAAAAACAGTTATGAACAGAACCTTTGAAAATTCACCTATACTTATTTATAACACAAAGCAATTGATATATTCCAATAATACATAGAGATTAAAAGAATTCCTTTTTACCATTTATCCATATATGAAATTTAACTTCATGAATTAAAGAAATTCAAAGAAAACAATATGTATTCTAATAAAGCAATAAGAATAGACATATTAAAATACCATTCATAACAGAAAAAAAAAGAGGTAACAAAAATTATTATTATTAAAAATTGGTAATACTAAAATATAACAATTAAAAACAGCTAAACCAGTATTTACACTATTTATATTTGGACTATTGTCCTTATTTTTATTGTTGCTATCATAACATTTTGGCCAGTGTACCTCTGATCTTCCAGGTGTATATCGATCTGGGTAATCTACAGGGAATTCTCAACTGAACCTTTTATTTAATCTGTGAAGGTAAACTGTTCTCATTCCACTGCCCATGTCTAGGGATATCGTCTAGCTCTTATTCTTATTTAGTACTGTTCACTTATTGCTTGCTCATTTCCACTGAGTGAAAGTACACACTACCCAAGATTGAACTCACAATCGCTATGTCACCAAAAACTTTAATCGACTATTCCATTGTCCTGTAAGAAGATAAACTAGTTTTATCAAGCACTTAATACATCATAACCGGTGTTGTATTTCTCATGCAAAAAGGAAAGTGATGGTGTCCTTCCTTTTCTCAATGTCTTGGTACACAAATCAAATACAGTTTTTCAAACATCACTGTACCAGAAACTGACCTTTACAGGTTTATATACCCAGTGAGATTCTTTCTGTTCTAAACTGAAAAACAATTTGATTAAGACATTGGTTCATGGAGCCTTGATACAGAAATTACAATTATTACATTCTAAGCAAGAATGGCTACCCTTTGGATATTGAGGAGTCTAGCATTAAAGAAAAAAAAATGTGACAATTTCATAAGCCCAGCTGGTCCCCAGAAATATCCTGTCTATTTTTTCTCATCATGGATTGGTGAGGTGAGTCCGAGATTTGCCAAGCAAACTTCAGTTTGTGTAAGAACTTGCTTTTTTTCCCCACCAATCCATGTATTTTTTCTTTATGCTGGACCTATGTTGAAACCAACCTGGAGAGATGTTCTGCCTACCCATCATATTAGTTCTGTAATTTACAAATTCAGATATCAGTGCAATGCTGACTATGTAGGTGAAAGGTTGGAGGCACCGATCAACTAACATGTACCAGCCAATATTCACAAGAGAAAGGTGAATATATTTTTGTGTTAATGTATCATGTTCGGTGATAACATAACATTTGATTAAAAACCAGCAGTGTGCCTGGACATGTTCTCAGTGCTGAGTAAGGCTAATACAGATTATCACTTGGTTTTGAAATCAGTATACATTAAGTCCTACCAGCCATCTCTCAGTAAGCAGTTGTTGGAGTGCTTAAAAGTAATTAGCCTTTAAAATTATATTTTTTGTTTGGGGGTTGTATATTACCAATTTTCGCTAATATATATTTTTAGTTACTCCACTTTTTTGTTATGAATTGTTTCTGTTTGTCATGAATGAGCTTTTAATATGTTTACTTTATTATTTTAATAATATTAATTCTGTAAAAGTTGTCCTTTTTTGTACTCAACTTTATCAACACTTCTTCTATGTGATGTGTCCCTTCAGGATGTAGGCAGTTATAGCTCTCCACAATTTCCTGTCCTTTTTAGCTCTTAATAACTTTTGTCTTTTTACCATCTCTCCCATACCCTGTTCTGTCATCCAACTCAAGCTTGCCAGGTACAAAGTGCATTGTTTCCCTCTGTCATTCTTACCTTCAATCTATCTTGTGAGTACCAAATTTTCCAAGCATTTCTTCCTCATTGTGTGCCCCAGAAACATCAACTGTGTCTTCCGGATGTTAAGTATAAATGTCCTTCTTGTTGCCATTGTCTCTAGAACTTTGTCATTACTCACATGTTCAGTCTATGGTATTCTCAGCATCTTTCTATAGAACCACAAATCTGTAGCTTCAAGTCTCTTTATTTGTGAGGAGATTATCCAGTATTCACTGCCATATAGGAGGACTCATACTACATAACACTTCAGCAGTCTTTTCTTCGTTTCTAATGATATTTTTCTGTTTCTCAGCTTTTGGAAGGCATATTTTGCTATCCCAATGTGCTTTCAGATTTCCATGTCCCCTGTTAATATGCTTCTCAAATATCTAACTTGTGCAAACTGTAATTTACCTTTTGGAAAAGGTAACAGGGTCTTCTGTGATTAAACTTCTACTCCAACAATTTCTTTTCTCGCACTTCCCATCTGGAGAATTCCCTTCTGTTTACTTGCTTCTAAAATACAAAACGTCGATCACCATCTATTTTCTAGAATCCTGTCCATTTTTTATCCTTTCCTCAATCCTCCTTATACTCAGTCTTTTCTCTCACTTTCACTCTCTGTAACTCCTTGCGTAGTAGTGGCATTCCCACCTTGCTTGGGGTGAAATGATTAAAAAAATATGCTGGTTTTAACAAATCTGTTTCAATCTTTTTGCACATTAGGCCCAATAATTGTATATGCAAGCTAATAGAGTCCTAATAGAATCACTAATAGAATCACTAATAGTCTCATGCTAGAATGTACCAGATTCAATGTATTTTAGAGGGGATTGGGAGACTTAACATATTGTATTCATTCAGAAAGCAAAATGAATCGGACACAGCTCTTCTCTTGGAAGGAGTGATTTTTAGATTTTCGAAACTTTAGACAAATAGATTTTTGAATAGAATGATTGAATAATTTAGTATGAAATAAAAATAAAATTTTAAATTCATACTTTGTAAAAATGAAGTTCTTTGAACTTTTATAAATCTTGAATTTAAAAACTTTGTGTCTGTAACTTGATTAGGTATATTCTATGAGCATCAGAGTGGATCACCTTTTGACTTTAGAACCACCACAATTCTTCTTGGCATGGATTTGACAATGTTCTGGAAGTACTTTTTCAAAATTTGGGGATTGTGTTGTTATCATGAGATCCCACAATTCTTCTAAATTGGTTAGCAACACATCCAGGATTGAAATTTCCCTTTCTACCATTTCAATCCCAAAGGTGCTCTGTGGGATTGAAATCCAATGAATCTGCAGGCCACTTTAACAGATAACTCATTGATGTCTTCCATGAACCAATCTGCCATTATTTTTTATTTGAATTGATGACATTGTCCTGCTTGAAGTGACAACCAAACGATGGATGCCCAGTAGTTATGAACTGAGTCATGTGATAGAGTTCATAGACAGAATAATGTATTTTAATTAGTTGGATTTATCAGACGGGTCGACTCTTCTATTTTGAAATACTTTATGACCTTTCTTTTTGTTTCACATTAAATGTGAAATAATTAGGGTATTGAAGGAGCTTAAAAATATTTTCAATATATTTCTTCTCTTCATATATTTTTGTCAAATATATCTTTTTGATGCTTTAGCACACATCGTCAGTGATGTTTTTAGCCAAGGTTCATTATGGGTTTCAGGTTTTTAGACATCATACACCCTCTCCATAGTTACCCAGTCGATACTGATCAGGTATCAACATGTGCTGTGTGCCATCCGTCTGCAACAACTATTCTTATATATATGTATAATGGGTGTAATAACAAAATTGTCCAAATCGTGTAACAGCAAAATTGCTTAGATTAAGTTTTGAACCATTATATCTTAGAAATGATTAAAGATATCTTACTGGAATTCCCCAATATTTTTATAACACTATTGGACTCTACTTTGAGCAATAAGAATGCATAATTACTCTCCAAGCTTAAAAGTTGAGTCGTGATGAAATCGATCATAAATGAAAATAGTATGTTCATTAATTTATCATTGGAAGTTCATGAAGGACTGAAATAAACTCAAAATATATATTATTCCAGGATCATTTTCCAACTTATTCAAGATGACCTTTGCTCTCTCTAACATTCTAAGTTTCTGTCCTGGAGTAACAAGGTGTTTCACAAGTTTCATGTCGGATTTCATTTTCAAGACTTTTTTTCACTGCGCTTTGGACTGTCATAGCTGAAATTTCTTTCTCATGTGCCAAACATCTTATGGATTTAGTTGGATCTTTTCTAATTGATCTCTTTAGCTCTAAGTTGAAATGATTATCCCCCTTCCTGTTGTGACCTGATCCAGTTTTCTTCACTACTGTTCCATCTTTTTAAACTTATTCACCATTCTTTTTATGGATCTTCAATGGACTTTCAAGATGGAAGCTAGAGTATGAATGTTGGTACCATTATTGAAGGCCTGAATGTTCTTTTTCCTTTCAAGCTGGAAAAAATAAACTCAGTTAGTTTAGTGTTTTTTTACATATTAAACATTTTGTGCAATGAACAATTATGCTGTTACACCTGGTATGTATGTATGTATATATATAATATATATATATATATATATATATATATATATATATATATATATATATATGTCTACACACGCGTTCATTATGAACCATTAGCATACACTTAGGGTGTGACATAAAGTGAGCAAATAATTACCCAGTCTGGAAAGCTACATCTGATCCCATGCTCCTACCTAAAACTCAACTGAATAATAAAATAAAGCCATTAATTAATTAAATAATCAATCATGGGCAATTATCAGGCATGGATTGAAAACCGAGTCAATTTTCAAGCCTGTGTCTGAATCTTAGTTGTGCTAAACAGTGAGGAACAAAATGTATTTGTATTATTAGTATAAATTTTACCTCTGTTATTTTAAATTGAGCATTGTTTTATTACCACCAGCACTCACTGTCCACAACAACTTATATATACATATATATGCATATATATATATATGTGCATTATATATATATATATATATATATATATATATATATATATGATGTCACACATTATGAAATTGACAAAGTCTGACAATTATTCTAAGACATTTTTTTTATGTCTATACGTTCTTTTTTTAGATACAAATATTTAAGTAAATGGTCTGTTTATAATAAACAGTATTAACAACATTTACCGGTCTGAATGTCCGAGAAATTGTCATATAAAATATGCATCCTCTGACAGGAATCAAACCTGTATCCTATACGGAACCGTCATATAGCCTGACGTGCTTTTACCAATTTCACCACAGAGAAGCGTTTCGGTTAGCATGGTTGATTTTACTATTTTTAAACCAAAATTTGTTTCTATAAAAAGAATGTATAAACATGAAAAATTGTCTTAACATATATATATATATATATATATATATATATATATATATATATATATATATATATATATATATATGCTTTTATAAACTTTTTCATTTTGTTTAAAAATTCAGTATGTTGTCTGCTTTTCTTTTAGAAGCATAAGTTTAGTTTTCATTTTGGTCATAGCATATAATAATGAGCCTCACTAATGTGGTTCCAGAAGTCCATCCAAAATTTAGAGTAATTTACTGCATGTAGTTGCTATTGCCTTTTCTATAAAAAGGCATGTCACCTACACATAAATATATGATTGGCAGAAATACTTTCCATATAAGTGTAAGACTTTACTGGCAATGGTGTCTTCATCTAGCTAATATTAATATGTGGGAGGTATTTCTAGGTGGTATATATAGGAGGTATTTCTGCCCCACCTTGTGTGTATGTGTATGTGTTTATAATATTTTCCACAGAACACACAGATACTACACTGATCCTCAGCAAAAGAGTGGGAAGTGGCACTGTGATCCTTGATAATGGTAATGCTAATGATAATATTAACTGTTTCCTTATAAGGAAATGCTTCACATACATTGACTGAGCAGCCTGTGCTACTTTTGTTTGAAATTTATAAAAACTTTCTATTAAAACAATTTTTTCAGGGAAATTGGTTTTAACTTCACTATTATTGCTCTTTTTACTCTTGATGGGAGCTTCCTTCTTAACCTTTTGTTTGAAGTAAGGCGGAATGTCAGTATCTTGATTATGCATTATTTGCTCTTTCATTTACATGTGCTATCCATTTTGGTTGTTGCTGTTGTTGAAAGTCCTCAAGTGAGGATTCTGTTATTTGGTACAATTCTTTGTGATTCTGTAGTACCAGTTTACAAAGGTTTAAGAAGGATGGTCCTTGCTAAGACCAACATGCTTCATTCACTTGAAGTCATTTTAATCATTGATCTGAGAAAGCAGTTGTATACAGCTGATAGTTTAGATATTGCTGAACGGGTTTGACACTATGCATGGCATTCATATGAATGTCTTGATCGGATGAGGGCACAGAAACTGAGTGCAATTAGGAGGTACTGATTCCCATGAATATTTCCAGTAAGAATGACAGAAATTAGGTGATTTGCAATGTTGTATCAATTAGAAAGTAGGTTTTGCAGTTCATTACGACTGAATAGTGAGTTTGATTCTCACTTGGTGCCTCATGCTTTTGGCCTTATATGAAAACTAAACCAAGCTTAGTAAATAACTATTAACTTTGCAAAAGACCAATACAAAGTATATGATTCCTTCATGGATAAAATAAGTGTGTATGATAATGAGAACAGAGGGCGTAGAGAATTTGACACTCATAAGACATACTGAAGACAAAAGGGGCAAAGGGAAACATCGAATAACATACCTAACAAACTTATGTAAATGGATGCAGAACATGTACTGGAATGGATAGTAAGGGGACAAAAAATGCTGAGAGCTATAAAGGATAGGAAGATGTGGCGTGCCATGGTTGCCTGAAAGGAAATGGCACATAAAAGATATTCTATCAATTCGAGATAGATAAAAGCCAGTATTTGAAATACTAATTTTCAAGGTAAGTATCCTCTCTCTCCACTTGAAAAATTGGTATGACACAATCTTCCTAATCCCATTAACTCTCACCTGACCTTGTGCCAGACTAAACTAAGTCAATATCAAAACCAATACAATAGAATATGCATTTATCATGCTTTATCCTAACCTGAGCAATCCTCTTTTATGATCCATTTATCTGTCATTGATCCATTAACAATATTTACTCTAGAATCCATTTAATCTTTTCTCTTTATCATAATACTCCATCCTAACTGAACATTTACATATCCTATGAGACGCATGATGCTGGAGATGTGAGAAAATAATACAAATAACATTTCAAAACTGATTGTTGCACAATTGTCTTTTTTTTTGAAGATTCTGGAATCTATTATTTGTAAGCCAAAAGATTCTATACTCTTAAACCATTTGCCATTACTTACATTGACCCACTATCTTTTCTATCTTTATTACCTGTTTTTTGGATGATTAATGATTGTTCACAGATAACAAGTGTGGCACTCAGTGAGAATCAAACTCACTACACTAGTAATAAAATTCATGGTACTAATATGTCTATCTTTCAAATGTAAACTTCAATATTTGTGGAAAGATAAAAAAAATGGTACAAAAAGAAATGGAAATGATAAAAACTGAAATTTTATTCAAAAATGTTGATTGGTGTTTCTTTGTTCTGGCTGGCCTCAATTTAATCCAGTCTATATCTACAGATTAGAATGTCAGGAATGATTGTACCATTCCATCCTTCAGATGAATGAACTGCAGATCAAATAATTCATTTTGGCATAGACTGGGAGCTCAAACGTGAAGAAAGACGGCTACAAAGATGAATCTTGGAATTTGATCAATGCACACAAGCGCATGCAATTGCCGAACAGACATTTGTGCGTATGTATGTGCATGCATATGCCTAAATTGGAAGCGTCTTTATGCATACATTTAGCTAAATGTATATAAAAATAAATCTATTTAGATAAATATATTTAGATAAATGTACATAAAAAAAGTGTGCTGAAAAGCTCTCAACCTGACGTACTTTCCCAGGATACTGATTTGGGAAGTGGGTTGGGCTGAGAACTTTACAGCAATCCTTTATATATATATATATATATATATATATATATATATATATATATATATATATATATATATATATATATATTTATATATGATAGGAATAATTAGGAGGATTTGAAATAATCATAATTAAGTAATTCATCAAGTCTAGAAACCTGAACAGTTACAATAGGAGGTAAACGCCATACCAACTGTACCAACGGGCCTTGGTGACGAAGAGGTAATGAATTAGACTAGATATAGCGCCGCTCGATCACATATTCCGTGGTGGAACTCATCTGAGTTTCTCTTTACCTATAGGACTGTGCCTCCACGAGCTACAACTACTATCCCCAAGCTGCTCAGTTCAGAGCATTAGAAGCTGATTCAAGCAAGGATATAAATATCCTATAAGCAAGGATATATATATATATATATATATATATATATATATATATATATATAAGAAGTCTGAATACTAATATCAACACTGAATGGCGACAGCCTGTTTCATGCTTGAACACAATTTTTAGCCTCTCCTGAAGTAGCTTGGTATATTATATAGTGTTTTATAGGCAGTTACAGTTTAATGTATATTTGGACTTGGTCCTGCAGCAACATGTTATGGTTTTGGTGTATTGGTGACTTTTTAACATACTTTCAGTCAGTGTCAAATTCCCCAAACCCTCTTTCATAATGTATCCCAGAAATTTCAACTCTCTGCTGTTAAGTATAGGTGTCCTTTCTGTTTCCATCTTCCTTAAAACTTTCTAATTGCTCACATGCTCTGGCCATGGTATTCTCAGTATCTTTTTGTATAACCATATCTCTGTTGGTTCAAGTCTTTTTCTTCTGAGAAGATTGTCTGATATTTACTTCCTTCCATATAGGAGGATTGATATTACAAAGCATTTCAGCATTCTTTCCTTTGTGTCTTACAAAATTTTTCTGTTTCTTAGTTCTTTCTTTAGCTTTTGGAAATCATCTTATTCATTATTTTCAGTACCTTTGATTATTCCTGTGATTTCAGTATCAGATTTTTCATCATCTGTTATAACATTCCCCAGATGTTAACATTTTGTATTTGCTTTATTGCGATATCTCCAATTCATAGTTCGCATATTGAGCTATTTCTCTTGCTGACAACCATAAATTGTCATTTTACAATTGATTTCTCAGCGTTCCTGTAGATTTATTTCTGCTCTCAACATGGTGTCATCTGTGCATCATATGTTGTCAAGATTCTGCTCACCAATAATAAATCCTGGTAGGACTTCTAGTGCCCTTAGGATAACCATTGTGTAAAAGTTAAATAAATTCAATGAGAAGATGCATCCTTACCCCTTTCTAAAGCCCTATCAAATTTTAACTATATATAATTCAGACTTTTATAAACATAATTCAGTATTCTCTACAGTGTATATGTGTCTAAGTTTGCTTTTAAATAGATTTTCATGTTTATTAAGTGTATTCTTAGATTTATAAATCCAATTTTTATACTTGAATATGTTCCTGTCTGCATTTATCTGTCTATAACTGTACTACTGAGAAACGTTTAAGTTAGAATTTTTAGAGTGATAAACAAACTTGTAAAAAAACTATGCTGTAATTTCTATAATTAGAAATTAGTTTTTGACTTCTCTTACCATACTTAGAAAGCAAATTGTAAATTGTTCAAGCTGAGTGACAAAACTTAAAAAGCAGTAGTAAGGCATGTTTTAGAAGTGAATAACTCAAGTTTTATTAGTAAGAAGAGACACCAGCAAAGAAATATATAAATATTTATGTATAACAAACATTTTGATAACAATTGAAAAAGGCAAAAATACTTGTTTGAGTTTTTCTTTAGCAACAAGCAAAACAATGTCAGGAATAAAATCTAGTCTTCTTTGTTCATTCTCATTTCAATTCATATAAACCAAGGCTGATTTTATGATTCACACGCATGAATGACATTAACCAATTGTTTGATATATTAAACTGAAGTTACAAAACAGTTTTCAGTGTTTTATGACCAGGAAATTGCTAGTCAGCCTTCCAATACACATCAATTGACTGATTGATTTGTCTTTTTTATAGCTTGTCATCCCATTATGGGTTATTTGGGATAGTAAAGATTATTCTTTAAACAACTGAACTGTTACGTAACATCAGTCCTCCTATATGACAATAAGTACTTGATAATTACCTTACAGATGAAGAAGAAACATAAAATGACAAGAATGTAGTTCTACAGAAGGATGTTGAGAATACCAAGGAATGAACACGTGAGTAACAAGTTTTGAAGAAAATGGAGACTAAAAGGACACATGCTTAACTAAGACTAAGCTGAAAATTCTAAGGTATATAATGAGAAAAGAGGGCTTGGAAAATTTGACACCCAAAGGACATATTGAAGACAAGAGAGATAGAGGAAAGCAAAACATAAGCTACCTAGTGAGCTTGAGTAAATGGATGTCAGAACAGGATTTAGGAAAGATAATAAAAAGATAAAATTTATTAAGAGCTACAAAGGACAGGAAATTGTGGAGAGTCATAATCATCAACATTCTGAAGGGTCATGGAGTATAGAATAATAATAATAATAATATTACATTAATAATGTTTTTGAGAATAACAATATTTTCCAGATACAAGTTCTATTTAACCCATAGTTTGGGGGAGGAGATGGATATATACCTTTCCCAAGAGTATTTGCACATAAATGAATGTAACAAATTGGACTGAAATTTGAACTCTAATTTCTCATTTCGAACCACTATCCATTACACCACCCACATATCCTTCTAATGTAGAAAGTACATATATAATATTATAAATACTTTTATCATTAAGACCATCCAAACAAACACTAGGAACCTATTTTATCTCTAAATAGGAGAGCTCCTAGATTTGAACATTTGAACTTATAAACAAACTTCAGAAATCTATCCTGTTTGTAAGTAGAAAAGCTTGTGCATATATCTAAGAAATGTAAATGTATGTCTGTATGAAATTTATTTATCTATAATTTTTATGAGTTAGCTTTCTATGAACCTAAACAGAAATTTATTTGGCCTAGCTGTATCAGGTTTTATTCAAGCACAAGTGTTTCAAGAATAAACAAGATTGTAATTTATTTAAAATAATTTTAATATTATCAACAAACTTTGAGTTAGTACAGTACTAAGCTATAATTTTAAAAATTGTAGCAAATATTCAATATTCTTGGTGGCTGAGAAAATAGCACAGAAAGTAATTCTCTCTAGTAGCCATGCCACCAGCCATAACTCCACAAAAAATATTGCAACTCATTAACAGTTGTAAACAGAAAACTTTCTTTCAAAATTTCAAGTTTTCACTGTTTAAAGTTTTAAATGCGAAATATCAACCAAAAACAGTTTTAGAGGCATTATCAATATTGCTTTATCTCTTTTTACTGTTTGCTGTAGTTTAAATGTGCCAGTAATTTTTCAACTTCTACATCATCAATTTTAAAACTTTCTTTTTTTCCTACTACTTCAATCCTAAAATGGCTAGTGCTTCACCAGCCAAGAGAAAAAGGAATTTGAATGAAAAAGGGTGAGTGTTTCAAGAAAAGTGGGAATTACAGTATTTTTTGCACAAGATATATTGTTTAATTTGCAACAAATCCACCATGCTAAAAGAGTACAGCCTGAAAAGACATTATGAAATGAACCATTTATCTTATGATAAATATGAAAGCCTATCGTGCATTTCAAAATTCAAGGAATTGAAGGATAACTTGACAGAGCAACAAACCTTTTTTAGGAATATTCAGAAATAGAATGTTGCTTCCATTACTGTAAGATACGAACTCAGTTGAATGATAGCCATAAATAGGAAATCTTACAGTGAAGGAGATTTCATAAAGCGATGCCTTGTAAAAACAGCCCGGAATTGTATGTCCAGAGAAAGCACATTTATTCAAAGACATTTCATTAATCAGAAACACTGTTGTTGAATGGATTGATGAAATGTCAGTTGATTTGAAACAACAGTTGAAGGCTGTATCATCAAGATTTGAACATTTTTCTATTGCTATAGATAAGACTGTTGACATCACTGCAATAGCACTTCATCAGGGCCTGTGAGAGTAAATTTAATATTTTTGAAGAACTGATTGAACTGGTCCCCAAGCATGACCCTACAACAAGCCAGAATATCTTTGAGAGTTGAGTAGGTTCTGCTTGAGTATTGTTTTGATTTGAGTAAATTTGCATGCTTATCTACTGAAGGTGTTGCAAATATGGTTGGCAGACATAATGGTGTTGCTGCCAAGTTACAAAGAAAACTAAAAAACTCACATCCAGATTCATCATTTGCACATTTTCACTGTATTATTCATCAGCAAAATTTGTGTTTAAAGATTTTAATATTGGATCATGTGCTTAGCTTGATCACAAAGACAGTAAACTATATCAGAGGCCGTGCCCTCGACCACTGTCAGTTCAGTCAGTTGGAAGATACGGATAATCGGTTCACCGATGTTCCATTCTACACAGAAATCTGCTGGTTGTCATGTCACAAAGTGCTGAAAAGATTCTATGAGATAAGTAATAATTATGTTTTTGGATATAAAAAATCAAAACATAGATGAAATAAAAGATGAAAGTTGACTCCAAGATCTGGCTTTTGTTGTGGATATTACTACAGAATTAACTGATCTTAATTTGAAAGTACAAGATAAAAACTAACTTAGCAATTGTATGAGGATATCAAGTGCTTCATTACAAAACTAAGCTTATAGAAGTCACAGTTATCAAATGAAAATTTAGTTTATTTTCCTATGTGCAAAGAGCTGAATATCACTGTCATTACCATGACTGTACTTAGATTTACGAACTATGACAGTCACCTGGAATTGTTGTCAAAGGAATTTCAGAAAAGATTTCTCATCTTTTGAACAGTTTGCATTATTCTCAATACCATTCACCTTTGATGTTGCCAAGACAGAAGAAAGCTTGCAGATGGAATTATTAGAAATGCCATTGGATTCTATACTCAGAGCAAACTATCTTGAAGAAATACCTGGATTCATTTCATAACTTCCTGAAAAACTTCAGAAAGTTTGTCACAAAGATTATGGCAATGTTTGGCTCTACCTATGTGTGTGAACAGTTATTTTCCTTCATGAAATCAACAAAAACTTCTCAGAGAACAAGGCTAACTGATCAGTATTTGTCATCTCTGATCAAAGTCAGAATTGCACAGACATTTCAGCCAGACATACCAAAAATTGTCATCAAAAAGAAATGTCAAGACGCCAGACAAAAAAAAAAAAAAAACTGACTGAATAGTGGCAAATCAATGTTCAGTTTTGAACTGTTGTAATTTTTGTACAATGTATTTGTTGCTGTTGTAAACTGCAAGTATATGTTGTTTAAATTTTTTTTTTTTTATCAAACTACTTCATTACATTATATACATGAATCTTACTAAAACATTTGTATGCATGTATGAATATTGTGCGTTTCTAAATTTAAGTAACAAAACTATTCTGCAAAAAATTTTATTACATGACTCCAATTAGTTGTAATGTGCACAATTGGTTGTGATGTGTGACCCTCATGACAACACTTATGTGACCATGCAGCTTTCTGGGGACCCTCAGTTTGACATGCCTGATGTAGTGAACCACCCTCATTCCCTTCGTATTCCATTAGTGAGATCTGAGTTCCACTTGAACAGCTGCTCTGCAGAACCAACTCCCAACAATCTTAACCTATTCAAGTCTAGGGTCAACCGTTATCATCCCCCCACTTATCTGTGTAAGCTGCTTTTTACTCTGTAACCCTCTACCTCAAGTGGCTTTGTAAATGGTGAACATCATTGTAAAAAAAAAAAAAAAATTCTATTTCCAGCAAATAATCAAAATGGAGACAAGTCCAGTATTCAAAGAGAAACAAGATTAAAATCATAAATAGACAAAATATACAAAGATTAAACCAAAATAACAGAATAATGAAGTTATTGACAATCCTAGGTTGACAAATGACAGAACTGACAAGTTTCACAGGATAACTAATTCAATGTAATACGAAGGAAACTATCAGAAAATAACATGACAGTTCAACTATTAAATCAGAATGAATCTTCAAGGCCAAATATTTTCATTTTTTTCCTTTTCTCATTTGATTTATATTTTTTCATGTAATTTTTATTCATATCTTAAAGCATACAAGGTTTTCTTTTGCTTATTTATAGTCAAGAAAATGTAATCCAATGAAATAAATTGAAATTTTCTTGTTTGTTAATGTAATTCTGATTGCCTTGCAGCAAGTTTTCCCATATTAACTTTTATTTTTCATGCGTGCATACACATCACATTTGTATTTGCGTGGGTTGAATACTGCCGCTCTGCAATCAAATGTATGCACATGTGTACACATTTATGCTTTCATGCCTATATTTTTTCAAATCTAATTTACACCAGTGGTAAATGTGCATAAAAGGAAAAAAAATCAAAAAAATATAAGCAGTAAAATGCTGATACCCAGTGAAGAGTGGATGGACAGGTCCGTCTACAAAACTTGGATTTGCGATGCTGAAGGTAACATCAATCAGCTAAATGATGAACTTTTACTCACATTAATCCTATATATATATATATATATATATATATATATATATATATATATATATATATATGTATATAAATAATGAGAAAGAACAGCAAGATTTATAATAGGTGTTCTTATTAATTATTTTTAAAAACTGTGCTCAATACAATTCAGAAGAGACTAAAAATTATAAATTTACTAATTTAAAAATATTTTTAAATTAGTAAATTTATAAGATATATATATATATATATGTGTGTGTGTGTGTGTGTGTGTGTGTGTGTGTGTGTACTAGTAATGGTAATAGTAATATTAGCCATTTCTTTATAAGGAAACATTTGGCATTCATTGAATGAGCAGGCAGTCCTGATTTCAGTTGAAATTTATAAAATCTTTCTCTTAAAACAATTTTTCAGGAAAATAGGTTTTTCAAAACCAATAACTGTTATCACTCTTTCTAATGGGGGTTTCTTTCGTAACCATTTATTTGAGGTTATGTCAAATGTCAGTATCTTGATTATGCCATTATTTTTCTCTCCAAGTTATACAAGGTATCCATTTTAGTTGTTGCTGTTGTTTAAAGACCTCAAGTGATATTGGTTCTAGTATTTGATACAGTTCTTTGTTTATGATTCTGTAGCCAGAGTCGACAATGTTCAAAAGATGCATGGTTTTCACCAAGATCCACAGGCTTCATTTGCTCAAAGTTATTTTTAATCATTGATCTTAGAAAGTGGTTGTATACAGTTTAGATATTTCTGAACAGGTATGTTGCCATGCATGACACCCAAATTTAAATCTTGATTCGAGGAGGTTATTTAAGAACATGACTCAAGCTTTCAGGCTAATGTTTTGGTTTTATAACCTTGTGCAGTGTTGGGCGAAACTATTTTTGTGCAGCCTATTCTATATTCAATTTCCTTTCTACTGATACTAAATTTGTTATAGCTAATCTATATGCTGAGGTATTTAAAGCATTTAGTATTTACTATTTCTACATCTTAATTATTTAAGATGGCTTCAGGATATATGCCATCACTGCTTTCCTTCCAATTCCAGATGATAGTTTCCATTTTAGAAAGATTTATCTTTAACCCTATTTCTTGGAACATTTGGTAGGTGTTATGATGTTGATTTGGGGTTTGTAGAGACAAACGACAAATAACACGTAACAATAAAAAGGGTTTTAATAGGTGGGTAAAAAGGTACAGAAATCGCCTGAGTAGTCTATAACTAGCTCAGCCAGGAACGTCTCGGACTTCTGTCTCTCGACATGCCACTATTTAAAGTCTTTGTTCACAGACGCAGACAAGTTCATCTTCAAGAGGGGTGGTAGGTTTCCGACACAACAGTAGGGGATGTTGATTTTCTGTTCAAGATCATTCTTATCCCAACTATGAATATCTATGTCATTGGTATATACACCCCCACTCATTATCAGTACAGTGACCTCAAGAGGGAAAAGCAAGAGTGCTGTCTTCTATTGGTAGACTTGTTTGAGATGTAGTATGGAATGCTTAAATGGTCAGTGTCCATCTCTTCACGTCTGTGTTTTGTAAATGTGCAGCTTATAGCCTAAGAAAAGATTAAACAGACTAGGGCTCTCATTTACTCACTGCCGTACTTCTGATGAAGTTTGAAATGTTTCTGTATTAGGTTTCTCAGTATGCACAAAGTTTGCAGGTGAGTATTCATGCATTCTTTCAATACAGACTGATTTATATCAATATAGTTATACGAGTATATATTAAGCTTTAATTATTCAAATATCAACAGTTTTTTTAAGTGTTTAACCATATAAGAGAAATACTCATAGTGTTGTGGTTATCAGTGTGGAAAGTGGGGGAGATATACCAAGTTAAAATTCAAGCTAAAATTATTGTTTTCTTCTGCACAAATCCATCAATTCTATTAGGTTGGTGCAAAAATAATGTCGTTTTTTGACGTTCAACTTCATGTGAGAAAACAACATTATTTTTGCACCAACCTAATATCTCTAGCTAGGTGGTTAATTGCAGAGCAGACTGGGCTCTCAAACTTTGGTTGTGCTGTGTAGAAAGATGATTGACCTTCACTACACTAAATTGTTGAACATGGACTCTTCCATTGACTATGAGAGGAGTCACAATTTAGACGCAAAATGTATCACATTAACTTTGATATTCACTAGCATTGTCGTGTTAATCCACATGATTTGACAGTTTCTTCACTAATCTTTTGTTCCAGTGTTTTCTTTAGTATACTATTAACCAGAATTACAAGTTCATACAGACATAACAGGTTGGCAACCAGTTTAGGAGAAGGACAACTATGAATCCAAAACAGGTTGAGTATGAAGCTAGCAACTTCATCCTTATAAACCTACTTGCTAGAGAAACTAAAGCAGCAATAATTAGCATGTTCTGGCTACACCCTTAAACTCTAGTGGGAGTCTACAGTGTTAAAATACAATAACAACATGCCATACAAGATGTGATTGATGGATCCAACACTTTGCTACTTGTGAAACAGAAATATTCAGCTGAGAGATATTTTTAGTACCTATTAGGTTGGACAAAACCTTTTTCTTTTTGTTATATAACAAGAGGAGCATTTGCTTTTAACTTTAACTTTTGACTATATACGTGATAAAATATAGTTTTATGGTGTGCGATATTTATGGATTAAAGTGCTTGGTATCAGGGATAGGACATATATAACTATAAAAGTGGACATTGAAGTCAATACCCAGTGGCAACAGTCTGTTCATACTTAAATACAAACATTAGGCTTGATGGAGCTGTTCAAACATAAAACAGACTGTTGCCACGGAGAGTTAACCACAATGTCCACTTATATGTGTGTGTGTGTGTGTGTGTGTGTGTGTGTGTGTGTGTGCCAACTATATGAGAAGTGCTCCAAAAATAATGTCTCCTACTTTCTTTCCATAGAAGCTCCAGATTTAGAGAAAGCAGAATAACCGCATGTTGAACAACAGAGCAAGTTTTCATTTAGAAAACAACATTTTCCCATATAATCAATACCATTAGCTATGCATTTTTTGCCAATGATGAAAAAGAAATGCATTTTGTGGGTTGACAACTGTGATGGGCTACCCAGAATGTGCCTTGTTGTACACATTACTGTCATCTTGCTTTTACCATGTATTTTCAGGACATTGGCGATCATGTTCCTCCAAAAGATCTTTTTTTGTTTTTGTTTTAAGTATTTCCATTTACATCTCTTTGTATTCCTTGTTTTACAATCCATTCACTCAAATACATCAAGTAGATTACTCACTTTTGCTGTCAATATTTCCTTTGAGTGTTAAATTATCCATGCTTTCTTTTCTCATTATATTTTTCCATATATATATATATATATATATATATATATATATATATAGTGGACATTGAACTCAACACCCAAATGTGACAGTCTGTTCATGCTTAAACACAATCATATGGCCTGACAATTGCATTTAAGCTTGAAACAGACTGTCACCCCTGGATGTTGACTTCAATGTCCACTATATATATATATATATATATATATATATATATATATATATATATATATATATATATATGGAAGAATATGATATACAATTGAATATGATATACAAATATATCAGACTAATAGTGGGTAAATGAATTACAAAATGAAAAAAATGCTGTGTTACTTGTTTCGTCCTTCAAAAGGACATCTTCAGACTAAATAACATTTTTACTGATGAAATTGTATATATATAGGGAGGGAATGAAATACAACAAACATTGGTTTCAATTCTAAATTGGAAAAAATGCTGAAGATACAAATGAATACAGTTTTAATTAAAAGAGAAATAAATAATAATAAAAAGGTAAAAAAATGAATTGAAAGTGCACTAATTTCAGTCTTTCATGGTAGATTTCTCTGCAGGTTCATACAACATACGACCTTTCCGAATAAAACTATTGCTATTACAATGTGGCACATTTAACGACAACAGCAATAAAAGAAAACCAAAAAAAGCAAAAAGCAGAATGAGGTTGGCTATTTTATACAACTAGATATAATGAATGCCAAAAACTTAAAAATTTTAAACATTAAGTTAAGTGTCCCTATATCTTTAGCATTTTTCAATGTAGAATTATAACTGCTTTTTATTGAATTTTGTTTTCTGCCTCTACATATATAAGATTCCATCAATAAAAATGTTATTAGTCTGAAGAAATCCTTTCAAAGGATGAAACCTATAAAGTATAATTTTCTTTTTAATTTTGTCATTCAATTAGCCCCACTATATGTGTAATCCATTACCAGTTTGTTGGATATATTAATGTTAATTTTGATTTGATAGCATTTACATGTCATATAAGATAATTGGTTGATTCAGGCTTGTATCATATGAAAGTAATTGTTCATTGAATTATATGGGATTTTTAATATTCTTTCAGCTTTAGTTTTTATCATTTATTATAACCAAGTCCATTTTATTGATAAAATCATAATTTCATCTGAATAAGTCCTTTCAAAGGATAAAAAGTGTAATAGGATTTTTTTTCCATTTTGTCTTCAGTTACTCACTATATATCAGAGCTGATTTAAAAACTACTACAATAATCATTTAATCTCCTTTGAAGTAGTCCCCTTCTGAAGCCACACACTTTATCCAGCATCATTCCTAGAACTCCTTTATTTTGGATTGTGATCAGCAAGCCTCATCACATTCTCTTAGATTGCCTCAATATGTTGAAATCTTGTTTCTTTCAAGTGGGATTTGATTTTTAAGGAGGAAAAAGTTACAAAGAGTGAGATCTGGGGAATATGGTGGTTGTTGGACCTGAGGAATGTTGTTCTTAGCCAAAAACTGCTGCACAAGCCATGGTCACTGATGGAACCTGTGTAGCGTGATGAGATAACCACATTCTACACACTTTTCTTCCAAGTACTCCTGTAAACAACAGAATTTTGGCATATTTGATATATAAATCTATATATAAAACTAAGAGTCAGTAAGTAAATGATAGAATGAAAAAAGCTCCTACGTAATGTATTTCGTCCCTAGAAAAATCTATGTCCTGGTTGATACAACATATCTCCTTTCCTTGC